>OZ012691.1:17309756-17337256 GCA_963942565.1 Maea johnstoni | reverse complement strand
GTGGAGATCTATTTGATCAGTGTCATCTGGACCTGTCAATCCTATACTGGCCCTTAAATATCAAAACTTTACCTTAAACGTAGGTAATTTCCAATTAAGTTAATGATTAATTTCTTACTCAATACAAAGTTGTGTGAGCAATATCCACATTAACAATTAGCATACATTGCACCGAAGAAACCGTAAATTGAATAATTTGTGATCAGTGCGAATAGCGATAGATACGATGGTGCAAGTGTGATCAGCAGAAAAAAAAATTAAATTTATTTTCTCCACCGTTTTTGTTACCAAAACAGCAGAAAAAAAAATTTAAATTTATTTTCTCCAACGTTTTTCCAAAAACAGCAGAAAAAATAAATTTAAATTTATTTTCTCCAACGTTTTTCCAAAAACAGCAGAAAAAAAAATTAAATTTATTTTCTCCAAAGTTTTTACAAAAACAGCAGAAAAAATAAATTTAAATTTATTTTCTCTATCGTTTTTCCAAAAACAACAGGTTGGTTGGTTGGTTGGTTGGAAAACTCAAGATCAGTTGGAAAATCGAATTATAAACTGCTACACGGACCCACATACCATCAAATTCAAATAATGAGTGCTCCCTTGGAAGTGGTGAAGGGGGACATCTAGCGGGAGAAGGGCAAACTATGTGAAACAGCAGAGAAAATAAATTTAAATTTATTTTTTCTGCTGTTTTTGGAAAAACGATAGAGAAAATAAATTTAAATTTATTTTTTCTGCTGTTTTTGGAAAAACGTTGGAGAAAATAAATTTTAATTAATTTTTTCTGCTGTTTTTGGAAAAACGTTGGAGAAAATAAATTTAAATTTATTTTTTCTGCTGTTTTTGGAAAAACGTTGGAGAAAATAAATTTAAATTTTTTTTTCTGCTGTTTTGGTAAAAAAACGGTGGAGAAAATAAATTTAATTTTTTTTCTGCTGTTCACACTTGCACCATCGTAGATAGAAGACTAGGAGGCATGACGCAATCGATTGGAAAATGTACCAAGGCAGATTTATATGAATGATCAAAGAACATACAAATCAATAAACTTTCTCTATGGCAAAAAAATATTTGTAGATTTCTGCTAGTTCTATTTTGAAATCACTCACTTTCCTATGATGTGTGTGTCATATCCCAGTGCCTTTAGTTTCTCTGGTAGGAAGGTGTGGTTGAGTGGGACTCCGTATGCATAATTTGCCATAATAACATGGTGCTGGAAAAGGATGAAAACAAGGCAAAATTGAGTACTGTTGTGAATATCATACGAAAAGTATTGAAAGAAAATTGAAAAATTGAAAAGGAAAAATGATAACGTGTGAAGAGTCCTATAAGTGTAGAGCTTGACAAAATATTCATGCACAGGTATGAAGTTCCTACCACTCACTATAAGGCCACGTGCTGTGTTTTGTCATATTGATTTCCGGGTAGGAATTGACCCTTTTCTCTTAATTTTTCCTTTTTTCTTCAAGTGTCAAAATACGTTCCCCAACTCTCTTTGTGCAGAGATTTCATTCTTATATCTCGCTCCTTATGGAACCCCATATGCACTATTAAAACGAGCGGGAAAAGAAATACTACTACTTCAAATTTAATTATGGAATAAGGGTCAGTATAGCTCGCCTAGACGTGTAGTAAGTTAAAAACATATTTGCTTTCTTGAAGTAAATTTTCAACTTGACCGTTCTTTTCTTAATCCAAGCTGTAAGTGGAGATATGTTTTACCCTAAAAAGTGTATGGAAGAAGACCAGGAGTATCTTACCTGAAGACCGGAATGGAACGGATAATATCCTGTCATGAAGGCACTGCGAGATCTGCAATATAACGTTGGTTAATGATTCAAATTGCGAATTTTTCACTGTAGCGAAAGATAGAATTCGAATGATGTTAAGTCCGTTGTAAAACCAACTCTTACAATATCGAACGGACGTTGTTCATGAACGTTTTCTCATTATAAAATGCAATGCAATTATTCTTAATAATAATATACTCGGATCAAATTGTGTAAAAATCATTATCATAATGATAATGATAATAATAGCTTGACGTTTCATCACCACCATTTCCTCAGGGGCATGTGAGAAAGTTGTCAGTGCCTTGGATTTAGGTGGTTTTCGCCGGGTACTCCGGTTTCCTCCACCAGTTACAACTGCCTATAGTCTGTCTGACTCGAGTTTGGCAATCACTTTTGCCACTTTTTTGTGACAAAACGTTCGCGTTTTCCATCCAAACTTGGCAAACATGTTAGGAGCACTACTACGTATATGTGCAAACATATTTTTTGTCTCAACTCCGCAAAATGTTGATTTTGCTCATTGGGTCCCATTGTAAAATGTGTCCATTGCCAACAATACGATCTCGCGTGTTTGTATTGTTCGCAACAGACAAACACGCAAGATTGTAGTGTCGGCAATGTGCACATTTTACAATGGGAACTAATGAGCAAAATCAACATTTTGCGGAGCTGAGACAAAAAGTATGTTTGTCCATACACGTAGTAGTGTTCCAAAGAGGTTTGCCAAGTTTGGATGGCAAACTCAAACGTTTTGTCACAAAAAAGTGGCAAAAGTGATTGCCAAACTTGAGTCAGACAGACTATAGTCACGATGTAGCCGCAATATGACAGAACATTGACGAAAAATCAAAATTCCAAATTCCAGCTCGCATTCATTACTGCTTTCAGTTATTACTTACGGTGAACACACTGGCTGAACATAAGAGGAATTGAGTATGACACCCTCCCTAGCCATCCTGTCCAGATTGGGGGTCTCGATCCGCGGGTTGTTCCAGCCGACATCGTTCCAACCTAAAAGAGGGTAGAGAATATACAACCTCTAAAAATGGGTGCAGGATTTCGGAGATACTGAGTAATGCAAGGATTATGATAATGGTTGGTTCCTTTCTCCAACCCATATACTGCTGGTGGCTTATTTTATATATTATTATATTATAAAACGTAACTCATTACAAGACGATGCAAAACGAAACCTGAAAATTACTAAAACTCTGGTACATGGGTACCCTACTGGAAGTACTCGGTGTGAGCTAGCCAATGAATACCAACATGACAGGGTTTAGTTGGTTTTCAAAAAACATTTGGGTCATCGTGCTTTGGACGAGAGTAGCCTTAGCATTGGAAGGGTTAATCACTTAATAGTTCAGTACTTGTTCAATCTCGCCTTAACCCATTGACAGCCAAAAGAGGTCTGACGATTTAGGAAATATTTTCATAACGAAACCATACTTTTGGAAAATATTTGAAGGAGAAGTGTTAGTCAATAGCCAAATAATAACACTCCTTCAAATATTTTATCTTTCGCTTTATTCCTAATCTATTTTCAAAGTTATGAATGAGCGTAGCAGACGATCCTTTCTGTGGGAACTCTGAGTGTGAATGCGTTAACTCTTTTACACCCATAGTGCAAACGCGACCCTACAACTTATAAAATAACTCACTAATCGGAGAAGTTGTTTACAATTCGCAGTTGGGTGGGGGTTGGCATAACACTGGAAAGGCAAAAATATTTTTAAATATTTTAAGTCCAATATGTTTCAACAAAAGTTCTTTCTTTTCAAGATAGTTCGAGCTGAGCTGTGTCAGATAATCATGCAGACGATCCAGTCGTGAATGTGTTCACATTGTAATCACCTTTAAACCTTTATACTTCTGGACAGATAAGAGTCGACAGGATGCTTGTGATTACGCCAAGTCTGGTTGAGCACTGATCTTTGACGGAAACTCGCCTGATAAAGGAAAATGTGGAGTGGGATTCCAAGAAGTATATCGTTTGATAAAAGGCTTAAGTAAACATCAGATTTTGAAATTTCCAACCTCGCTGATTAGATTCATTACCTTAATGCACCAGTCAATTGAATCCCTGGGAGGGGGGGGGGGGCCGGGACATGCGGGGATACTGCTCAGGAAAAAATCAATAAATAGCACTAATCCCCACTGGCAGGGACCAATTCTGTTGCAGTATGCCCCACCCCCGGGGCATGCTCAACAAGAATACACCAGTCAATTGAATCCCTGGGAGGGGGGGGGCGGGACATGCGGGGATACTGCTCAGGAAAAAATCAATAAATAGCACTAATCCCCACTGGCAGGGACCAATTCTGTTGCAGTATGCCCCACCCCCGGGGCATGCTCAACAAGAATACACAAGACTGTGAAAATTCTGCTTGTGTGTACTCATTCTCCCGCGCCGGGCAGTCCCCCGGGTGAAGGTCCGTAGTTGGTCAACACAGTGGACCTAGCAGAGGCCGGGTGCGCCCGGCTGATAGACCTACTGGAATCGTGGCAGCGAAGTGTGACGCCCGGGGGGGGGGGGGGGGTGCATTTAGGTACAGAGGAGGGCCGCACCCGCGTTACGTATTTCGCGGAAGAAGGGGTCTTTTTTTAAGACCTCCGCATGTCCGCGATTTTGTAAAAGAAGGGTACCTTTTTGTACCCAGGTACGAAGTATGGGGGTCAAAATCCCCTTACAATCCAGGAAACATACGCGGCTCTGACGCCGAGTGACTCCCGAAGTATCTGGCTAACGACTTTGCCGCCACCACTTGCTGCCGCTAGACATGAGGATTATAAAATCTGAAGTTGAAATACGTGTTCTCGTTCATCCAATGTCAGTGTTTTGATAAAAGGAGGGGTGTTTATTTAGTGGAAAAAAATCAGCGTTTTAATGAAATAAGGGTGCTTTTTTGGCCAGAAATCAGTGCTTTAGGGGTATTTTTAAATTTTGATAACGAGCGTATGCGCCCCCCTAAATACCCAAGTGCCCCCCGCGGGGTATGACGTCACTATTCAAATCCCCGCCTATCATGCACCGCCTCGACGGACAGCAACAATATAATCACAGTAATCCCGGTACACCGGACAGCTATTTTAAGCAGTATTTAGCAGAAGCACCGTGATTCCCGGCCAAGTCCCGGCCCCCCCCCCCTCCCAGGGATTCAATTGACTGGTGCATAATTCTGGCGGTAGACGAATTGTGCAATCCTGATTCAGAGTGTAATTGCTCAGCACATGTAAAATTGATTCTTGCACGAATTTTGAGCCCCTTTGATAACCGGGATGGTCATATTTCAGCGTTATTCATACACTACAACTGGTAGTACAGTGTTTATATTTATACTTATATTTGTATGATTTTGTAACTTCGAGTTACGGCAAATAAACACATACATACAGTACCTACATCCTTTGAGTAGAGATCTACGCGTCTTCATCATGCATCTTCTTCGATTTGCACATGTAGTAGTAGTAGTAGTAGTAGTAGTAGTAGTAGTAGTAGTAGTGGTAGTAGTAGTAGTAGAAGAAGAAGATTAAGAAGACTACTGCTGCTACTACTACTACTACTACTACTACTACTACTACTACTACTACTACTACTACTACTACTACTACTACTACTAAAATAGTACTACTATTAAAATTACTTTTCATACATTAACAACAACTACTACAGTACTACTACTATTATTAAAATACTATTACTAAATTACTACTACAGAACTACTACTACTACTACTAGCAATAACCATTGACCTATAGTTTAACATCTGTCGAGATTCCATGGCAGTACTTACCCAAATCATCAGCGACCATGAAGACTATATTTGGCGCAGTAGCGAAAGCTGTAGACACACATACTAATAGTACATGGCAAAAGAGGATGCTATTGCTGGAGTACCCCACCATAGTGCGGCAGTTATGGCTATGATGTACAATAAAGCCTTAACTAACCCTACTGCCGTTTCTAGGGTATGTAGGGGTATGGTGCTATGACTGAAATATATACGGACATCAGTGGTCAGGTGACCCTTGTTGTTATCAGTCTGACCTTCCAAGAGGACCAAAGGGCGCTAACGTCAATATCAATTATCATCTCCAAGACCCAATCGTATCTGACTACCGGTCGCTTTGTGATTATGATTACGGTAAACAAAAGAATCCCTGGAGCTCTCTACTGCAATCATTAGTTCCTAGAAGCCGCAGCACTTGCACTTGACAGGTAGCTGCGATAAGATGATTGATAGTACATCTTCATGGCAGACTGTGACAAACAATCAGAGCTACCCTTGACAACTCAGTGACGGCTTACTTGTTGTTGTTGTTGATAAATAGTTGATTGTCCAATCCAGATAATGACATTCATTACATGCAATACACAAGTGTTAAAATCCGGCCAGCCACGAAGGTTTATAATGGAACAAATACAATCATGAATATATTCATTATAAATATTATCAAATAGACATTCATCATATACATTGTACGATATATTATCTAGTCAAACATGAAAAGTCTTTTATATAAGGAGTCACTACTTTTACACACACTTTTCTAATGCCCTTCTAAACCGAGCCAGCCGAGTTTATGTCGAATAGGTAAACATGACTAGTATAGTTTAATAACAATTAGTTGCTAGTTAAAATGTATGACCTTCTGTTGTACATCCTATTGAGACAAAATGATACGGTAGTAATATGGCACTTTGGAAAGGTATAAGGATAATGTAAACTCTCGAAATAATGTAGGATATTTATTAGCATTGAAAGGCATAATAATGATATATGCAGAAGGCCGACTCTTGATAACTCGTAGGATATCCATCAGCAGAGCCCGGCAATATAATATCAATTTCGAAAATTATGAAAATAATATATACAGAAGGTTAACTCTTGAAATAATGTTACCGGGTATGAGTTTAAATACGTTAGTTGAAAAAATGCGCTCTATTAATGATGATAATATAATAAATTATTGATGATGATATATTAATACTTCTTGGTCGAGGGAAGGGGACTGAAGGGGGTGGGGGACGTAGAATTATAATGGACGGATTTTTGAAGACATTCTTTTCAAAGACTAAATGCTTTAATACTATTTACAATAGATTATTACATAGCAAAGAGTTGACTAGAAATAGAGACATTGCTTGATAGAATAGACTCTGTGTGTATTTAGTTTCAGTCCCATCCCCTTAATCCTTCTAATGCTGAAGCTACTTTCATCCAAAGACAAAGGCCACAAATATTTTTGAAAACCATCAGAAACTGGTCCCCTGATCTGATATTTCAGTAAAACCTAAAGTGAAGCACTATCTATGATGAGTTTTCGGCAGATAAAGTTACAGGTATGATGGGAGTATGTGAACATTTGATAAAAAATACTAAGTCATGCGAGTAAAATGAACGATGATAATCCTACACTAAAGGGAAAACTTAAGAGGTGAAAGAATAATTAATAACTTTCTGCTGCCTAAATTGTTTAGATGACACTAGACTTATGATCCTAAAGTGGCATTTAAAGGTGGTATTTTTATTGTAAATATTGTGTGTTACCTTTACCTTTACCTTTAGCGGAAGAAAGTTTTAGCTCTGTAGCAAACGTTTTTTTCTATATTGATTGTTTCAGTTATTAAAGGTATGAACTATTACATAATGGCGAATATGTGGTGTATCGCTAGTCCTTTCATTAAGAACATTTACAAGAGATTATTACGTAGTAAAGAGGGAGTTGACTATAAATAAAGACCTTGCTTGGTGAATAGACTGTGTGTGTATATAGTTGCACCCATCCCCTTAATCCTTCTAAAGCGGAGGCTACTTTCATCCAAAACCCAAGGTCACAATGATTCTTGAAAACCATCTAAAACCCGGCCTGTCATGTTGGCATTCATTTAATAGCTCTCACTGAGTACGATCAGTTGAGTAATCAAGTGTCAGGGTTTCAGTCTTTTTTTTACTCTTTGCGTTGCATCCAATCCGCGTAATCTTTCTAATGTTGAGTCTACTTTCATCGAAAGCCCGAGGCCACATATACTTTTGAAAACCATCTAAACCCAGCGGTGAGCCTGTCATGTTGGTATTCATTTAATCGATGAGTACTCTCAGTTGAGTACTACTAACCTTTAGCCCAATCAGCAAGCAAAGCACTTTCAGCTCTTCTATGTAAGACAAGAAATTTTGGGGGACTGGGTTTTGCCACTTATTCTGAACTTTTCCATACAGGGATTGCTAGTATTTTAGATTATGGTGGTGGAGTATGGGGTTATAAAAAACCAACTTGTATCGATAACATACAGCATAGGGCAATCCGTGCCTTTTTAGGGGTTGGAAAATATACGCCCATTCTTGCCCTGGACTCCCTAACGGGTTGGACTAGTTCACACAATAGAAGGCAAACTCATATGGTAAGGCTTTGGAACAGAATTCAATCTATGGAAAATGACCGCCTCCACAAAATTTTAATGGACTGGGACCGTAAACTAGCATTAGAAGGCAGGAAAAACTGGAATTGGCACTTCAGGGAGATAATGGCTGAATGTGACCACACTGAGGTCTTTGATCTGGAGCTTTGTCTGGGTGTGTCTTTTGTCAAAAGAATACAGGACATACTTATTGAAAAAGCCCAACAAACATGGACAAATAACTGTGCAACCACCAGTAAACTCCGAACCTTCTATGCTATTTGTGGTCTCCCACTCAAAGCTGATGTCATAGTAACTACACCACTATTAAAGTCGCACAGATCAGTTGTCGCAAAACTAATGTGTGGCACATCTAACCTTGAAATTGAAAAAGGGCGCCACAAAAAGATTCCAAGGGAAAATCGTTTCTGTATATTGTGCCAAAATATGGAGGTGGAAGATGAGGTGCATTTTATTCTAAAATGTCCTTTTTATGACGATTTGAGAAATCCCATTTTGCAACTAGCCAATTTGCAATATCCTAATTTTACAGAACTCACTGACTTGGAGCAACTTAAGGTCATTTTTCAATCAGAGGATTTGTTAAAAACTGCATCATTTTGTCTCAATAGGATGTACAACAGGAGGGCACAAATGTTAACTAGCAACTGATTGTTATTAAACCATACTAGTCATGTTTACCTATTCGACATGAACTCGGCTGGCTCGATTTTAGATGGGTATCAGAAAATTGTGTATAAAAGAAGTGACTCCTTATATACAAGACTCACTATAAGATTTTTATGATTAACTAGATAATATATTGTACAATGTATATAATGAATGTCGTTTTAATAATATTTATAAGTATATTTATGTTTGTATTTGGTCCATTATAAGCCTTCGTGGCTGGCCGGATTTTTAACACTTGGTATTGTATGTCATGAATGTCATTATCTGGATTGGACAATAAACTATTTATCAACAACAACTAACCATGTGCCAGGGTTTCAGTCGTTTTAACTTTCTTTCGCATAACTTTGTAAAGGCCAAATCAGCCACCAGCAGCATAAGGGTTAAGAAAGCTTCTGCTAATTTGGCTAGTTGAAAGGAGCTACCTTGATCAAAGTGCTTAACCCAGGGCCCTAGCCACACATATAGCAATTGGGGAGGTAAGCAACCTAGCCCAGGGAGTAAAGGATTAGAAAGTTGCATGTAAAAGACTCCTTATATACGAGACTCAAGATAAGATTTTATGATTGACTAGATAATGTATTGTACATTGTATATGATAAATGTCTATCTGACAATATTTTTAAGTATATTTATGACTGTAAATGGTCCATTATAATCATCTGTGGCTGGCTGGATGTTTAACACTTGTGTATTGCATGTAATGAATGTCATCTAATATCTGGATTGGACAAAAGCTATTTATCGACAACAACTGGGGTTTCTAAGGCTAATGATTGCAATAGAGAGTTACAGGGGTGCTTTTGTTTACCGTCATCATAATCACGGAGCGACCAGTTGTCAGGTGTGATCTGGGCCTGATGATGATAATTGATATTGACGTCCACGCCCTTTGGTCCTCTTGGGAGGTCAGACTGATAACAACAAGGGTCACCTGACCACTTGTGTCCTTATATATTTCAGTCATAGCACCATACCCCTACATACCCTAGAATCGGCAGTAGGATCAGTTAAGGCTTTATTGTATATCATAGCCATAACTGCCTCACTATGGTGGGGCGCTTCAGCAATAGTATACTCATTTGTCATGTACTATTAGTATGTCTGTCTACAGCTTTCGCTACTGCGCCAAATATAGTCTTCATGGTCGCTGATGATTTGGGTAAGTAGTAGTAGTAGTAGTAGTAGTAGTAGTAGTAGTAGTAGTAGTAGTAGTAGTAGTAGTAGTAGTACCAGTAGTAGTACCAGTACCAGTACCAGTACCAGTACCAGGAGTTGGAATGTATGAAATACTGGTATGCTAGTACATTTTTGTAATACTCTTGTATGCTAGTACATGACCATCCCGGTTATCAAAGGGTCTCGTAAAAATCGCTCATAACATGGACTTCCATGCATTTATATGTACCCCTATGCTCATAATCACTGCTCTGTGGATGGTCAGTTTTACCCCTGAGACATGTGGAGACAGGTGAATAGATAATTATGATTTTTGCCATTTTGCGGGTTGTAAGTGGGATGTACGTGTAGGCTTAGGTGGTCAAACACACGTTTTCTTCATCTAAGATGTAGGCAACCGAGTCAAAAATCACTTACACTCCTCAGGAGGCCCTCTTATAGTACTGGATCCAGTATAACATACAGTTTTATCAAACTGCATGCCGTCATGCGTGTGAACTCTACCCACACAATCGAGTAAGCATACTAGATATATAGTATACCCTTAGATGCTTGTTTTTGTTTGTCTGAGGTATACCTTAGATGTCTCTATTGGTCCTTGGGTATACCTAATTATTGCAATGGTTTATTTCTTCACGTATTAATCAGTGGGGCTGGAAAATTTAACTGCATGTTTTCTTAAGCCTTTAAATGAACGTTATACTTATTCTTGGAATCCCACTCCCAACCACTTCAGATTTCCCTTTATCAGGCGCGAGTTTCAAAGATCAGTGCTTGGCTTTATCACTCAAATCTGCGGAGCAAGTATCGTGTCCACTCTTATCTGGCCCGAGTTCTGAAGGTTGTGATCACAATGTGAACACATCCACAACTGGTCCGTTCGCATGATTATCTGACACAGATTGAAATATCTTAGAAAAAAGCAATATTTTGGAAAAAAAATTGAATGAAAGTTGTCTATCCAGTACAGTAATAACCGCAAAGTATTTTGAAAATCATCTAATCCCTGCCATGTTGGTATTCATTGGATAGCTTTCGCTGAGTACTCAGATGAGTACCATGTGTCAGAGTTTCAGTCATTTTTTAGTTATGTTACGAATAACTGAATTTTGTAATGGCCAAATTAACCAGCAGCAACACAAAGGTTAACGTTTGTGAAAGGCACTAAACAAGCTCATAATTCTTGCATTGATTTATACTACAGTACCATCGAAATCCGCACCCACTTTTTAACAGCTGTTGCTATTCTTTACCCTCTCTTAGGTTGGAACGATGTTGGTTGGAACAACCCGCGGATCGAGACTCCTAATCTGGACAGGATGGCTAGGGAGGGTGTCATACTCAATTCCTCTTATGTTCAACCGGTCTGCACACCGTAAGTATGAGTTAAAGGGGAACTAAAGGCTCACATACATATTAGCTTATATGAAAGTAATACACTTCAAGAATAGGATGCTGTCCTCCTTTTTCTCTTAGTGAGCCCATGAGGGGAGAATTTTGAGTTTTGCTACCAGCTTCAGCCAGCCCCTAGCAGCCCCTGGTAGCAGCCATGTTGCTCTACTGCTATCAGCTGCGACCTAAATGGGTGGCAGCCCACTTGCTGTGCCCTAGCTCTGAGCAGTGTATCATAGACTGTAGTGCTCTACACACCAACTCTCTTCGAAAGTTGCATAAAAACTTGTATGAGTATCAAACAGGTAAATGGTAAAATCACGAGCAGCAATTGGTTGTACAAAAAGACAGGGTGGTAGAGTTATTTTTCATATATTTCCTGTTGGTAAATTCAGACAAAAACAGTGGCTAGCATCACTGAAACTAGTAAATCCACCTGTCTTGAAGTATGCAGTTCTATGTTCAGACCACTTCCCTGATGCATATTATGTAAGAAATCACAAACCACAGTCAGGATTACTTATAAAAGGGGAACTTGGGGGACAGCAAATCATAAGGTTATTTGAAAATTCATGAACATAGCATAACATCTGCAAATAAATTGTATACCTGTGAGACTATGAAGGAAGGGTTGAATAAAAACAATACTTGTATATACATCAATCATCCAGATTTTCAGTATTTGATTTTACTTGAAGCTAGCTGTTCTACAAAAACTGTTTTCTTTCATGTAACCTACACAGATACTAAAGGAAATGATTGCTGTCCCAAGTACTGATAGCTATTTCTTGCGTTGATTAACTTCTGTCTCCTGGGATCTAGATGTGTAATGCCACAAGGTTATAATTAACCCTTTGTTTATCCTTTTCCTTTAAGGAGTTGTTACTTCCTTTTGTTGAATGGCACAGCACCATCCTGTTGAGTATTCCTGACTGCATTTTTGATTTCTGGTATAAAAAAAAATCAGCCAAGTGGTCTGAACATAAAATTACATACATGCTTCAGGACCGTGACAGAAATTCAGTGATGCTAGCCACTGTTTTTGTCTGAATTTACCAACAGGAAATATATGAAAAATAACTCTACCACCCTGTCTTTTTGTACAACCAATTGCTGCTCATGATTTTACCATTTGCCTGTTTGATACTCATACAAGTTTTTATGCAACTTTCGAAGAGAGTTGGTGTGTAGAGCACTACAGTCTATGATACACTGCTCAGAGCTAGGGCACAGCAAGTGGGCTGCCACCCATTTAGGTCGCAGCTGATAGCAGTAGAGCAACATGGCTGCTACCAGGGGCTGCTAGGGGCTGGCTGAAGCTGGTAGCAAAACTCAAAATTCTCCCCTCATGGGCTCACTAAGAGAAAAAGGAGGACAACATCCTATTCTATAAGTGTATTACTTTCATATAAGCTAATATGTATGTGAGCCTTTAGTTCCCCTTTAAAGTTCTATGTTCAGACCACTTCCCTGATGCATATTATGTAAGAAATCACAAACCACAGTCAGGATTACTTATAAAAGGGGAACTTGGGGGACAGCAAATCATAAGGTTATTTGAAAATTCATGAACATAGCATAACATCTGCAAATAAATTGTATACCTGTGAGACTATGAAGGAAGGGTTGAATAAAAACAATACTTGTATATACATCAATCATCCAGATTTTCAGTATTTGATTTTACTTGAAGCTAGCTGTTCTACAAAAACTGTTTTCTTTCATGTAACCTACACAGATACTAAAGGAAATGATTGCTGTCCCAAGTACTGATAGCTATTTCCTGCGTTGATTAACTTCTGTCTCCTGGGATCTAGATGTGTAATGCCACAAGGTTATAATTAACCCTTTGTTTATCCTTTTCCTTTAAGGAGTTGTTACTTCCTTTTGTTGAATGGCACAGCACCATCCTGTTGAGTATTCCTGACTGCATTTTTGATTTCTGGTATAAAAAAAAATCAGCCAAGTGGTCTGAACATAAAATTACATACATGCTTCAGGACCGTGACAGAAATTCAGTGATGCTAGCCACTGTTTTTGTCTGAATTTACCAACAGGAAATATATGAAAAATAACTCTACCACCCTGTCTTTTTGTACAACCAATTGCTGCTCATGATTTTACCATTTGCCTGTTTGATACTCATACAAGTTTTTATGCAACTTTCGAAGAGAGTTGGTGTGTAGAGCACTACAGTCTATGATACACTGCTCAGAGCTAGGGCACAGCAAGTGGGCTGCCACCCATTTAGGTCGCAGCTGATAGCAGTAGAGCAACATGGCTGCTACCAGGGGCTGCTAGGGGCTGGCTGAAGCTGGTAGCAAAACTCAAAATTCTCCCCTCATGGGCTCACTAAGAGAAAAAGGAGGACAACATCCTATTCTATAAGTGTATTACTTTCATATAAGCTAATATGTATGTGAGCCTTTAGTTCCCCTTTAAAGTTCTATGTTCAGACCACTTCCCTGATGCATATTATGTAAGAAATCACAAACCACAGTCAGGATTACTTATAAAAGGGGAACTTGGGGGACAGCAAATCATAAGGTTATTTGAAAATTCATGAACATAGCATAACATCTGCAAATAAATTGTATACCTGTGAGACTATGAAGGAAGGGTTGAATAAAAACAATACTTGTATATACATCAATCATCCAGATTTTCAGTATTTGATTTTACTTGAAGCTAGCTGTTCTACAAAAACTGTTTTCTTTCATGTAACCTACACAGATACTAAAGGAAATGATTGCTGTCCCAAGTACTGATAGCTATTTCCTGCGTTGATTAACTTCTGTCTCCTGGGATCTAGATGTGTAATGCCACAAGGTTATAATTAACCCTTTGTTTATCCTTTTCCTTTAAGGAGTTGTTACTTCCTTTTGTTGAATGGCACAGCACCATCCTGTTGAGTATTCCTGACTGCATTTTTGATTTCTGGTATAAAAAAAAATCAGCCAAGTGGTCTGAACATAAAATTACATACATGCCTCAGGACCGTGACAGAAATTCAGTGATGCTAGCCACTGTTTTTGTCTGAATTTACCAACAGGAAATATATGAAAAATAACTCTACCACCCTGTCTTTTTGTACAACCAATTGCTGCTCATGATTTTACCATTTGCCTGTTTGATACTCATACAAGTTTTTATGCAACTTTCGAAGAGAGTTGGTGTGTAGAGCACTACAGTCTATGATACACTGCTCAGAGCTAGGGCACAGCAAGTGGGCTGCCACCCATTTAGGTCGCAGCTGATAGCAGTAGAGCAACATGGCTGCTACCAGGGGCTGCTAGGGGCTGGCTGAAGCTGGTAGCAAAACTCAAAATTCTCCCCTCATGGGCTCACTAAGAGAAAAAGGAGGACAACATCCTATTCTATAAGTGTATTACTTTCATATAAGCTAATATGTATGTGAGCCTTTAGTTCCCCTTTAAGAGATAGTAAGGGGCGTGTACTTGTTACATACATGCCCCATTCTCTCCCCGTCTTAGGTTGATGTTGCAACTCCCTTTAAGGTCTTCGCCATGTATTTCAAAAATGCCTGTCCAAAACACCAATTTCAAAGTTTTGCCTGTCCAGATTTGGCTACAAATCTACTTCAAACCCTACAAGCTACAATAAATAGCCTAGTGTGTCAAAAAGGACAATTTACCCTTCAGCTATGTCATGGGAGCTGTTTTGTAAGGATGGTATTTGGTTATTACACCCCAAAATTGAAAAACCTTCAAAGAAATCTTTGCCTGTCCGATCAGTTTTTTTTTTAGGAAACTACCTGTCCAAAGGACATGCAGGATGTGTTACGGGTCCTGGCTAAGTCCCTGTAAATAACAGTCGGACCTCCCTTTGTCATTGCTCTCGAATAACGATTAAGGTGACCTGTGGGGATGATAGGGTATATATAGGGTCATTTTGTGATATTTGCATATATTTAACCCTTTTCCGCCTAAACAGACATGCAGGAAATCTCTTTTCTCTGTATCGAATATCACCAATACATGGTAGTTTCAACCTGATAGTGGAGTATCAAATGATAACGGATTCGCTTGAAATTTGACATAGTCATAGTCGGTGATGCAATGGCCATGATATCATCTACATTTAATGTAAAGGTTATATATGCCATTGAATGCACTTTCATTAAAATGAAACTAATTTTGCAAATCAATTCATCAACCCACGTTATATTGCAGATCTCGTAGTGCCTTCATGACAGGATATTATCCGTTCCATTCCGGTCTTCAGGTAAGATACTCCTGCTCTTCTTCCAGACACTTTTTAGGGTAAAACATTTCTCCATTTACATAATGTGCGACTGAAAATTTACTTCAAGAAAGCAACAATGTTTTAAACTTACTACACGTATTGGCTGGCTATACTGACCCTTATTCCATAATTATTTCAAATAAAATTATCCGTTGTTCGCTCGTTCTAGTGGTGGATATAGGGTTCCTGATGAGCGAGATATAATGAAGAACGAATTATCTGAAGCGAGATTATTGCTGATCATTGTTCCATAAATTTGAAGTTGAATTACTCGTTTTAAGAGTGGATAAACAGGTTGCCTATGAGCGAGATATAAGAATGAAAATAATCTTACATGAGATTATCATTTTCGCCTGAGAACTAACCTCGATAAAAATAATGCACCTTAAGTCTAATCCCCTATGTCTAGCGAGATGAGGAAAGCATTTTGAGACTTAAAGTAAAAATGAAAATGAAAATGTCAATGCAGTTGGTCCTCTACGCGAAAATCAACATGAACACAACATAGCACGTGTCTAGCATCATACCTATTGAACTGTTAGCAGACCCAAAAAGAAATTATACCCACGTATGGAACCAAAACCCGTTCCCAATGCGAATTAAGTATGGAAATTCTGCGTTGTAGTGTTAAAAGATCATACCCGAACATAACTATATCGCTATATATACGCAAACAAATATACGCTGTTATTTTTTTTTCATTTTTCTTTCAAAACTTCTCATATTATATTCACAACAATACTTAATTATGCCCTGTTTTCTCCCATTTTCCAGCACAGAGTCATTAAGTCAGATTATGCATACGGAGTCCCACTCAACCAGACCTTCCTACCAGAGAAACTAAAGGCACTAGGATATGACACACACATGATAGGAAAGTGAGTGATTTCAAAACGCAAGAGAACAACTAGCAGAAGTCTAGGATTATTTTTGTCACAGAGAGAGTTTATTGGTTTCCGTGTTATTTGAACACTCATATATTTATCAGCTTTGGCTTGTTTTCCTCTCTGCCTCTTACCGCTACTCGGAATGTCAATTTATTCAATTTATTCAATTTATTCAATTTATTCAATTTATTCAATGTATTCAATTTATTCAGTTTACGGTTTCTTCAGTGTGATGGATGCATTTTGTTTAGGTGAATGGATTTGATTGGGTAAGATATTTTTAATCATTAATTTCATTGGAAATTACCTACCTTAGATTAACTGTTGATATGTAATGGCCAGCATAGGATTGACAGGTCCAGACGACACTGGTCAATTAGATCTCCAGGAATTAATGGATTGAATAATGAAAATAAAAAAAGAAATCAACATTACGTATTGGTCAAAATTGAATCATTGTTTTTGTCTTCAGGTGGCATTTGGGATACTGTCACTGGAACTACACGCCGACGTACAGAGGCTTCGACAGCTTTTTAGGCTTCTATAGTGGGGGAGAGCACTACTACAAACACAGCAGAGGTAAACTCAATATGTCCCTTCAACTATGGAATATACTAGTTATCAATATCTTAGATGAATAGACGACATTCGTGCCAATATGTAAACAATATGAATGCGTACACATACTCAATGAGGGGTGGAGGTGACGATAGTAACATTATAGTTTTTATGGCTCCTAAAGCGGGGAAAACACTACTACAGACACAGCAGAGGTAAACTATATACTAGTATTAGGCGGGTGGCCAAATCCCTAAAAGAGCTCTAGAAATATTTTTGGTGGCGTTTTTCGTTCCAAGTCGTCATCCATGCTTATTCATCTCTACATAGGGTGGGCTTTAGTGGACGGGTGGATGACACGTCTGATTTTGCTGCATATGGGAATTTTTGGGGCATTAAATGCACAAAATCACCAAAAAAGCAAGTTTTGGGGGGATTTCATGTATGATATTTGTGGATAATAAACATCCACGTATCTTATTATCTGGATGCATACTCTTTTTACAACTAATTTAGATATCACTATCAAATATATCAGGTTTATGTACTTATCATTGTATTGCTACTTTTCTTGAAGGACCACACCTTGATTTTCGGTTTAACAAAGCTCCCCTTCGAGACCACAGAGGTGTCTACTCTACCGTAAGTTATGTTCACATCGTTCATAAATTTCTTCTCTCTCTCTCTCTCTCTCTCTCTCTCTCTCTCTCTCTCTCTCTCTGAGATTCAAGTTTAAACATTAGTTGCATAATCGTCTTCTGTACTATCAAGTTGGCAGCTTATTTGTGTCCTCTTTATATGATTGTCACATTTGTATATTAGCTCTGTATGGTTCTTGTAATTTGTTCCTGTCCATGGTTGATACTCTTTGTTTGTGTGCGCCTGACAACTAGTGTTTTGTTTCTAGCGAGTGTTCGCCAATAGAGCAAGGGATATCATCGAGCAGCACGATGCTTCCAAGCCGTTATTTATCTACCTACCCTTCCAGTCTGTACACGACCCGATGCAGGTGAGCTCATTTTTCGTTTCAAACTCGGTGAAAGGGTAGGGATCAACCCCCCCCCCCCCCAAAAAAAAAACCCCAAAAAACTCACTCAGAAACATATTCTTAGCCGACAATGCGTCTTGTGGACACCCACGTACCTAAAAAGCATCCCTCAGGACACCCACATCTTTTTGTGAGGATTTTTCTTCTTAAATGTCAATCGCAAGCATATAATTGAATTGTATAAGGATATTATGTCTTATTTTGGTAGATTTATGCATGTGTTTGGTTGAAATCTGAGTGTATCGTGATGATACCAATGTGTTCCCATCTCAGGGTTAGCTATACAGGGCCATGTTTTATAAAATGTACTACATGTATTTTGTTTTTATATCGAAAACATCAAAATCGGAAATGAGTAAAATGATTTTAGTAGTTAGGTTGGACAACATTGTTCACATTGT
Organism: Maea johnstoni; assembly: GCA_963942565.1. NCBI lineage: Eukaryota > Metazoa > Annelida > Polychaeta > Spionida > Magelonidae > Maea > Maea johnstoni. The sequence continues at coordinate 17,318,639 of OZ012691.1, read as the reverse complement.
TATGATTACCTTTTGAAGTTAGAAATAGCATATTTCTTATCAAAGGTGCAAATCAAAACCCAGAACAAGTACAAAAATATTACTAAAAAATACATATTCTATTGCCATCTTTCACTTATAAAAATCAATTCCCTCGTACATTTGACAGCAAATCTAGATAAAACTCGATAAATCCTTCCACTGCCCATATAACAAATACACATATTTTATGATATTCAATGCAGGTACCAAAGAGATATTTGAAGAGGTATAAAGATATCACGAATAAGGTGCGGCGAATTCGCTTAGGTAAGAACTAACTGTTTCTCCCACTCGCTAATATGCAAACCAATTTAGATATTCTGTTGTGTGGATATCTTCTAATTCCACACAAAAACATTATTTCATTTCTTCTTATTGTGATATACACGTATCTTATCGTCACTCCTGGTACATTTTACAGACCTTTGAATATAATGTTTATGGTATAACCATTGTACTTCAATAAAGCATTTGTGTATCATTTTAACATTTTTATATGCTTTTTTTCTTATAAATAATTGTATACATATATAATTGTATACTTTCCTTTCACTATACTACACCCATTTTTGCTCTATAATGTTCATGGCATACCCATTGTATTTCAATAAATCATTCATGTATCATTTCATAATTTTCATATGCTTTTTTCTTACTTTGTAATGTATACATTCCCTCAACTATACTACACCCATTGTTGCTCGTCTTTTTAACGCACAATCTTACTATTTGATTCTGCTATCGCTAAAAATATGAGAAACAGTTATTGCTACACATCACACATACTTTTATTCTATATTGTGTGTTCTAGGTATGGTCACCGCCATGGACGAAGCTATAGGACATGTTAAACAGAGTCTGAAGAGAAAGGGCATACTGAATAACACTCTGATCATCTTTATCTCAGACGTGAGTATCACATGTTTTAGTTTTGAATAAGGTTATGGAAATAGCAGGTGATCGGAGGTGATAGAATCAAAGCAAAGGGCTTTACGCGTGTTCCAAGATTGTATGGCATTTTGGACTTCTTCCAAGGTAAACGGTTCACAAGGCCACCCTCTGCCCATTTTCTCACTGCCCTCGTTATCATATCATGGTGGTCACGATCCACTATCTTTGCATTATCAGCAAAACAAAGGCTGGCAAAATTCTCACTCCACACTTGGACTACATATTCAACCTCATTGATAAATGACACGACCAAGAAGTGCCGAGAACAACTGTTTATTCGCGCATAAAATCACAAGAGATGAAGTGCCCACCAAACCAGAACTGCATCAGTGTAGCACATATAACTGCAAGTGCTTGAAAGAGGGCGCTCTGATTCAGGGGGTATTTCTCTCACAAAACATATATACAAATCATCTGAACTTGATTGAATGAATACAAATTATCAAGTCATGGACGTTTACTATAGAATGCTATGCAAGTACTGCTTCTATTAAGATGCAATAGCCAAATACATTTTAGATCACAGAGTTAATGTTTAAAACTGAGCACACCATAAATCAACTTAAACTGGGTGGGTGCGGAAAAGCGAGTACAGTAACAAGTATCTTGTTGACTTCAAGACAATCAGCGGCGAGCACACGTTCAAAGCACACAAGAAACACTCATGCTGATTGGACTAGAATTGCACGTGCGATCTATATCAACATTCAATCATTTGATGTGTGTCAGCGCGGCCATCATGTATACTCAGCCAGAGTCGTTTCTCACCAATGACACACAATTATAACTGTTGTAATACCATGCACTGTCACATCCTGTTTGCAATTAATAGCAATAGAGCTGCCTCGTTTACAATTACATTATCTCTTAACACGTTTCCAAAATTGGTTCTTGTTACATTCGGCGGTTTTCAAAATGTTCTCAATATCTTTATTTTCAAATTCTCTCTGACCTTTATTAAGCTCTCTTCTAAATTATTTTTTAGCTGTTGTATGATCCTACCAGTATTGGTTATTGTTATAAGTATTTTCAATATACAATATCTCTTAACTTTCTCAATCTTCAAACTAGTGAGTTTAGCATTCTAGTAGTGACGGACGTGACTCTTAAACCTGGAACGAGGTAGTACCCTATCAGTTTTAAGACGGGAATTTGCAACGTCATTGAAGATATCGTCCATGGTTTCAGGGTCACATTTATGGATTTCATAGAATTTACAAATCCAGCCCACAGCTTCATCAGTAGACTCAACATACTGCTGCAGGAGGTCACCAGATTTATTTTTCTCCCACAACACTCAGAGGTATGGGTGACCAGCTCCAGGCACATGCAGCTTTCTGATTTGTGATGACGTCAACTGTCTAACCTAACCAGGCTCATGAATATTCATTTCCCATATATTTATCCACATGTTGGTTCCCTTTTCACAACCTTGCCCCACTTTTTGACATGTTGATAATCAATCTCTCACATCTTTTATCTCTACCCAGCAACAATCTCTGTATGTTGGCAGTCCCTCCAAACAGGTTGCTTCTCCCTCGCACATCTTGAATAATAATAATAATAATAATAATGATAATAATAGTAATAATAATAATAATAATGATAATAATGACAATATATACAAACACACACACACACACATACATATATATATATATATATATATATATATATATATATATATATATATATATATATATATATATATATATATATATATATATATATATACATATGTGTGTGTGTGCAAAAGGCATACCATAATAACCAAAAGCTTGCTTGAGGAACTCCTGAGGTTGAGTCCTGCTGCTGGTGGCTAATTTGACGAATGCAAACTGATGCAATAAATACTGATAACTGACCAAAATCCTGGCAGATGGCTACTCATCTGAGAGTACCCATCGAGAGCAAAGCATTCAATACCAACATGACAGGGTTTAGATGTTTTTCTAAAATCTTTGCGTCCTTGTTCTTTGGACGAAAGTAACCTCGGCATTTAAAGGGTTAAAGGATTGGAGAAATAATTGTGGTCACAATTTCAAGACAACATTTAACCAAGACTCAATGGTACAGTGGCAACATTGCCAGCCTGAGTGCTGAGAGGCATGGGATCCAGAGTTCAATACCAGGCCGGGGCGAGTAGGGGTTCAATTCCTCTATAAACTGGGGCAACCAGCGAAAATCTTCATTTCTTATTCTTTATTGTCCGTCGCCCAATTATTGGGAGAGATTACTTTCAAGAAGAGTATCATATTCATTTCATATCATCGTTCATGCTATCTGTGTTGTCTGCATATACAAAAAAAGCTCTCCTTCTTACATGTCTGAGCCACCCCTAAAAAAAGGGGTGGCGAACCCTTATAAAAATAAAAGATTTAAAAACAACACTTTTAACCAGTAATATGATTATGTTTCTTTTTCAGAATGGTGGTCCTATAGAGACAAAAGGAAACAACTGGCCTCTCAGAGGAGGAAAACACGGCGTCTTTGAAGGCGGCACCAGAGTGCCAGCCCTTGTTTGGGGAAACATGCTCAGAAAAAAGGAATACACAAACTCAAGGTATGTCAACAACTTATAATGCCCTCATGACAAATCCAGTTAATTTTTCATCTGTTAAATAACACGCTGATAAAATGACACTATATATATATATTTGAAATTCTGTATTTCATTGGGAATGCAGCTAGTCTGGTTATTGACCCTTCTGACATCTTGACAGGTTACTTTCATGAGTACATTTTCATGTTTTATAGTGATTTTATGGATATCGTATCAAAACAGAAATAGAAAGTCATTATTTAAATAACCAACCGATTATTGTTTTCTTTATCCAACTTGATAAAGCTGGCATTCGGTAGGAAAAAAACTTTTTCTTGTTTTTTTTATCCCGATATGGTAAAAGATCAAGTAAACTAAAATAATCAAGGGTTGCCTAATGGTAAAAACAGGGATGCCCTGGGAAAACCACTGCCTATCAAGTTAACCCTTTCAATGCTGAGGCAACTCCAAAGCACAAAGATGGTATTCATTGAATAGCTCTTGCTGAGTACTCTCAGTTGAGTACACGTGTGCCAAGGTTTCAGTCATTTTTAGTTTTCTTTTGCTTCATTTTCTATTGGCCAAATTAACCACCACCAGCATAAGGGTTAAAGGTAACTTATACACATGCCATGAAGTGAAAGTGAATTTGAATTTCGTTTTTAGTCACATTTATGCCAATTGTGGCTAATTCGTGACTAGCCAGTTGTAAGTAGTGGAGGAAACCGGAGTACCCGGCGAAAACCACCGCCTAGCCCCAAGTCACTGGCAACTTTCTCACATGCCCAGACCGGGATTCGAACCCAGGCAGTGGTGAGTGGCATGTGATATGATGTGTCTCATTAAATGTATTGCCTCTTATTAATGATTCTAATTACTGATTCAACCCTTTTTATTTATCAAAGGATGATCCATGCTGTCGATTGGTTTCCTACATTTGTGGAGCTTGCAGGTGGCACCCCAGGTAATTAAGTGTGATTTAGAATATTGAGGAATCACAGATACATGTACATTGTATTCTCTTAACTAATTAATCAGAGGGTTCCCATTTAATTACTCTAGTTCCTATAGCATTAAAGTGGTTTATGAGCATTAGTAGCGATCTAGTGCAAATATTTGACCAATTCAACCAAAAAACAACAAGTAAACACAATACTTAAGACAGTTGGAACTGGCCATCCAGTGTTTAATTAGTAATTCAAATCTTTCAATTTCTAATTTCAATTTATGATATCAAAGGCAGTGTAAAAGTACATATAAAATACAAAAATCAAATAGAAATTCAATTGCTTGATAGGAATATTCCTCTTGTAATTTGTATTGTAGACAATATCTGTATTGTAACTTTTCACACAGAAGCACTTATCAATTGACAAAATGTATATACAAGAAACAATTTTGGTTGAGGCATTGACGACTTTTAGTATTTCCAAAATAACCAATTTTTCAATAGAGAACATTATTTGTGTTACATCTTCCTGATCCATGTTTTCAGACCCTGCCATAGATGGCGTCAGCCAATGGGCGGCCCTGAATGAGGATGAAGCTTCTGCTAGGACGGAGTTTGTATATAACCTTGATGAGCGAATTGGTCTGTCTGCTATCAGGTGGGTAATTTCTACACTTAGTTATAGTACTCAAGTAACTTTTACATCTACCCTTTTCAGTGTATGCTTATTTTGTGTCATTTGCACAGTACAGATAAGTTAGCAAATGCTTTCAGTAGGCTGACAGTTAACCTAACATGTTCTGCAGAATTTTAAAAGTAATTGTAAAATTCTAATGACTATGGTAAAATTAGAAGCTTCAACTAGAAACCAGTGATTTTGACAAAAAGCAAATTGATATTTTAAAAAGGTCTTATTTTGAATTAAAATGTATTTCTACATGTATTACTTATTTACGGACATGAATTTCTGATTGTCTTATTGTCAAATAACGATAATGATGATGCATCATTTTTAAGGGACTGCATGGCATTTTAAGTATATGCTCCTAATATATATTTTAGGAAATAATTTTTGAATCCATCTAATGGTATTAAGCATAATCTGTGCTGATGTTTGTTGAATCGTTCCACAATTATGATGATGCTTATCATATCACATTGATTTCTATTTTCTATATAGGAGTGGAGACTATAAATACATAGAGGGTAAAGTTGCAGGACCACATTACTGGGTTCCTCCGGTAGAGAACCCTAACATCACCGCCCCAGAACGTCCTCCCCGACAGAGGCAGTATCTCTTCAATATAGCAGGTAATTGTCCTCAAGATGATTAAAGCTTTAATCATTGCTAACAATACTCTCTCTCTCTCACACACACACACACACATATATATATATATATATATATATATATATATATATATTATTGCTAAACTATCTTACACACACACACACACACACACACACATATATATATATATATATATATATATATATATATATATATATATATATATATATATATATATATATATATATATATATATATATATATATATAATCATCCAAAAGCATCCAAAATGGACTTAAGAGGTACAAGCAATATATGCATTATGAAGGCAAGAAATTTACAAAAATAAGGATTTACAATACAGGGGGTCTCATTGACACATCGATAGAAAGAGTTAAGATAAACTGTAGTAGTCATTGTATAATATCATTGTATCTATCATTGTTACATTTTCTTTGCAGAGGACCCAACTGAAAGCAATGACCTATCAAGGGAGTTGCCAGGTGTTGTACGGACCATGAAGATGAAAGTCAAGAAATACCTAGAAACCCTCCAACCCGCATACACTCCTTTCAAAGACCCTAAATCTGACCCTAGCAGATTTGGAGGAGTCTTGTCCCCTGGATGGTGTAAAGTATAGGCTGTCTGGGTATCATTTGGACACCAACACACTAAAAAAATCTCCCTAAAGGACACACATATTTTTCGTTAATTGTTAAATAAAAGGCTTAAAATTGATTGGTTTTTTTTACCTTAATGTGATTTTCATGTCATAGTATACAGATCGTATGGCTTATATCAATGAGCAAATCGATGTTTATGGCTGCAATCTGAGTATCTTGCAGTCTTCATTGAAAAATAAGACACCCAATAATTATTTGATTGCCAACTTTGGTCACCCAGTTTCAAGATCCTGGCTAAGACCCTAGTGTTAACCGTTATCAACGTCAAGTGTTTCATCCTTACAATGAAATTATTTGGGATTAAATGCCTTAAAACACTATGAACTCACTTGAGAAGAAATGTTAGATTGTCTATAAGTTAAAACTATCCTGTTTTAACATGCTACATGCTGCAATAAACATTTCAATTGTCGTCCTGCCTTGAAGTTCTGTTTATACTTAGCGCATATCATCTTATGGCGTGTTTCATACACAATATTTCTATAGAATAAGCAAATCATTCTGTGATATTTTGCTAAAGATAATAAGAGGAAACCTACATATCCTTGTATAGCAAAGATCTTTGGACTTAAATCCCTGAAAAATATAACAAAATTCCACAATATGGTTCGGATTTTCTATGCAGCTTGAAAAGAAGTTGTAAAAATCATTTTTGGAGATCAGTCATAAATGCAGTTATTTCAGTTCAACTTATTTTCACATCTGAACCATGACACTCACTTTTTGGAGCAGCTTTTATGATTCCATCCGCAAATTGATATTCAGTTTGTAAAAGAATTGGATACAGCAGGTCTAAGAATTGTTGGCGATATCATGGATACAAGTCTAGACTTTGAGTCAAAAGAACAACCCGATTTAGAATATGGTATTAGCCTAAATTTCTTTGATTACACAACCCTTATAAGATCAATACCCCAAAACAAAATAGCTTCTTTGCCTGGCACACAATTCATTAACCTGCCCTGGTGTCAAGAGTATAAAAACAATTTTGTCTGATTACAAGAATGATAAATCTATCAAGATGGTGTTTGCATACGAGAATGACACACAACCAACAGCCCAAAGTGCCTGGCAAAATTAAATTATTTTGAGGGAAATAGAGGGTACATGGAAACATATACAGAATACCTTGCATTAGAGATGAGAACCTTAAAATGTTTCAATACAAAATCCTACACAGGGTCCTTGCCACAAACAAAAAGCTAAAACAATATGGAATCAAAGATTCCGAATTATGTGATTATTGTGACTGTGAGACTGAAAGTAGTTTACATTTATTTTGCGAATGTTATGTCTCTAGCATTATCTGGCAACATGTTGACGATTGGTTAAATACACAAGGACAACATATCATCTATCTTACAGATACTCCAATAATCATCCTAAGAAAATCACTGACCTTTAAAAACAAACGCAATCAAAATGTCCCGTCCTGAATACAAATTATTTCAAATTTGAAACAACAATTTGAAATAGAACAACATGTTGCTAGATGTCAAAACAAATTTTCGAGGCTTCTGGGCCCGAATAAGAGTACAGCCAGAAAACCCCTGAAATACTAACTTTGAGAGCAATCTGTATATCCGGTATAGAATAAAAGAAACATCTTTTATGTTTATGTGTAAATAAAGGGTGCACATTATATTACTGATTGCATCAAGTTAAAAAAAGATATATATCCTTGTATACCTGCATATGTAGAGTCAGTACTATGCATTTTAATTACTATCCACGTGTCTTCAATGATATTGCAGTTAGTGTAGTGTTTTTCTTAGTAAGACCAGCCCTCTTTCTAAGAAAGTGGAAATCTTTAAAAAATTGTATTACATTATATGACCTTTATCATAACATACTTGCACTCGTGAAAATAAGTCTGTCGCTGAGTATGACTCGTGATTATAATTTCCTTGTGTGGAGGCAACACCATTGTAATGATAAACACCTTTTTAGTGTAAGGAAGTGATTTAGGAAAGAATGAATAAACCTAACATTTTTGAGATTGCATATTGGTCTTTTGTTTTTCGTGATATCTTGGGTTGCCTTATCCTTTCCTTCAATCTATATTAGAAATTACTCTGATCCTAATTGTAAATTGGTAGCTCCTCTTCCAATCGTGTTATTTCCAATGAAAGGTGTTTTTTTTATTGACTATATATAGTATACTATATAGCAGGATATAAATACTTCCTTGAGGCAGTTAAAATGTCTACAGAAAAGGAATGAATCGTGCAAATGATTACAGTAATATAAAAAGGATCTGTTTATCATAAGAATAAACAGTAAAATGAAACAAAATAGGCGTGACTTTCCTCCACAAATAAAAATGCCACAGAGACCAAATGAAAACCAGTTATACTGTTATCATAAGTATTAAATTTATGGTATATAAATTCTCTCCCGGAGTTATGGTCAATATCGTTCATTGACTAAAAATGATGCTAACAAA
>OZ012691.1:17092256-17304756 GCA_963942565.1 Maea johnstoni | reverse complement strand
AGACGGCTCGACTTTTCTGTCCAGATTTGATTTGTCACCTGCCAGAGCTGGAAATAGGATCAACAGTTATAAAAAGAACCAGCGAAGGAGGCTAATTCATTGGACTACTTGAACGGGAGGCGATGAAAGGGAGGTTATGAAATGTCAGCCTATTATCATCATTATACTAATGAATTACACACAATTTGATCCGAGTACATTATTTTAAAGAATAATTTCTAGATGTTTTATGCGACATCGAATGCGTTTTCACTAAAATGAAACCAAGTTTGTAAATTGACTCATTATCCACTCTATATTGCAGATCTCGCAGTGCTTTCATGACAGGATATTATCCGTTCCATTCCGGTCTTCAGGTAAGATACTCCTGCTCTTCTTCCATACACTTTTTAGGGAAAAAAACATTTCTCCACTTACATGATGTCCGGCTGAAAATTTACTTTTTAGTATAAAAACGTTTTAAATTTACTTCACGTTTAGGTGAGACATACTGACCCTCATTCCATATATACATTTTTCAAATGATTCTAATGTCCATACATCCTAAGGATTCTTATTCCATACCGATGTATGGAGACAAAAAATATCCCCAACGCCCATTAAGAACTTTTTCAAGTGATATTTCTGCCTTATAGTGTTAGAAATACCACACCTTTACATAAATATATCGTAAAATATATCAACAGTAGTCCATTGTGCCTTGGTTTCTCCCTTTTCAATTTTCTTTCAATACTTTTCATACATTATTCCCACCAGTACTCAATTATGCACATGGTTTCTATCTTTTCCAGCACAGAGTTATAAAGCCAGATTATCCATATGGAGTCCCACTCAACCAAACCTTCCTACCACAGAGACTAAAGGCACTCGGATATGATACACACATTATAGGAAAGTGAGTGATTTCAAAACGCAAGATAAAAGTAGCAGAGGTCTAGGATTCGTTTTTGTCACAGAGAAAGTTTATTTGTTTTCATAATCTTTGAGCATTCATATATATCAGACTCTGTTGATTTCCTCGGCAGTGTCGATATTTAATTCCTGCACTAAAGGTGTGGGCAACCGGAGCATAATACACGACCGCGCGCCCGATTGCCACCCAGTTTCCTGGCTATCGATGCTTGGATGACCTCACAACTGAGCGTGATTTTGAATCGCATGCTACGTGGGTCATTGGCGAGCTTGGTCTATTCTTTTGACATGCGTTATTCATGGGTGTTTGTTCAACCAGACACTAGGAGGCATCTGGTCGACTGGTGCAGGAATTAAATGCATGCACTGTACCTCCTTATCTCATATCTTCACTCGCAGTGTACATTTATCACAAACTAATCAAAAAGCTTACTCCAGCATAATAGATGCATATTGTTAGGGTAAATATTGCTCACACCAATCTATAAATTGAATAAGATGTTTTTTTTATTCATTAACTTAATCGGGAATTACCTATCTAAGTATAGTTTTAATACATCAGGGACAGTCCTGATAGCCGAGTAGTCTAAAGGGTTGCCACTAACTGCTGCTTATGACTACCAGGTTGAAATCTTGCTCGGTGCCTGGCAGCAATCTACGAATGAGTGTAAGAAAAGGTCTCAGTTTCCGTGTGATCTACGGATTCCTCCATCACTTAAAATTGCATATGTTGTTATTATTATTGATATCAACATTATCATTATTTTTATCTTTATTTTTTATTATTCATTATCATCATTATTGTTTATTATTATTATTATCATTATTGTTATTGCTAGAAGTAGTAGTAGTAGTAGTAGTAGTAGTAGTAGTAGTAGTAGTAGTAGTATTGTAATAATAGCAGTAGTCGTATTTATATACACCGCGCCATGAATTTGAAAATCAGCAATACCTAATGGTCAATATTAAATCATTGTTTATGTCTTTAGGTGGCATTTGGGATTCTGTCACTGGAACTACACGCCAACGTACAGAGGCTTCGACAGCTTTTACGGCTTCTATAACGGGGCAGAACACTTCTACAAACACAGCAGAGGTAAACTCTATATGTCTCTTTAACTATGGAAACTACTAGACGTATCAATTTATCAACAGTACCAGTACGTTCACAATGGTCGGGGGGGGGGGGGGGGGGGGGGTGTCTGGGGTAGTCTCATTATGGCTTTTCTGGCTTCTATAGCGGGGCAGAACACTTCTACTAACACAGCAGAGGTAAATTCTATAGGACTCTTCAACCATGGAAAATATTGGACGTATCAATGTTTTAACAGCATGGGTGCGTTCTCTCGGGGTGGGGGTAGGGGTAGGGATAGTAACAATGGCTTTTATTGTTTTTACAGTATAGAACGCTCTACAGACACAAGAGATAAACTTTGTGGGTTTGTGGTTTATATCCTTTTGGCCATGTTAGTGGAATAAGACGTTCAAAAGCTGTGTGATCTGTCCCTGGTTCATGGGTTGAGGTGTTTATATCATATTAGAAGCACACTTTTAACGCTTAACGCTTAAACACAATATATTTGCTCAGCGAATGCTATAATAGATGTTGCTTACATAACAAACCAGTGCTTTATCAAATTGTGTTTATAGATTCCGCAGCTCTTGTCCCATGTCAGATATTTGTGGATAATAAACGTACACGTATCTTATTATCAGGATACATACCATTACTGTATCTCCATGCCTATATTCTCTTTTTTTCACAGCTAATTTATAAATCACAATTATTTCAAATATATCAGGTCTATGTACTTATTAATGTGTTGCTCTTTTTCTTGAAGGAGGAAGCCTCGATTTTCGGTTCAACAAAGCTCCCCTTCGAGACCACAAAGGTGTCTACTCCACCGTAAGTTATATCCACACCGTTAATGAATATCTTCATGTATAAATATATCTCTCTCTATGTGTATATATCTATATCTATATGTGTGTGGGTGTGCGTGTGCTAAGGGTGGCTTAGTAGGTTGTCCAAGTACGTCTGGTTAAGTCAAAAACGACAGAATGTCTTCTCCTCCAATTCACACAAACGATTACAGCGTTGGTCTTACTGCCTCCTTCGGTTCAACTAATTTGAGTTTTCAACATAATTTAATTCCATAATATTCTGCTGTACTGTCAAGTTGGCAGCTTCTTATTGTCCACTTTATACAATTTGTCACCTTTGTATAAAAAGATGAGATTCTTGTTAATGTGCCTGTCCATGGTTGATATACGCTTTGTTTGTGTGCTCTTGACAACAACTGTTTTGTTTCTAGCGAGTGTTCGCCAATAGAGCAAGGGATATCATCGAACAGCATAATGCTTCCAAGCCATTATTCATCTATCTACCCTTCCAGTCGGTACACGACCCGCTTCAGGTAAACTCATTTTTGATTACTTGGTGAAAGGGTAGGGATCCATCCCCCCCCCCCCCCCCCCCAAAAAAGAAAATCCTCATTCAAAATCACAGTCTTAGCCAGCAGGGCGTCTGGACGTCTTCTGGACACCCAAACTCTTTAAAAAGCTTCTTCAGGACACCCATTTTTTCAGAGGAATCTCTTAAAATGTCAATCTCGAGCATATAATTGAATTCTTTCATTTCCTTATAATTCCCATGATACCCAATTATTTTGTGAGGAATTTCATAAAATGTCAATCAAGCATTTAATTGAATTCTTTCATCTTCATATAATAACCATGATATTGTATAAGAATATTATACATTATTTTGATAGATTTATACAAGTATATGGTTAAAATCTGAGTATAAAGTGCATGTCCCCCCCCCCCCCTCCAAAAAAATAAAATAATTGTCTGTTTCAAGCATTAAGTTTCTAATTTCTGGCAAAGACCCTGCTAAGAATTATGGTGAAATATATTAGAACCGTATCAATGTGTTCCCATCTCAGGGTTAGCTAAAAAGGGTATTTTTTAATGAAATGTAGTACAAGTATTTTGCTTCCACATTGAAAAACATATCAAAATCGGAAATGAGTTAAAAGGATGTTGTCGGTAGTTTGGTTGGACAACATTTTTTACATATTCACGTTATAAATACCTTATAAATAGCATATTTCTTATCAAAGGTGCAACTGAAAAAACAACAAATACATAAATATTACATACATTTACAACTACTATTGCCATCTTTCACTTATAATTTCTTAACAATCAACTCCTCCGTACATCTCACAGCTTATGACAATTTAGAAAAAAATCTTAGTAAAAATCGGTATATCCTTCTACTGCTACTATGACAAAAAGACAAATTCTATGATATTCAATGCAGGTACCTAAGAAATTCGAGATGAAGTATAAAGATATCACAAATAAGGCGCGGCGAATTCGCTTAGGTAAGAAACCGTTCCTTTCACTAGGTTAGTATCTTAGATGAATAAAAGAATGGATATGTAGCGGGAGACCAATTACTATATGCGCTACAGTGAAGGGCTGGCTATGCCAGTAGTCTCTGATCTGGCATCAGCGTGACTACACGAGGGGACAAGGACCAATCAGGGCCCTCGTATTACAGAAAAACCTGTCTGCCAAAATGCGCAAAACAATTAACCGAGACCAGCCTGTTCAGTACGACCGCCTGGTTTCATATCCACTTGTTTTTTCATCTAAAGTGAATATGTAAACCAATTTGGATATTATGTTGTGTGGATGTCTTCTAATTCTCCACAAAGGCTTTATTTCATTTTTTCTAATCATGGTTTTCCCGTATCCAAGCATCACACCTAGTACATTTTACTGACTTTTGATTATAATGTTTATGGTATACCCATTGTATTCCAGTAAACCACTTGTGTATCATTTTATAATCTTTATATGCTTTTTTCTTACATGGGATTGTATACTTTCCTTTAACTATACTACACCCATTTTTGCTCTATAATGTTTATGGCATACCCATTGTATTTTAATAAATCACTTATGTATCATTTCATAATTTCTACATGCTTTTTTCTTACATTTGATTGTATACATTCCTTTAACTATACTACACCCATGTTTGCTGGTCTTTTTAACAGTTTACTATTTGATTGAGCTATCACTTAAAATATGAGAAACAGCTATTTTGTGTTTACTTTATGGCCCAGGGTGCAACATAGGTTGCAAAGCATTATTTTCTGAGCGGGGCAAGCTGTCCCTAATGTGGACTTGCCCCGCTGGCACTTCCACTTGCCCCACCAATCTGTTAAACAAAGGTGAGATTGGACTTTGCCCAAACCATTACTTGCAAAGTGGGGCAAGTCAGGGTCTTGTTCAGCTTGCCCCATTGCCATTTTTTGCCGAATTCACTTGCAACTTGCAACGGGGAAAGTGGTTATGTTGCACCCTGTGGCCATTGTTACATATCACAAATATACTTAGGTTGTATTGCATCTTGCCTGTTCTAGGTATGGTCACCGCCATGGACGAAGCTATAGGACATGTTACACAGAGTCTGAAGAGAAAGGGCATACTGAATAATACTCTGATCGTTTTTATATCAGACGTGAGTATGATATGTTTTAGGTTTGGATAAGGCTTGGGAATATATTGAAACTTGGTGAGAGAGCTGAAAGTGGATACCTGACCCATGGAGTGTATATATAAGTTCGCCATATCCTAACCCTTATGCTGCTGGCTAATTTGGACAATTTAAAATGATCCAAAAAACAAACAAACTGAAATCGACTGAAATCCTGGCACACGGGTACTCATCTTAGAATACTCAGCGAGAGCTTTCCAATGAATACCAAAATGACAGGGTTAAGATGGTTTTCACACATCTTTGCATCCTTGTGCTTTGGACAAAAGTAGCCTCAGTATTGGAACTGCAGATTGACTAATTGGACTGGTGGACACAGTTGCAGCTTAACCCTTGCGCTGCCGGTGGCAAATTTGGCCAATACAAAATGATCCACAAAACCTGAAAACTAATTGAAACCCTGGCACATGGGTACTCATCTGTGTACTCCGCGAGATGGTTTTCAAATACTTGGCCTTCCTTGTGCTTTGGACAAAAGTAGCCTTAGTATTGGAAAGGTTAAGTAAACGTGAATACTTGAGAGAATGATAATCGTGAGTGTACTGTTTAAAAAAGAAGGAAAATCCATTGTTTCCTATTCAACCCCAACGCGGCGCAGCCAGCCAATTTCAGAGTTGGAAAAATAATTGAAGGAGAAATATCTATATGAAAATTATCAACAACTCTCCTCTGAATTTTTTGTAATTTTATTTATGATTTCCAAATTATCGCGAAAAGCTTGCTTGAGGAACTCCTGAGGTCACGTCCTCATATACTGCTGGTGGCTAATTTGACAAATACAAAAGGATGCAAACATACCTGATAAATGACCAAAACCCTGGCACATGGGTACTCATCTGAGAGTACTCAGCGAGAGCGAAGCAATGAATACCAACATGACAGGGTTTAGATGTTTTTCAAAAATCTTTGCATGCTTGAACATTAGACTAAAGTAACCTCAGCATTTAAAGTGTTAAAGAGTTGGATGAATTACTGTGGTCACCCTCTCAAGACAACTATTAACCAGTAATATGTTTATGTTTCGTTTCAGAATGGTGGTCCTGTAGGAACAAAAGGAAGCAACTGGCCGCTCAGAGGAGGAAAACATGGCGTCTTTGAAGGCGGCACCAGAGTGCCTACCCTTGTTTGGGGACAAATGCTCAGAAAAAAGGAATACACAAACTCAAGGTATGTCAACAACTTAACATGCCCTCATGACCAATCCAGATTTCAGTCTGGCTATCGACCCTTATATATATATTCTTTATTGACCGTATTCAGGATACAAAAAAACATATATGCGTTTTCTCTTAGCAAAAATAGGGTCTCCAGACCACATAACATCAACGTTATAAATAGTACATAGAAAAGATATGCCTGTTTACATAAATCAGGTATTACATTCCTTAACTTAGGAAGTAGCGCCACAAATTTAAATAATATAATTAGTATTAGTATTATCAGTTCTTGCCAAGTTACTTTTAGGAGTACATTTTCATGTTTTATAATTACTTTTATATAATAAGTTAATTTCATAAGTATTGTAAAAAACAGAAATAGAAAGCCATATCTAAATAGCCAGCCTAATATTTTCCCTTTTTCCAACTCTGTAAACCTGGCAAATTATTCTTCCTGGCAAATTATTCTTATTTTTTTAATAACCTCCCTCCTGATCTGGCAAAAGGGTATGTGAAAGATCAAGGAAAGTAAAATAATCAAGTGTCGCCGAATTTGTAAAAAACGGGAATGCCCTGGGAAAACCACTTACTATCATGATCTCTCGCTACATATCCATTCTTTTATTCATCCAAGTTAAAGATAACTTATTCATGAACTGTATTTGAACCCGTAGCCCTTTCCTTACATTGTTAAATATCTACGAGTGGCATGGGATATGAAGTGTATAATTGAATCTATTGCCTCTTATAACTGATTCTTATCACTGATTCAAACCTTTTTATTTATCAAAGGATGATCCATGCTGTCGATTGGTTTCCTACATTTGTGGAGCTTGCAGGTGGCACCCCAGGTAATTAAGTGTGATTTAGAATAATGAAAAATCCCAAATACCTTGCATTCTTTTAATTGATTAATAAAAGGGTTCCCATGAAATTAATCCAGTTCTCATTAGCATTTAATGGGTTTATTAGCATGTGTAGTGATCTAGTGCGTATCTTTGGCTAATTCGACAAAAAGAAAAAACAACAATAATGACGATAGTTGGATTGGCCATCTAGCATTTAATTTGCAATTCAAATCTTTCAATTTCCACAGATTCAATATAGGAAAGTTATAATACCAAAGGCAATGTATAAGAACATTTTCAAAAAACCCAAATAGAAACTCAATAGATTGATAGGAACATTATTGTAGACAATTAACTTTTCACGCAGAAATACTAATATCAATTGACAAAATTTATAAACACGAAACACTTTTGATTAAGGAAATGACAACTTTTAGTAGTTCCACAATACCTAGTTTTTCAATTGAGAGCATTTTTTTTGTTACATCGTCCCGATTCGTGTTTTAGATCCTGACATAGATGGCGTCAGCCAATGGGCGGCCCTGAATGAGGATGAAGCTTCTGCAAGGACGGAGTTTGTCTATAACATCGATGAGCTAGATGGTATGGCTGCTATCAGGTAGGTTACACTTAGTTATAGTTCTCAAGTAACGTTTACATCTACCCATTTCAGTGTATGCTTGTTTTGTGTAATTTGCATAGAACAGATAAGTTAGGCAAAGCTTTCAGCAGGCTGACAGTCAACCTAACACCTTACCCCATCTATTGCATAATTTGAAAACTAGTTAAATTCTCATGACTATGGTAAAATTAGAGGCTGCAACTAGAAACCAGTGATTTTGACAAAAAGGAAATTAATATCAATACAAGGATATTAATTACTTATTTACAAACATGAATTTCTGAAGGTCTTATTTAAATAACTCAGATTAAGTCTTATACTCCTAATATATCTTAATGAATTAAATTGAATCTATCTAATGGTATTAAACATAACCTATGCCATTGTTTGTTGAATCATTCTGCAATTATATCACATTGATTTCTATTGTCTATGTAGGAGTGGAGACTATAAATACCTAGAGGGTAACTTTCCAGGGCCACATTACTGGGTTCCTCCCGTAGAGAACAAAAACATCACCGCCCCAGAACGTCCTCCCCGACAGAGGCGATATCTCTTCAATATAGCAGGTAGTTGTCCTCAAGATGATTGATGCAATAACTAAATCATGGCTAACAATACAGATGGTATATATATGTATATATATATATATATATATATATATATATATATATATATATATATATATATATATATATATATATATATATATATATATATATATATATATGTATGTATATATATATATATATATATATATATATATATATATATATAAATATATATATATAAATATATATATATATATATATATATATATATATATATATATATATATATATATATATATATATATATATATATATATATATATATATATATATATATATATATATATATATATATATATATATATATATATATATATAGTATATATATATATATATATATATATATATATATATATATATATATATATATATATATATATATATATATATATATATATATATATATATATATGTATATATATATATATATATATATATATAATTTCATTACTAAACTATATTACTTAAGGTCAAATGCACCATCAGATTTCCCCTTCAACAGGTACTGGGGATACATTTGTGAGTGGGCTAATTGAAACACCTGCAGCACAAATACACATTTTTTACGTCAAACAAATTATACTTTTCTACAGAAATCCAAGGATAACTATACATTGACACCCTCTGGATATTGAACATCATTTCTAAAACATAATATTTAAGCTTGTTCTGATTCCACTGCTTCGCTGTGTAAATAAACGTGTTTGTTACATTTCCTTTTAAAGTTTGAACACATTTTGTATTGTCAAAGCTCATCCAAAATGGACTCAAGAGGAGCAATATATGCATTATGAAGGCAAGCGATGGACTGAGTTATGATGTAGTAGTCATTGTATGATATCATTGTAACCATTTCCTTTGCAGAGGACCCAACTGAACGCAATGACCTATCAAGGGAGTTACCAGGTGTCGTACGGACCATGAAGATGAAAGTCAAGAAATATCTAGAAACCCTCCAGCCCGCTTTTCCTCCTGTTCCAGAACCTAAATCTAATCCGAAGAGATTTGGGCGAGTCTGGTCGCCAGGATGGTGCAAAGTATAATCATGGCCAGAAGGGCGTCTGGGTATGATTTTGACACTAACACCCTAAAAGATCTACCCTCAGGCTCAGGACACCCACAATTTTTGTAGGGAATATTTTTAAACTGTCAATTGAAAAGCATATTATTGACTGTTTTACCTCAATGTGATTCTCGTGACATTGTGTACAGATAGAATGCCTTATTTCAATAAGTAAATCCATGTTTATGGTTGTTATCTGAGTATCTTGCAGTCTCCATTGAAAGAAAGGACCCCCAATAGTTATTTGATTGCCAACTTTGTGTACCCAGTTTCAAAATGCTTGAGAAAATATTTAAACATGCTTCATCCTAAGATAAACTTTTCAAGTGTCCTGTCTTGAAGTTCTGTTTATACTTACTTCACATCATCATATGGCATGTTTTATCCACAATATTTCTATGGAATATATAACATCATGCGGTGTCATTTTGCTAAAGATAATAATAGGACATCTAAATATCCTTGTATACCTGTATATGTAGAGTCAGTACTGTGCATTTAAATCACTATTCACGTTGGTCTTTGTTATTATTGCTGTTAGTGTAGTGGTTTTTTCTGAGTAAGACCTGCACTCTTTCTAAAAAAGTGGAAATCTTCAAAAAATTGTAATACATAATATGCTCTTTATTATAACATACTTGCACTAGTGTAGATAAGTCTGAGTGTGATTTATGATAATAATTCCCATGTGAGGAGGCAACCCCATTGTAATGATAAACACCTTTTTAGTGTTTGGAAGTGATTTACTGAAGAATGAATAAATCAAAAACAATTGAGATTGTATATTGGTCTTTTATTTTTTGTGATATCTTGTGCCATTCTACACTCAACCGTGACTAGCCAGGGGGTGATAGAGGAAAGTAAGTGCACTACCACCAACTCTCCGCGAGTCACTGGTAACCCTTCAATCTTGACTAGCCAGGGGGTGATAGAGGAAAGTAAGTGCACTACCACCAACTCTCCGCGAGTCACTGGTAACCCTTCAATCTTGACTAGCCAGGGGGTGATAGAGGAAAGTAAGTGCACTACCACCAACTCTCCCTGAGGTCACTGGTAACCCTGCAATCTTGACTAGCCAGGGGGTGATAGAGGAAAGTAAGTGCACTACCACCAACTCTCCCTGAGTCACTGGTAACCCTGCAATCTTGACTAGCCAGGGGGTGATAGTGGAAAGTAAGTGCACTACCACCAACTCTCCCTGAGGTCACTGGTAACCCTGCAATCTTGACTAGCCAGGGGGTGATAGAGGAAAGTAAGTGCACTACCACCAACTCTCCGCGAGTCACTGGTAACCCTTCAATCTTGACTAGCCAGGGGGTGATAGAGGAAAGTAAGTGCACTACCACCAACTCTCCCTGAGTCACTGGTAACCCTTCAATCTTGACTAGCCAGGGGGTGATAGAGGAAAGTAAGTGCACTACCACCAACTCTCCCTGAGTCACTGGTAACCCTTCACTCTTGACTAGCCAGGGGGTGATAGAGGAAAGTAAGTGCACTACCACCAACTCTCCCTGAGTCACTGGTAACCCTGCAATCTTGACTAGCCAGGGGGTGATAGTGGAAAGTAAGTGCACTACCACCAACTCTCCCTGAGTCACTGGTAACCCTTCAATCTTGACTAGCCAGGGGGTGATAGAGGAAAGTAAGTGCACTACCACCAACTCTCCCTGAGGTCACTGGTAACCCTTCACTCTTGACTAGCCAGGGGGTGATAGAGGAAAGTAAGTGCACTACCACCAACTCTCCCTGAGGTCACTGGTAACCCTTCAATCTTGACTAGCCAGGGGGTGATAGAGGAAAGTAAGTGCACTACCACCAACTCTCCCTGAGTCACTGGTAACCCTTCAATCTTGACTAGCCAGGGGGTGATAGAGGAAAGTAAGTGCACTACCACCAACTCTCCGCGAGTCACTGGTAACCCTTCAATCTTGACTAGCCAGGGGGTGATAGAGGAAAGTAAGTGCACTACCACCAACTCTCCCTGAGTCACTGGTAACCCTGCAATCTTGACTAGCCAAGAGGAGATAGTGGTAAATATATATTACTACCAGATCTCTCCAAAGTCGCTGGTAACCATTCAAAGTAACCCTTCAGTAGTGACTAGTCAGAAGGTGACAGTGAAAAGAAACTGCACCACTACCAATTCTACCCAAAGTCACTGGCAAACATCTCACTACCAACAAAACCTTAATCTACTGATTGTATACGCTGATACCAAATGAAAAGTTTTTGTCTAAATAAGCAAATACTCGTTCATGAAAAACTAAATTACTAAATTGTCTTGAGAAAAATGCCTTTGTTGTTAAGTAAATCCCCAAATGCCGAGAGAAATGTTGTCTGGAACTGTCTTACTTATCAAAATGACATCGGAATGCAGCATAAATTTGTTGCAAAGTATTTGAAGGAGAGTTGTACCGAAGTTCTGATGAAGAACTCTTTCGATAAATACCAACATGACAGGGTTTAGATAGTTTTCAAATATGTTTGCCTTTGGACGAAAGTAGCCTCAGCATTGGAAGGGCTAAATGGTTAAGCAACCACTAGTCAACGATGGCACAATATTTGATTTCATTCAAGATTTCATGATTCATACAAAGGTATTCATGAAAGGTGTTCAAGGCTGAGGCAAAAAAGTCTTTCTTTTATGCATATAATTAAGCACCACCCCGGCGGGGGCACTCAGGTACAGAGGGGGGACGCACCTGCGTTACATATTTCGCGGAAGAAGGGGTATATTTTTAAGACCTCCGCATGTCCGCGATTTTGTAAAAGAAGGGTACTTTTTTGTACCCAGGTACAAAGTATGGGGGTCAAAATCCCCTTACAATCCACAAAATATACGCGGCTCTGACGCCGAGTGACTGGGCTTCCGAGTTTGCTGCCGCTAAACAAGCAGAGGATTATAAAATCTTAAGTTAAAATATGTGTTCCCGTTCATCCAATGTCAGTGTTTTGATAAAAGAAGGGGTGTTTATTAAGTGGAAAAAATTAGCGTTTTATTAAAATAAGGGTGCTTTTTTGGCCAGAAATCGGAACTTTAGGGGTATTTTTTAATTTTGATAACGAACTTATGCACCCCCCTACTAAATACCCAAGTGCCCCCCCCCCCCCCCCCCCGGGAGCACCCCCTATTAGGATTAACACACTATTTCACCAGGCAGTGTCTTAAAAACACATATTTTATAAAACCCTGCTTTGAGAGATTTACTAACTCTTAGCATTCAGTCTACTGCTGTGGATGCAAATTGGATAATCTGAGAGATAATCAACGGAGATTATCACAATGCAGTTAATCCATAGACTATCTTAGCAAAAGAGATCAAGATCATGAACACTAGTAATGTGGGTGCATTTTAGCCAATGGCACTCTCTGAAGGAATAGGATTACTCGGAATATAATCTGGGATTTCCAGTGAGGATATTAAGCTTTTGGCATAATCCCTAGATAATCTTTAGGAAAATAATCTGGGATTTCCATTGAGGAGATTAAGCTTTTGGGATAATCCATAGGAAATCTTTATGAAAAATGGGATACTCTGAATCATGCAAATTGAAACCTTTTAGTAGGGAAATCAACAAAATGAGAAGGATTCATTCATTGCTTATTCTTTGACATATTGTTGATTTCTCCCATGATTTCTTTTGTTACAATTGATATAACTTTTGTACCCCAAATAACTCCTATTCATCTGGCACATTTATTTATGTACAAAGTGCACCTTAAATACTGGACGCAGATATCCAACAATCTATGGATAACTTTGCTTTGAGAATATCTGTATCCTTAACCCATTAACACTCAGGGTGGCCAAAAAAGGCCTGATGATTTTGGCAATATCTTACTTACAAAAGCATTTTGTGAAAAAAATTTGAAGGAGAAATGTTGATCAGAAGCCATACAACAACTCTCCTTCAAATATTTTGTGAACTTTCGCTTTATTCCCAAGTTATTTTCAAAAGTATGAGAGTAGCAGACGATAATTGCTAAAGGAATTCTGAGTGTGAATGGGTTAAATTCCTATGTCATTACAATAAATAACAAGGGTGCGACCAACAGTCTGGAGTCCTTTCAAAGGACTGCCATTGAATTGTGTTTGAATAAGCACCAATAATTTACCCTTCAACCTCTGCATCACCGATTCTTCAATTGGCATTGGATTTTAATATGATTAATTGGATTTGAAAATTACATACATCTCTTTAAATTCCCTTGACAAATTTATCCCTTTTGCTGGTTGAGGCTAATTTGGCCAATACAATTTGTGCAAAAAAGCCTGAAAAATAACCCAAACCCTGGCACATGGGTACTCATCAGAGAGTGTTCATCGAGAGCTATCCAATGAATACCAACATGACAGGGTTTAGGTGTTTTTCAAAAATCTTTGCGTAATTGTGCTTTGGAAGAAAGTAGCCTCAGCATTGGAAGAGTTAAGGCAACCGAAACTGCATTTGTTTAATGAAAAAGTTCTTTTTGTTCCTGGTTATACCTTAATTCACAAAGCAACCCTTAGATATTGCATTCTCCCCAATATTCCAAAATATGTAGTTATGAAAGTGAACATGGCACCTCTAAAAAGTTATATGAACAGATATGCATGTATGCAAATAAGACGGCATTCCTTGCAGAGGACTGTAGTCCTCACAAACCAAATTTAGTATACAGCACTAGTATATAAAACATACAACCATATACAAGAAAGGCATATGAAACCGACCAATTGGGTCCGCAGTTGAAATGTGTGGATTTCATTATTGATCCTTGATATCTGGCTGTTTGCCTGGTTAAAATACTCAACTTTACAAAATCATGATAAGATGACATTTTTCATGGATTCTCAAAATAACTACAGTTGAAATAACCTCTCAAAAATAAACTGATAGGATAGAGAGGGAGGGGGGATAATAAATAACATTCTTTGCTGGGAGTGTCCTTATAATAATAAAGTTTATATGTGCAAGACACGTACAGTTAAGTCATCAATTGAAGTTACAATTTTTGTTTAGTTGAGATGTATTTTTTTTCAAAGAAAATTAGAATCTATTGATAGTTTCAAAATATATAGAATTTGACAAATAGATGCAAACAACCAAATAGTGATTGTTTTACATGATTACTTATTACATAAGTTTGACTGGAATTCATTTTATTATTGATTGTTTTGAATAATACCTTAATTATGACTAGCCAAGGGAACGGAACCCAAGAGTACCCGGGGAAAACCACTGACCGACCTTAATGTAAGTTAGAATGGAATTATTTTTATCCTTTCTTGTTTTGCTATTTTCGAAAAATTTCGGCCATCATTAGCCAACGAAAATCGTATTTAATAAAAAGTATCCGAGATTTGCGAGAATTTATGGAAAATAATGCCTATTTTTTGACTAGCCTTGGGAACAGAACCAGGAGTACCCATGGGAAACCACTGGCCAACCCTTAGGTCCCTTACTTAGTTTATTTCTTGGGTAAATTGGCTAAGCTAGATCATTTCACATACATACAGACATTCTATGTATCTAATTTACTAAAAATGTTCCACAATTTGAGCTAAATAAATAGGGAAATCACCAGGTACTGAAAATACTGTCACCATGGTATTTCAGTTATCGAGCATTGAGCATTCAAAAACATCTTAACCCTTATTCTGTCGATGGCTAATTTGGCCAATACAAAATGATGCATAAAGCCTGAAAAATGATTGAAAACTTGGCACGTGGATACTTATCAGAAAGTACTCAGTGAGAGCTATCTAATGAATATCAACCCATGACATAGATGGTTTTCAAAATTCTTTGCATTCTTGTGCTTAAGACGAAAGTAGCCACAGCATTGGAAGGGTAAAGGCAGTGGAGGTAACAACTCGTACATGTTTATTTCGGTCCTTCATAATACTGAGTGTCAAGCACCCTCCTTACTAAGAACACCCTGAAAAAAGGGGAACACCATTGTTTCTAGGTTCCTTAGGAATTTCCATTATTACAGAATTTCTAGACAGTACCTAATACTAAACATCATATGATTGTCCAGCACGTTAGACATCTTCCATTGTGAAAAACAGAAAACAGAAGAGTCAACTGGCAGTACCGGTACACTGTATCTTCTTTTAAAGAGGTATGGTGTTAAAAGGAAGGGTGGAGATAGATTAACCCTTATGCTGCACAGATGGCTAATTTGGCCAAAAAGAAATAATGCAAAAAAAGCTGAAAAATGACCGAAACCCTAGCACATGTGTACTCATCTGAGCTATCCAATGAATACCTATATGACAGGAATTAGATGTTTTTCAAAAATCTTTGCCTTCTTGTGCTTTTGGCAAAAGTAGCCTCAGCATTGAAAGGGTTAAAACAATATTTTGATATCTTCACTAATATGCAATTTTGAATCTGCAAAAAGCCAGCAAAAAAAGAGGAGAGAGGTGTATTGAAGGAAACCCAAGTCACTGACAACTTCATAGCCTTCCTCTTGAGGAGTTGAACCAAAACCCTATGGGAGGTCAAGAAATTACACATACTAATGGCTCTTACACTTCTATGAACTGCATTTTTTTTTAAAACAATCACAAATTTTAGTACATAAAGAGTCAGTGTAGTCTTAAAGACATGATATGACAAATATAGTAAATAACAATAGTTACAATACCTTGATCAAATTGGTAGCTTGAGGGTTAACTGTACCACCAAATTTGATTTAAATTTCATTTCAACATACATAACGAACTGACAATTCCCTACTTGAAGAATTCATATTGCAATGGATTTTATAATCACACATTATAGGATAAGAGTTTTTCTAGCAGCTGCAGAGCTTTGTTTTTGCAGAGAAGATACACTATTACTATATGTCGCACACCACTCTTCGTTATCTCTTAAGGGGATACTTTTTATTATGCAAACTCTTTATTTCCACTCGTTTTCTCCATAGAAGTGTGGCATGAAAAACAAGAAAGGACCGCACCAACCAGCTATGAGGATTTGATGAGGAGCATAGTTTTAGAGACATTGAGTTCTGCATTAACCCTTATGCTGCTGGTAGCTTATATTTGTCTGATACGAAATGATGCAAAAGACCTGAAAAATGCCTGAAGCCCTGGCACATTGGCACTCATTCGAGAGTACTTAGCGAGACCCATCCAATGATCATTAACATGACGGGGTTAGATGTTTTTTCTAAATCTTTGCGTCCTTGCGCTTCGGCCGAAAGTAGTTTTAGCATTGGAAGGGTTAAACCATTAATGCTCACAACGACCAAAAACAGGCTGATAACTTCGATAAAGTCTTTACAGGCTGAAGCATACTTAGAAAAATATTTGAGAACTGTTTAATCGCAGATCATTTCCAACAACTATCCTTCCGATCTGTAGTGAACAGATCTTAGATTTCCAAATGACTTTCAAAAATAGTCAAAGATCCAGCATCAATTTCCAAGGTAAATCTTAAACATTAAAAGGTTTAACCCATTAATGCCCAGGCGGCCAAAAGCAGACCCATAATTTCAATGAAACACTACAAATATCTCCTCATAAACTGTTGACCCGTTCATGCTTAAAGATCTCTTTGACAAGTGTCGTCCGGACCTGTAGAATTTTCTAAAACAACTTTGGAATGAAGCATAAATCCACAAAATATTTTAGGGGAGAGTTGTGGAGAAGGCTCCGATCAACATTCCTCCTTCAAATATGATCTAGAAAAGGCTGTTCTCATACTGCCAAAATAGTCATGTTATTGGGCTCCATTGCATGAATGGGTTTACCTTTTAATTATTGTGCACACTATTCTTTACATGGTATTCCTGAATCTGAATGCCACTGCTTAATTACACAAACCCATAGTATAAGAAACCAGCAATGACCCCATGTTTTAACGACCGCTTGTGTACACACTGTCATAATGTATCATGAAGTGCATGAAAGTAGTAGGCTTGTGGAATTTGTAGGTTTTAGAGTAATCATGTTGTGAAATGATGTCTCCTCAGATATCACTAAAATAGTCGGGTCTCTTTGAACTGCTCTCAGCAAGAATGGAAAGAATCTCCGATGCTTTTTTCCCGCTCAACTGTAACCAATCTTTTTTTCAGATATTTGGTGGGAGACCTATATGATGCCACCCAATGGAGACTCATCTGCTGTTTCTTGTACACACACCACGTCGTCAATTTCCTGCAGTTTTCTCACCCACATTTCATCACAACCTTCATGGCCTCCCGGCTGAATTGCCTTACTGCACCACAAGTATTCATTCCTATGTATTGCATTGTATGTAGTTTGATACTGATATTAAATTAGACTAATAACGCTATGTGTGGACTCGCTCTGTGGCAGAGCGCAAAAGACGCCGTCAACACCGAATCCTTAATGACCCCATCAGTTTCCATCTCCGAAGTTTGCAGATACTTTCGCGTCGTTCTAGAGGACTCCCGTTCCTCCTGATAATTTCCATAGAAAGTGATTCTTGGCAGTGCTAGTAGTAGTAGTAGCGGTAGTAGTAGAAGTTCACTTTGATTACCCACACTACGAAAAAAATCCAGCAGCAGTATTTTCCTCTCGCAATCTCCCCCATACCGTCAATATGAACAAAGCTCACGTTATTTGACAATCGAGAGGTGTAGATTATCCATATGGCAGCGCCCCCTATATTTCGTATACTTCTGCATACCGTCAATATGGACAAAGCTCGCATGTTATTTGACGACTGCGAGTTTTATCCGACATATTCACGGTGAAGGTCCTCCATATGGCAGGAGCGCCCCCTAGGTTTCGTGAATGGCAGTCTCACCTAAAGATGTTCATGGCATGGTAGAGCTGCATGAGAACGACGAAGTGGATGGGAAGGCAGGATCGTCGGTCGTTCGTGGTGGGATCCATGGTCAACCAGGAGAGGGCGTTGTACGACTCCAATACATACAACAAATAAAACATAGAAATAAGGTTACAATATGAATCAGTTGTATGACTCCAATACATACCGTATTCTTCCAATTAAGCGCATGGTGCGGATAGAGGTTGGGAAATTTCTGAAGTAGGGGTACTGACAATCTTCCGTTTAACCGTACACATCAATGATTACCGATCGGAGAGCATTGGCCGTTATTGCGCCTTTGCGCTCTCGCTGTTCAGTTAGCTTAGACGTTTGCAGCTACAATCGCGCATGTGAGATCGCTAATTGGTCAATAGTACGACCATATGGCGAATATGAACAGCGAGAGCGCGCAGGAACTGCTGAAATTGCGGAATTCAGCGCTGGTTTGCAGATACAGCAAGAGGAAAGGTAGGTAAGTTTGCTTTTCTTACTTAATCTGGGGGGGGAGTTTTACGCTTAATCGGAAGAATCCGTTACCTACAACTGAATAAAACGCAGAACAAAGGTTACAACATGAAGCAGTTACATGAAGCAGCCCTGCTGTACTTGACCCCTGAGAAATGCTGTGGTTGGCAAGCCCTTTGCTATATTTGAACTTTGAGGCCTGCTGTGTTTTTGACCTTGTGCCACTATTTTTGACCTTGAGCCCTACTGTATTTGACCTTGAACCATACCATATTTGACTTTGAACCATACCATATTTGACTTTGAACCCCACCATATTTAAAATATAATTAGTCTCTACAAGACCTTGATTCCTATTAAATTTGACCTTAAGCCCTACTACATTAGAATGTAAATCCTACCATATTTGAGCTATAGAAAAGGTGTATTTTAACTAAATGGGCCCTACTACATTAGACCTTATTTCCTTACGTATTTGACCTAGAGCATAACAGCATTTAACCTTGGGCCCTACTACATTAGACTTCATTTCCTACCATACTTGACCTTGAGCATAACTGTATTAGACCTTATTTCCTACATTATTTGACCTATAGCATAGCTGTATTACACCTTGAGCCTTACATTTGACCTTATTTCCTACCACACCTGACCTATAGCATAGCTGTATTACACCTTGAGCCTTACATTTGACCTTATTTCCTACCACACCTGACCTATAGCATAGCTGTATTACACCTTGAGCCTTACATTTGACCTTATTTCCTACCACACCAGACCTATAGCATAGCTGTATTAGACCTTGAGCCTTACATTAGACCTTTTTTCCTACCATATTTGAGCCTGAGCGTAGTACATACCTGAGCACATCGCGCATGAATCCTGAGTCTAGAGGGTGTTGGGAGATGCCGGCGGCGGCCGTGGGGTTCTGGTAGAGTTCGTCCTGACCCTGGTGCCCAGAGCCATTGTGGCTATGCAGAGAAGCCTGTCAACAACACAAACAGCACAGTCAAATAACAATAATAACAATGATGATGATGATAATAATAATATATAATAATAATAATAATAATAATAATAATAATAATGATAATAATGATAATAATAATATAATAATGATAATATTGCAACCATTAAACCTGCTCATAAGACAGGTCTGCATTACAATTTTTTTAATGATAAATAAAAAAAATAAGAGAAAAAAATTTGGGAGTTTGGTAAAAATGTTCTAGTCTAAAATAGATACCACCAAAATAGCCAGGATGGTTTTTCCTGTTAAAATATTTCAAAACATTTTAAGAGGAAGGTTCTGGTCTAAAAGAGATGCCACCCCAAAAAAGCCAGGACAGTCTTTGGTGCAACAGACATGAAGAGTTAACTCTGAGGCTAATTCCAACCAAAGCACAAGGATGCAAAGAATTTTGAAAACCATCTAAACCCTGTCAAGTTGGTATTCATTGGACAGCTCTTGCTGAGCACTCTCAGATGAGTACACATATGTCAGAGTTTCAGTCATTTTTCAGGACTTTTTTGCATCATTTTGTATTGGCCAAATTAGCCATCAGCCATACAAGTTAAATTTCTACTCACCTTGAAGCAGGACGGACAACTGTCCTCAGACTGTGGACAGGCCGACCAGAACCACTTGGGCATGGGCCCCCTGCTGGCCGTGGAGATGTAGTAACCCATAGCCATTGATTTGGTGGCTCCTCCTGCGGATCGGAGAAACCCGGTCGGCCAGCGCCCCCTGTGGTTCCGCCGTTTAACTGCTGTTTCGAGTGACGTCCCAGAGATCCAGCGTTGCCGCCATCTTGTCCGCGGGGCGATCCCACAGGCGACCCCAGCTCAAATTGCGGGCCAATGACGTCAATATCATCTTTGAGGTCGGCAAATTCAGAGAGGTCCATACCCTCTACGCCAAATTTGGTATAATCCATCATGTCAACACGCTCGTGCTGGGTCGGAGGGCCAACATTTGTCTGAAAAAAAGAGAGCAGCAATGTGAAATTCATTTCTATCTTTTAGTTCATTTTTTTTTGTTCAACTTATAAGTGGAATTAGACAAGATGGAATCCAAGGAGATATTGAGGTCTTCAGTAGTGCCTCTCAAAATTGTACCACAAAATGATACTAAAATCATTCTGTAATACAATAGTAATGGACTTCCGACTACTTTTATTACTGCAATTATAACTACGACCAAGACTACTACTCTACGTCTACCACAACTAAGACTACAACTACTACAACAACTACTGAAGAAAAAATTCAACTTTTTTTTTTGGGGGGGGGGGCTTTAAATCAAGAAAAGATTATCTGGCCCTGAAAATTTAGAATTTCTGACTCTGCCATAGGAGAAAAAATCATCCACCTTTGTTGTAACTTTTCGACCTTAATTATCATCAACTTTGAGATAGACGATGGTGACTTTGGCCATGTCACAATTTAGCCCTAATATGGCAAACGATGTGATGAAAATCGAGATTACAGATCCAATTCCAGATCCGAGACCATTGTTTTAACATGTTCACTGCAACCAGAAGTCTTTGACACTCTTTTATTCCAATAAATTTATTCCTACAACAGCCAAAACGGAAAAAAGGAAATACCTTATCAATAAATACATCTTTCACGAATTAATTGAAGAAAGATTTCTTAACGCAACCAATACTTTCCTTCAAACACCTTTTATATTTGCATCCTTAATCTATATATTGATAGCAGGTTCCAAATTTTGTGACTGTATCTCCTCGTAAATGGCTGCAAGCCTGATGCTGTGGCTTTGCATGTTTTGAATGAAGATCTAAACTAAACTTAGACCTTATTTTCTACCATATTTGACCTATAACATAGCTGTATTAGACCTTATTTCCTACATTATTTGACCTAAAGCATAGCTGTATTAGACCTTGAGCCTTACATTAGACCTTATTTCCTACCATATTTGGCCACAGAGCATAACTGTATTTTACTTGGACCCTGACTGTATTTGAGCGTGAGCGTAGTACATACCTGAGCACATCGCACGAGAATCCTGAGTCTAGAGGGCGCTGGGAGTGGCCTGCAGCCGCCGTAGGATTCTGGTAGAGTTTGTTACCTTTAGCCTTACATTAGACAGTTTCTATTACCGTATATGACCTAGAGCACAGCTGTATTTTACCTGGACCCTAACTGTATTTGAGCGTGAGCAAAATACATACGTGAGCACATCGTGCGTGAATCCTGAGTCTAGAGGGTGTTGGGAGATGCCGGCGGCGGCCGTGGGGTTCTGGTTGAGTTGGTCCTGACCCTGACCAGAGCCATTGTGGATATGGAGAGCAGCCTGTCAACAACACAAACAGCACAGTCAAATAACAATAATAACAATGATGATGATGATAATAATAATATATAATAATAATAATAATAATTGCGTATCAGAGAAACCCGGGCGGCCAGCGCCCCCTGTGGTTCCGCCGTTTAACTGCTGTTTCGAGTGACGTCCCAGAGATCCGGCGTTGCCGCCATCTTGTCCGCGGGGCGATCCCAGCTCAAATTGCGGGCCAATGACGTCAATATCATCTTTGAGGTTGGCAAATTTGGAGAGGTCCATGCCCTCTACGCCAAAGCCGGTATAATCCGTCATGTCAACACGCTCGTGCTGGGTTGGAGGGCCAACATTTGTCTGAAAAAAAAGAGAGCAGCAATGTAAAATTCATTTTTATCTCTTCGTTCATTTTTTTCAACTTGTAAGTGGAATAAGACAAGATGGAATCCATGGAGATATCGAGGTCTCCAGTAGAGCCTCTCAAAATTATACCATAAAATAATACTAAAATCATTCTTTAATACAATAGTAATGGACTTCCGACTACTTTTATTACTGCAATTTGAGTAGGAAAGGGCTGTGAAAAACCATCGAAGATATTCAAAATTGATAACTCTACCAACTAATGCTTGTGAAGTTAAACACCTGACCAGCAATGGGCTGAAAACTACTAACAGAGATGTATCCTACTAGTTTCAGTTCTTCGAATCAATCTGAACTTCTCTGAAATATAATCAAATAAGACATGAAATGACACCATCATTAAAGTAGGCCCATTTCTAGTTCTCTGTGTTATTTATTCAATTAACAGCATACCTCGGGATTGAGTTGTAGACACCTCTGGCATTCCGACCCTACCTTTCCTAACTGACAAACACTAAGGAAATCGAGGTTTTTACCAGGATTATTCACACATACCCTGAAACTAGGCCTTAATGAGGCCAAACGCACTGGCAAACATTTGGTAGTTCTTTTTATCTAACAAAGGCACCAGTCATTGTTTTACTATCACTGGATTAGATAACACTAACAAAAGAAATGAATAAAGCAATCAGGTTGTTCCTGTAAAAAAAGAGTTCTGAAACTATTATGTGGAGCAATATTTACAGTAGGGAATGTAACTTGGTGAATGACACATATGATGAAAGTAGGTTTACTTTCTAGATTGTATCCATTGGTTGCCTAATTGAAATTAAAGTCTTTTATTATAACAAAAAGGTACCAAAATGTTAAATGTACATTCTTTGCATATATACTTAAATAAACATGGGGTTGCTCAAAACAAACACAACTTTAACATTTTTCTAACTGGACTTTGATATAATTAACTGTCAAGAGTAATTTGAGAATTAATGTGACCTGTAACAACAGAATGACCACAGCAAAGAATACACCTTTTGTCAGAGGCACAATACATTTTGGAGATAGTGAGAGTTATATTTTCATTAGTGAGAACTTATAGCAAGCAATATCTGAAAAGTGAAGAGTAGCTACCATTCGTGGGCAAAAGAGAGTATCCTTCATGGAGTGTCCACTGGACTTCTTAGGAAGTACAAAGGAAGACCTCTACCTGACATCCATACGAAAGTCAAATTCATTTTGCTTTACACAAAGTTGGTCCATAAGACATCAGTCGGGGTAGTGGTGGAAATTCTAAAGGGAACAAAAATCATCTATCAAACTTTTGAATCAACTAGTACAATGTAATTAAGTGCTCTTTGAATGCCCCTGACAAAGGCAAGTGAAGGTCAAAGTGTGGTCAAAAGACCGCTGACTATAAGCCATGAAGTCCTGCATAGGAGCGAGTCAATGTCTGGTCCACACAATGTGCTCAATGAATCCATTAGTAAATTTGACAGGAGACCAGTACTTCACAGGAGTGCCAAGTCGAGTCGATACAGTACACTGTGCCAACTATGTCAGTGCCAAAACAACATGCAGAGAGTGTATAAGAGTGTATCAAGGTCTGATCAATGTGTGGCACCTTAAAAACTTAAAAGGTACAATATGTTATCATCAGCTTCACTCTAATATTAGCTGCTGATTGGTCAATTTCTTTTGTACTGAACAGCATTGGGCTTCTCACATTGTGTTTATCAATTGTCAATGTAAGGTACCAATATTTATCCTAGTCTCCATCATCATGGCAATTGCCTTTTGGGTAATGTTCAGATAGAAATGGGGTTATGTTTAGATAGAAAAATTGTAAAACTTGGGAAAATGAAATCTAAACCTGCAGCATTGTGAAACATATTGTGAACCCTTCAAAAGCAAAATGTCATTTTAGACGACTGCCATGCTGGATTTACCAAAAGAAAAAAATGGAAAGTCTTAAGACATTCGTAAGTTAATAAAATGCATTTGAGATAATCGAAATAAGAATTCGCCTTACAGGACTCTGCCATAACATTTTCAGTTATGCCCAAGGAGCTCCACGTGGAGGATTCCTGCAAGACTTGAAAGATGAGAGGCTCTATGTTGCGCATCATCCTCCCATTTAGCTCCTCAAAAATGGGGCGGGTGGGCCCTACGCTTCAACCACATTATTTGAGGCGGAAATACACGAAGCCAGCTCTAAGTGAATTTCTTTGTAACTGTTATAGCGCGATCAGTCGAGTCACCGGGATCTAAACAATCATTGAAAGAGCCAAATGTTATATCAAACTTCTGTGATTAAGTTGTTGGTGTAGAGCAACCACCCTGTTGGTTGTTTGTTTTTTCTGCAGCAATTTTGAAAAAAGCAAAAAATATACTAAATAATCTTCTATGCAAGAAATGAAGATTGATCAGTGAGTACTAGAAAAACCATTCCTTATATTTAGAACTGCAGAAAGATTTTGATGAATGGTATATTAATATTAAGTATTAATGCTTAATCTTTTGGAATTCCTCAGGCACCAGCATATACTACCAAAACCATTAAATCTTATGCTGGATAATAACAATAATAACTATAACAATAATAGTAACAATATGACAATAACTACAATAATAATAATAACAATAATAACAATAAAAGTAACGATAATATGATGATGATGACATAATAACAATAATAGTAACAATATGACAATGACAATAACTACAATAATAACAATAACAATAATAGTAACGATAATATGATAACAATAACAATAACTACAATAATACTAATACTAATAATAACAATAATGACAATGATAACAATAATAGTAACAATAACATAACAATGACAATGAATACAATAATAATGATAAAAACAATGATAACAATAATATGACAATGACAATAACTACAATAATAATAATAATAATAAGAGTTATTTACCTTGGATTAAAACTATCCTCAATGCTGTTCAAAATGCCTTTCCCTGATGGTGTTCCCTCCTGCAATAACAATGGAAATAATTGTCAGACAGCACATACCACATGATGTGCACAAACTCATATAATTTACAATACAAATATATATGTGATGATGATGATGATGCCAATACATTAAATGTCAATGATATTCCAAAGCTGTTCCTGCTGCTCCTTAATATTCCCCCCAAAATAATGATATTACCATTAAAAAGTAAATGAAATATTCACCTTGGATTGAAAAGTATCCTTGATGCTGTTCGGTATGCTTGTACCTCCTGCAATATCAATGAAAACAATTATCAGACAGGACATACCACATGTTATGTGCACAAACTCATACCTTTAACAATACAAATATAAATATGATGATGATGATGACAATAAATACAATAATAATACCAATGATATTAATAACTCAATAAGTAATTTACCTTGTATCCAAAGCTGTTTCCACTGGTGCTTCATATTTCCCTAAATTAATGAGAGATAAACATTATCACAACAAAAATAATATTACTAATAAAAATCAACCAGTAATTTACCTTGGATGAAAATTATCCTCAACGCCGCTCCCATAGCTTTTTCTGATGGTGTTCCCTGCTGCAATAACAATGGAAATAATTGTCAGACTGGACATACTACATGATAAAAGTACTAACTCATATTGTTAACAATACAAATATTAATATGATGTGATGATGATGATGACATTGAATACAATAATAATATCATTATAATAATAATTCAATAAGCAATTTACCTTGTATCCAAAGCTGTTTCCACTGGTGCTTCATATTTCCCTAAATTAATGAGAGATAAACATTATCACAACAAAAATAATATTACTAACAAAAATCAACCAGTAATTTACCTTGGATGAAAATTATCCTCAACGCCGCTCCCATAGCTTTTTCTGATGGTGTTCCCTGCTGCAATAACAATGGAAATAATTGTCAGACTGGACATACTACATGATAAAAGTACTAACTCATATTGTTAACAATACAAATATTAATATGATGTGATGATGATGATGACATTGAATACAATAATAATATCATTATAATAATAATTCAATAAGCAATTTACCTTGTATCCAAAGCTG
This sequence comes from Maea johnstoni, assembly GCA_963942565.1. Taxonomy (NCBI): domain Eukaryota; kingdom Metazoa; phylum Annelida; class Polychaeta; order Spionida; family Magelonidae; genus Maea; species Maea johnstoni. The sequence continues at coordinate 17,277,953 of OZ012691.1, read as the reverse complement.
TTTCCACTGGTGCTTCATATTTCCCTAAATTAATGAGAGATAAACATTATCACAACAAAAATAATATTACTAATAAAAATCAACCAGTAATTTACCTTGGATGAAAATTATCCTCAACGCCGCTCCCATAGCTTTTTCTGATGGTGTTCCCTGCTGCAATAACAATGGAAATAATTGTCAGACTGGACATACTACATGATAAAAGTACTAACTCATATTGTTAACAATACAAATATTAATATGATGTGATGATGATGATGACATTGAATACAATAATATCATTATAATAATAATTCAATAAGCAATTTACCTTGTATCCAAAGCTGTTTCCACTGGTGCTTCATATTTCCCTAAATTAATGAGAGATAAACATTATCACAACAAAAATAATATTACTAATACAAATCAACCAGTAATTTACCTTGGATGAAAATTATCCTCAACGCCGCTCCCATAGCTTTTTCTGATGGTGTTCCCTGCTGCAATAACAATGGAAATAATTGTCAGACTGGACATACTACATGATAAAAGTACTAACTCATATTGTTAACAATACAAATATTAATGTGATGTGATGATGATGATGACATTGAATACAATAATAATATCATTATAATAATAATTCAATAAGCAATTTACCTTGTATCCAAAGCTGTTTCCACTGCTGCTCCATATTTTTTACCTAAACATATTGAGAGATAACATTATCACAACAAAAATAATGTTAACAATAAAAAGTCAATCAGTTATTTACCTTAGATTAGAATTATCCTTAACGCTGCTCCCAATGCTTTTCCCTGATGGTGTTCCCTGCTGCAAAAACACTGAAAATATTTTATCAGATAGGACATACATGATACTTGCACAAACGCATATTATTAACAATACATATATTTATATGATGATGATGATGATAACATTAAATACAATAATAATACAAACAATACTAATACTAATAACAATGATAACAATAATAGCAACAATAATATGACAATGAAAATAACTACAATAATAATAATGATAATAACAATAATAAGAATGATAACAATAAAAGTAACAATAACATGACAATGAAAATAACTACAATAATAATTATAATAATAATAACAATTATAACAATAACAAAAATACACACGATCGGCGACACACAAAACACAAAATAAACTTAACAACACACTACACACACAAAACAAAAACGACACAACGTCACAGGCGAAAAAAAAAGAGCAACACACGAGGGAACCTCACACACACGTGTTTCGAGGTAATCCCCGATCGCAGCAGACATACAAAATGAACAACAAACTACGTCACACAATTGCTACGCGACCAACTAATAAATTATGCATGCAACAACAGCACATGCGCACAGGATCAACACGCATATAACATTATAATATATGCAAAACTAACTGCACATGCGCAGTACAAATGACCCACGCATGCGCGATAGATATAAGCGACGACAACTTCCAGGTCACCATCGCTGACAGGCTTATAGAGAACGTCGTGAAAAAAGGTACCACGGAAACAAACATAAAAAACAACACTTAAACAACATAAAAAGACAACAAAAACGAGAAAAGATAAAAATACAGCACACAAACAATAAATAATACGAAAAAAATACAAAAATCAACAAACCAGTAAAGAAAACATTCACACACAAAATTCAATACACAAAGCTTAGACAAAATTGAAAATGTAGTGACATAAGAGTTTCTAAGTACTACGTACTTACAAACTCTAATAATAGTACCAATAATATGATGATGACTTTATAACAATAATTGTAACAATAATATGACAATGACAATAACTACAATAATAACAATAATAGTAACGATAATATGATGACAATAACAATAACTACAATAATAATAATAATAACAATAATAGTAACAATAACATGACAATGACAATACAATAATAATAATAATAATAATGAAAATAACAATGATAACAATAATAGTAACAATAATATGATGATGATGACAATAACTATAATTATAATAATGATAATAATAATTCAATGATTAATTAATGAGTTGTTTACCTAAACGTATCCTGAATGATGCTCCGAGTCCTTTTCCCCAATGCTGTTTACTCCTGCAATACCAATGGAAATAATCAATAGAAAGGTCGTACCCCATGATATATGCTCAAACTCATATCAATACTAATAACATCATGATGATGACTCATATTATTAACAATACAAATAATAAAGTAATAATGATGATGGTGATGACGACAATAACTACAATAACTATCAATGATTATAACAATTCAATGAGTAATTGCCCTAGTTTCCAATGCTATTTCCATTGCTGCTTCATATTTCCCTATATATATATATATATATATATATATATATATATATATATATATATATATATATATATATATATATATATATATGATATTCCAAAGCTGTTCCCGCTGCTCCTTAATTTTCCGTCCAAAATAATGATATTACCATTAAAAAGTAAATGAAATATTCACCTTGGATTGAAAAGTGTCTTTGATGCTGTTCGGTATGCTTGTACCTCCTGCAATATCAATGAAAACAATTATCAGACAGGACATACCACATGATATGTGCACAAACTCATATCTTTAACAATACAAATATCAATATGATGATGATGATGATGACAATACATACAATAATAATACCAATGATATGAATAACTCAATAAGTAATTTACCTTGCATCCAAGGCTGTTTCCACTGGTGCTTCATATTTCCCTAAAAATAATGAGATATAAACATTATCACAACAAAAATAATATTACTAATAAAAATCAACCAGTAATTTACCTTGGATGAAAATTATCCTCAACGCCGCTCCCAACGCTTTTACTGTTGGTGTTCCCTGCTGCAATAACAATGAAAATAATTGTCAGACTGGACATACTACATGATAAATGTACTAACTAATACCATTAACAATACAAATATTAATATGCAGATGATGATGATGATGACATTGAATACAATAATAATATCATTATAATAATAATTCAATAAGCAATTTACCTTGTATCCAATGCTGTTTCCACTGCTGCTCCATATTTATTACATAAACATATTGAGAGATAAACATTATCACAACAAAAATAATGTTAACAATAAAAAGTCAATCAGTTATTTACCTTGGATTAGAATTATCCATAACGCTGCTCTCAATGCTTTTCCCTGATGGTGTTCCCTGCTGCAATAACAATGAAAATAATTCATTTGACAGGACATACATGATACTTGCACAAACACATATTATTAACAATACAAATATTAATATGATGATGATAACATTAAATACAAATACTAATAATTCTAATACTAATAATAACAATGGTAACAGCAATTGTTACAATAATATGACAATGACAATAACTACAATAATAATAATAATATTAATAATAATAACTATCATTACAATGATAGTAACAATAATATGACAATGACTACAATAATAATAATAATAACAATAATAGTAACACTAATATGATGATGATGACATAATAACAATAATAGTAACAATAATATGATGATGATGACATAATAACAATAATAGTAACAATAATATGATGATGATGACATAATAACAATAATAGTAACAATAATATGATGATGATGACATAATAACAATAATAGTAACAATAATATGATGACAATAATAACTACAATAATAACAATAACAATAATAGTAACGATAATATGATGACAATAACAATAACTACAGTAATAACAATAATAATGACAATCATACCAATAATAGTAACAATAACATGACAATGACAATAAATATAATGATTATAATGATAATAACAATAATAGTAACAATAATATGATGACAATAAGAATAACTACAATGATAATAATAATAACAATAAAACAATAGTAACAATAACATGGCAATGACAATACAATAATAATAATAATGAAAATAACAATAATAAAGATAATAATAACAATAATATGATGATGATGATGACAATAACTACAATACTAATGATGATGATAATTCAATGATTAATTAATGAGTAGTTTACCTAAAAGTATCCTGAATGATGCTCCTAGTCCTTTTCCCCAATGGTGTTTACTCCTGCAATACCAATGGAAATAATCAATAGAAAGGACATACCCCATGATATATGCTCAAACCCATATCAATACTAATGACATTATGATGATGATGACTCATTATTGACAATACAAATAATAAAGTAATAATGATGATGGTGATGATGACAATAAGTACAATAACTATTAATGATTATAACAATTCAATGAGTAATTGTCCTAGTGTCCAATGCTATTTCCATTGTTGCTTCATATTTCCCTATATACTGTAGAATATGTATATATCGCGCTACAAAAATTTCGCGAAAAGCTGATTTTTTGGATTTTCGCGTGTACTTTATTTCGCGAGCGAGCGAGTTCTACAGCGCCACCTATTGAATCAAACAATAATTTTTAAAAATGTAGAAATTTGCCGGCCATCTCGCGGCCATAACTTGTCACAAGTTTCATCAAAATGTGGACAGGTAAATATGCGAATTATAATATGATACCTCGGTGACTTATTCTAAAGTTACCAATGTATTCATATTATAATGATTTTGTGAAGTTATTGCACGTGTTTGTCTTCGTTCAGCCTCGGATCGGCTACGAGTGAGAATCACGTTATGCCGGTATGTTACCGTTTACTCGCCAACTGTAAATTGAACTTGCAAACCCGTACATTTGCAAACATTCAATTTGCAACACGAACAATATCACTATCGTTTCATCATGTATATTATTCTAAAATTATCAACATACACATATGTGTATATTGATAATTGATCAATTGTTTCGATTGCACGGCCGTCTCCATTTGTATTGTACAATCACGGCGGCCATCTTGCTTCTCGTAAGAAAGCTATACTCGGCATAGGTATTCCTAAAATTTGACAGGTAAGAATGCGAATTATGATATGATACATTGGTAACTTATTCATGAGTTACCAATGTATCATACTATAATAGTTTTGTGAAGTTATTGAACGTATTTTTCTTCATTTCAGCCTCGACCGTCTAGACTGAAATTCACCGACCGACGCGCCATCACCTCCAGTGGTGGATAGCGTAACTAAGCACCCATTAATAGAGAGAGATATTTACCTTGGATTAAAACTATCCTCAATGTTGTTCAAATTGCTTTTCCCTGATGGTGTTCCCTCCTGCAATAACAATGGAAATAATTGTCAGACAAACGATGCAATAAAACAATAATAATGGAAATAATTGTCAGACAAACAATGCAATAAAACAATAAAGCAACAAAGACTGCATGATGTACCATGCTAGTCTGTAGAGGAGAGGAGAATGCTCTTACTGGACCCTGAGTATACCACAAACAGTGCAACAAAAGAAAAGAGCAACAAGGACTACATGATGTACCATGCTAGCCTGCAGAGGAGAGGAGAATGCTCTTATTGGACCCAGAGAATAGCACAAACATAGAAGAGGGACATAGAGAGACAGGGGAGAGATGGCAATGGATGACAAGGATGATAATTTCCAGTCTCAGCTTAAAATGTGAATACAAATACAAACTCCTATTGTATTTGCATCATTGCCTATTGCTGTACCTTGCATTGGATGGGAAGCATGATTCTCATTCTTCCTAATTTCAAGATGTCAAATTTCTTTATTTGTTAATATCTAATTGGCACATTCAACACATGCATGTATGGAGGAAATGCATGATCTGACACATAATAAAGAATTGTTTTAGACAAATAAGCATTATCTTGAAACATATTTAATTAAAAGCTATAGCTTGTTTATAGTTTAACAATATCTCTTCATATATTTTGTTCTTTAAAAATTATGTTCAAAATTATGGGTCTGTAAGTGCCAGCCAGATGTTAATGGGTAAACACCCTGTGAAAACAAGTACCTATAGAATCATCTATACATATTAATTGAAATACCATTGGCTGACACAGTATGAAAGCCAATTCTTGAAAAAGCCTGCCCTCCTTATTCTTGACACATACTATAAATGAACCAATTCATGCAAAGGAAGGTTTGAAGTTTTGCGTCGCTTTCAACAGTTAAGGTCATTTTGCGACGAGATAGAAATTAACCTGGAATTGGGCAGAAATCCCCTTCTATCTACAAATAGTTTCAATGAGTCTTTCAGTTGCAGAGGGGCCACAGACTGTCCCCCACAATGCCACACATTTGTATAGCGAAAACAGGCCAACAATTCAAGAGACCAATAAAAACAGAAACTTTGTTGAAAAAATTATTTCAAAATGGCGTCTGACTAAGAAACTTTGCACCTGAAATCACACTTGGTCATAGTCGACACAATGTCTTCACCCTAACTCTCCAAGCCCTGGCGAAGAAATGATGGACCTATAGGCAAGGAGGAGGCTCGTATGGTACCGTGACCCGATACCTCAACCAAGCCAGATCCACCAGACTTCTGCGGGGGAGAGCGGACCCATGCAAGCCATCATAACAATGACCAGGACATGGGAGAGACAAAGTTGTCACCGCAGTTAAGCAGTCTTACAGACGGACCAGTGCTTTCATCAGGGCATTGAATTTCTTAAACTGTCAATTGAATTTTTTCACCTCATGAATATAATTTCCATAGCATAGAACTGATTTTCAAAGACTCAATCTATTTAAACAAACATTTTTTTAGGACAGGGCTTCAGTGTAAATTTCCCTTTCAGACAGTACTGACAATAGGATCTAATATGTAGTAGGCATAAGGATTAGAAGAAGATGAATAGCTAAATCTGGATGGGCAGAAATTTTGGAATTGCTGTTTTGAACAGTCATTTTAAAATTCCTGGCTAAAACCCTGGACTGTGACCAAAGTAGGCAATGGGATCCCAAGAATAAGAAGTCCTACCAACATTCACCCATTTCCATAAGAATCTGACAGCAGCCCATATATTAGATAAAGTATCAGTGGCCTCAAGACATTCCCAAAGATTCAAATGCCATCGGCTGTGGGCATAGTCTAAGCCAGCAGGTTGTCTAGGTGTCATCTGGATACCCAAAACCGCAAAAATCACTCATCAGGACACCCAGAATATTTTATGAGTAATTTCTTAAAATGTCAATTGAATTTTTTTACCTAACATGAATATAATTTCCATAGCAAAGACCTGATTTTCAAAGATTCTATTTATTTAAACAAACATTTTTCTAGGACAGGGCTTCAGTGTAAATTTCCCTTTCAGACACAGTACTGAGAATAGGCTCTAATATGTAGTAGGCATATTTAAGATTAGAAGTAGATGAATAGCTAAATCTGGATGGGCAGAAATTTTGGAATTGCTGTTTTGAACAGTCATTTTAAAAATCCTGGCTAAGACCCTGGGCTGTGACCAAAGTAGGCTATGAGATCCCAAGATTAAGAAGTCCCACCACCCATCACCATATTAAAGAATCTGACAGTAGCCCACGTATTACATAAAGTATCAGTGGCCTCAAGACCTGATTTTCAAAGATTCAATTGCCATCGACTGTGGGCATAGTCTAAGCCAGCAGGGTGTCATCTGGATACCCAAAACCCAAATAATAATGATGATGATAATTCAATGATTAATTAATGAGTAGTTTACCTAAAAGTATTATCCTGAATGATGCTCCTAGTCCTTTTCCCCAATGCTGTTTACTCCTGCAATGCCAATGGAAATAATCAATAGAAAGTACATAGCCCATGAAATATGCTCAAACTCATATCAATACTAATAACATTATGATGGTGATGACTCATATTATTAACAATACAAATAATAAAGTAATAATGATGATGGTGCTGATGACAATAACTATTAATGATTATAACAATTCAATGAGTAATTGTCCTAGTATCCAAGGCTATTCCCATTGCTTCTTCATATTTGAAGAGCAAAATAAATGAATTGTAATTGTAAAATTAATCTTAGTTCCAAAAATCATTATCAAATGGATCTGATTTCTGGAGGGACTCTTAAGCATTATTGGGTTAAAAAAAGATATTATTGGGTTCAGAAGGACCAGGATGAAATACATTTCATGTTAGGCAGCTCTCCAGTAAAACATGAGATCTCCTATTGTAAGATATCCTTCAAGTATCATAACGAGATGCTTACCCTCATACTGGCTGCATCCATGCTGGCCAATATGTACTTGCAGAGGTTTTCAAAACGCTGTAATGAAAAAATAAAAACAAATAGATAAGCAATCACGGCAATGCTCATCAAATCTTCAAACACAAGAGCAAAACAATGCTCGGCAAACAGGGTCTTAGCCAGAATTTCAAAATGCCTGTCCAATAAAGCAATTCCAAAGTTTCTGCCAATCCAGATATAGCTGCTCAGCAAGATAATTCTCATACCAACTATATTTTAGTAGCTTAATGTGACAAAATGGCCAATATAAAGTAAAATGTTAATCTGAACTCTACCACAAACTCTCCTTGAAATATTTTGTAAAATCATACTTAATTCCACCACAAACTCTCCTTGAAATACTTTGTAAAATCATACTTTATTCCAAATTTAATAGTAAAAGTATCTAATATCCTGACAACACTGTCTGGAGGACATTTTAATCATTACAAGGTCAGAAAGTATGTCTCAACAAACTCTAGAGTATAAAGATCACACCTTGATCATCTTAAACAGAAGGTGCAAAAGCTACATACCTAGATATCCTAAAGCTGTTGTATCCATGGCAACACATGCACCTTGGACAGGGCAACAGACACGCACACCATCTGGTGAGAAAAAAATGAACTATAGAATGGAACACAACGTATTGTCAGCAGTTTACATTCATGATTTAGTTCCCAAAACCGACTGACTGTTTTGGTGTTACTTCTCTTTTCTATTGAATAAATCCATTAAACTATGAGATTAAAATGCACAAATAGGAAATAAGTGAAATAATATAAGAAAACTTCCTAAGTGGTAAAAAATGCAAAATTTTCAATATTCCGGATTTTTCTCAGGACAGAATTGTTTTGCATTGTAAAATATTTTCTATTAGATAAATTAATCATTTAGTCAAACTTCATATAAACCTTGAATATAGGAGAATAAAGAGGTGTGCTGATTGCCACAGTCTTGCTGAATTACTGTATGTATCCTGCCCTGCCAACTGCATTCTTTTTGGTACCAAGGACAAAATAGATCATTGGGGATTAAGGGGCACAACTTGAATTTTAAGAAGGTGCCACCAACTTACTATATCTAAAAATTAAGATCTAGTGAGGGTCTGCAAAATGGAGCTGCTTTGGGTCATGTACAGGCTCTTTGGGCAATATAATATACTAATCATATGAATGGTCATTAGCAGGTCAGCAAGCGCATCTGTATACTCCCTGGCTAAACACCCCAGGTTAGTTAGTGTATCCCAGATATTATTGGGATCAGCGGGACAAGGGTGAAGTCCATTTCATATTAGGCAGCTCTCCAGTAAAACATGAGATCTCCTATTGTAAGATATCCTTCAAGTATCATAACGAGATGCTTACCCTCATACTGGCTGCATCCATGCTGGCCAATATGTACTTGCAGAGGTTTTCAAAACGCTGTAATGAAAAAATAAAAACAAATAGATAAGCAATCACGGCAATGCTCATCAAATCTTCAAACACAAGAGCAAAACAATGCTCGGCAAACAGGGTCTTAGCCAGAATTTCAAAATGCCTGTCCAATAAAGCAATTCCAAAGTTTCTGCCCATCCAGATATAGCTGCTCAGCAAGATAATTCTCATACCAACTATATTTTAGTAGCTTAATGTGACAAAATGGCCAATATAAAGTAGAAATGTTAATCTGAACTCTACCACAAACTCTCCTTGAAATATTTTGTAAAATCATACTTAATTCCACCACAAACTCTCCTATAAAATACTTTGTAAAATCATACTTTATTCCAAATTTAATAGTAAAAGTATCTAATATCCCGACAACACTGTCTGGAGGACATTTTAATCATTACAAGGTCAGAAAGTATGTCTCAACAAACTCTAGAGCATAAAGATCACACCTTGATCATCTTAAACAGAAGGTGCAAAAGCTACATACCTAGATATCCTTAAGCTGCTGTATCCATGGCAACACATGCACCTTGGACAGGGCAACAGACACATACGCCATCTGGGAAGAGAAAAATGAACTATAGAATGGAACACAACATATTGTCAGCAGTTCACACATTCATGCCTTTAGTTCCCAAAACCGACTGACTGTTTTGGTGTTACTTCTCTTTTCTATTGAATAAATCCATTAAACTATGAGATTAAAATGCACAAATAGGAAATAAGTGAAATAATATAAGAAAACTTCCTAAGTGGTAAAAAATGGAAATGTTCAATATTCCGGATTTTTCTCAGGACAGAATTGTTTTGCATTGTAAAATATTTTCTATTAGATAAATTAATCATTTAGTCAAACTTCATATAAACCTTGAATATAGGAGAATAAAGAGGTGTGCTGATTGCCACAGTCTTGCCTTAACCCTTGTCTTGCTGAATTACTGTATGTATCCTGCCCTGCCAACTGCATTCTTTTTGGTACCAAGGACAAAATGGATCATTGGGGGTTAAGGGGCACAACTTGAATTTTAAGAAGGTGCCACCAACTTACTATATCTAAAAATTAAGATCTAGTGAGGGTCTGCAAAGAGGAGCTGCTTTGGGTCATGTACAGGCTCTTTGGGCAATATAATATACTAATCATATGAATGGTCATTAGCAGGTCAGCAAGCGCATCTGTATACTCCCTGGCTAAACACCCCAGGTTAATCAGCGGGACAAGGGTGAAGTCCATTTCATATTAGGCAGCTCTCCAGTAAAACATGAGATCTCCTATTGTAAGATATCCTTCAAGTATCATAACGAGATGCTTACCCTCATACTGGCTGCATCCATGCTGGCCAATATGTACTTGCAGAGGTTTTCAAAACGCTGTAATGAAAAAATAAAAACAAATAGATAAGCAATCACGGCAATGCTAATCAAATCTTCAAACACAAGAGCAAAACAATGCTCGGCAAACAGGGTCTTAGCCAGAATTTCAAAAAGCCTGTCCATTAAAGCAATTCCAAAGTTTCTGCCAATCCAGATATAGCAGCTCAGCAAGATAATTCTCATACCAACTATATTTTAGTAGCTTAATGTGACAAATTTAAATGGCCAATATAAAGTAGAAATGTTAATCTGAACTCTACCACAAACTCTCCTTGAAATATTTTGTAAAATCATACTTAATTCCACCACAAACTCTCCTTGAAATACTTTGTAAAATCATACTTTATTCCAAATTTAATAGTAAAAGTATCTAATATCCCGACAACACTGTCTGGAGGACATTTTAATCATTACAAGGTCAGAAAGTATGTCTCAACAAACTCTAGAGCATAAAGATCACACCTTGATACTCTTAAACAGAGGGTGCAAAAGCTACATACCTATATATCCTTAAGCTGATGTATCCATGGCAACACATGCACCTTGGACAGGGCAACAGACACATACGCCATCTGGGAAGAGAAAAATGAACTATAGAATGGAACACAACATATTGTCAGCAGTTCACACATTCATGCCTTTAGTTCCGAAAACTGACTGACTGTTTTGGTGTTACTTCTCTTTTCTATTGAATAAATCCATTAAACTATGAGATTAAAATGCACAAATAGGAAATAAGTGAAATAATATAAGAAAACTTCTTAAGTGGTAAAAAATGGAAATGTTTAACATTCCGGATTTTTCTCAGGACAGAATTGTTTTGCATTGTAAAATATTTTCTATTAGATAAATTAATCATTTAGTCAAACTTCATATAAACCTTGAATATAGGAGAATAAAGAGGTGTGCTGATTGCCACAGTCTTGCCTTAACCCTTGTCTTGCTGAATTACTGTATGTATCCTGCCCTGCCAACTGCATTCTTTTTGGTACCAAGGACAAAATGGATCATTGGGGGTTAAGGGGCACAACTTGAATTTTGAGAAGGTGCCACCAACTTACTATATCTAAAAATTAAGATCTAGTGAGGGTCTGCAAAATGGAGCTGCTTTGGGTGATGTACAGGCTCTTTGGGCAATATAATATACTAATCATATGAATTGTCATTAGCAGGTCAGCAAGCGCATCTGTATACTCCCTGGCTAAACACCCCAGGTTAGTTAGTGTATCCCAGATATCATTGGGATCAGCGGGACAAGGGTGAAGTCCATTTCATATTAGGCAGCTCTCCAGTAAAACATGAGATCTCCTATTGTAAGATATCCTTCAAGTATCATAACGAGATGCTTACCCTCATACTGGCTGCATCCATGCTGGCCAATATGTACTTGCAGAGGTTTTCAAAACGCTGTAATGAAAAAATAAAAACAAATAGATCAGCAATCACAGCAATGCTCATCAAATCTTCAAACACAAGAGAAAAACAATGCTCGGCAAACAGGGTCTTAGCCAGAATTTCAAAATGCCTGTCCAATAAAGCAATTCCAAAGTTTCTGCCCATCCAGATATAGCTGCTCAGCAAGATAATTCTCATACCAACTATATTTTAGTAGCTTAATGTGACAAATTTAAATGGCCAATATAAAGTAAAATGTTAATCTGAACTCTACCACAAACTCTCCTTGAAATATTTTGTAAAATCATACTTAATTCCACCACAAACTCTCCTTGAAATACTTTGTAAAATCAGACTTTATTCCAAATTTAATAGTAAAAGTATCTAATATCCCGACAACACTGTCTGGAGGACATTTTAATCATTACAAGGTCAGAAAGTATGTCTCAACAAACTCTAGAGCATAAAGATCACACCTTGATCATCTTAAACAGAAGGTGCAAAAGCTACATACCTAGATATCCTTAAGCTGCTGTATCCATGGCAACACATGCACCTTGGACAGGGCAACAGACACATAGGCCATCTGGAGATAGAAAAATGAACTATAGAATGGAACACAACATATTGTCAGCAGTTCACACATTCATGCCTTTAGTTCCCAAAACCGACTGACTGTTTTGGTGTTACTTCTCTTTTCTATTGAATAAATCCATTAAACTATGAGATTGAAATGCACAAATAGGAAATAAGTGAAATAATATAAGAAAACTTCCTAAGTGGTAAAAAATGGAAATGTTCAATATTCCGGATTTTTCTCAGGACAGAATTGTTTTGCATTGTAAAATATTTTCTATTAGATAAATTAATCATTTAGTCAAACTTCATATAAACCTTGAATATAGGAGAATAAAGAGATGTGCTGATTGCCACAGTCTTGCCTTAACCCTTGTCTTGCTGAATTACTGTATGTATCCTGCCCTGCCAACTGCATTCTTTTTGGTACCAAGGACAAAATGGATCATTGGGGGTTAAGGGGCACAACTTGAATTTTAAGAAGGTGCCACCATCTAACTATATCTAAAAATTAAGATCTAGTGAGGGTCTGCAAAAAGGAGCTGCTTTGGGTCATGTACAGGCTCTTTGGGCAATATAATATACTAATCATATGAATGGTCATTAGCAGGTCAGCAAGCGCATCTGTATACTCCCTGGCTAAACACCCCAGGTTAGTTAGTGTATCCCAGATATTATTGGGATCAGCGGGACAAGGGTGAAGTCCATTTCATATTAGGCAGCTCTCCAGTAAAACATGAGATCTCCTATTGTAGGATATCCTTGAAGTATCATAACGAGATGCTTACCCTCATACTGGCTGCATCCATCCTGGCCAATATGTACTTGCAGAGGTTTTCAAAACGCTGTAATGAAAAAATAAAAACAAATAGATAAGCAATCACGGCAATGCTAATCAAATCTTCAAACACAAGAGCAAAACAATGCTCGGCAAACAGGGTCTTAGCCAGAATTTCAAAAAGCCTGTCCATTAAAGCAATTCCAAAGTTTCTGCCAATCCAGATATAGCAGCTCAGCAAGATAATTCTCATACCAACTATATTTTAGTAGCTTAATGTGACAAATTTAAATGGCCAATATAAAGTAGAAATGTTAATCTGAACTCTACCACAAACTCTCCTTGAAATATTTTGTAAAATCATACTTAATTTCACAACAAACTCTCCTTGAAATACTTTGTAAAATCATACTTTATTCCAAATTTAATAGTAAAAGTATCTAATATCCCGACAACACTGTCTGGAGGACATTTTAATCATTACAAGGTCAGAAAGTATGTCTCAACAAACTCTAGAGCATAAAGATCACACCTTGATACTCTTAAACAGAGGGTGCAAAAGCTACATACCTATATATCCTTAAGCTGCTGTATCCATGGCAACACATGCACCTTGGACAGGGCAACAGACACATACGCCATCTGGGAAGAGAAAAATGAACTATAGAATGGAACACAACATATTGTCAGCAGTTCACACATTCATGCCTTTAGTTCCCAAAACCGACTGACTGTTTTGGTGTTACTTCTCTTTTCTATTGAATAAATCCATTAAACTATGAGATTAAAATGCACAAATAGGAAATAAGTGAAATAATATAAGAAAACTTCCTAAGTGGTAAAAAATGGAAATGTTCAACATTCCGGATTTTTCTCAGGACAGAATTGTTTTGCATTGTAAAATATTTTCTATTAGATAAATTAATCATTTAGTCAAACTTCATATAAACCTTGAATATAGGAGAATAAAGAGGTGTGCTGATTGCCACAGTCTTGCCTTAACCCTTGTCTTGCTGAATTACTGTATGTATCCTGCCCTGCCAACTGCATTCTTTTTGGTACCAAGGACAAAATGGATCATTGGGGGTTAAGGGGCACAACTTGAATTTTGAGAAGGTGCCACCAACTTACTATATCTAAAAATTAAGATCTAGTGAGGGTCTGCAAAATGGAGCTGCTTTGGGTGATGTACAGGCTCTTTGGGCAATATAATATACTAATCATATGAATGGTCATTAGCAGGTCAGCAAGCGCATCTGTATACTCCCTGGCTAAACACCCCAGGTTAGTTAGTGTATCCCAGATATCATTGGGATCAGCGGGACAAGGGTGAAGTCCATTTCATATTAGGCAGCTCTCCAGTAAAACATGAGATCTCCTATTGTAAGATATCCTTCAAGTATCGTAACGAGATGCTTACCCTCATACTGGCTGCATCCATGCTGGCCAATATGTACTTGCAGAGGTTTTCAAAACGCTGTAATGAAAAAATAAAAACAAATAGATAAGCAATCACAGCAATGCCCATCAAATCTTCAAACACAAGAGCAAAACAATGCTCGGCAAACAGGGTCTTAGCCAGAATTTCAAAATGCCTGTCCAATAAAGCAATTCCAAAGTTTCTGCCAATCCAGATATAGCAGCTCAGCAAGATAATTCTCATACCAACTATATTTTAGTAGCTTAATGTGACAAATTTAAATGGCCAATATAAAGTAGAAATGTTAATCTGAACTCTACCACAATCTCTCCTTGAAATATTTGGTAAAATCATACTTAATTCCACCACAAACTCTCCTTGAAATACTTTGTAAAATCATACTTTATTCCAAATTTAATAGTAAAAGTATTTAATATCCCGACAACACTGTCTGGAGGACATTTTAATCATTACAAGGTCAGAAAGTATGTCTCAACAAACTCTAGAGCATAAAGATCACACCTTGATCATCTTAAACAGAGGGTGCAAAAGCTACATACCTAGATATCCTTAAGCTGCTGTATCCATGGCAACACATGCACCTTGGACAGGGCAACAGACACATACGCCATCTGGGAAGAGAAAAATGAACTATAGAATGGAACACAACATATTGTCAGCAGTTCACACATTCATGCCTTTAGTTCCCAAAACCGACTGACTGTTTTGGTGTTACTTCTCTTTTCTATTGAATAAATCCATTAAACTATGAGATTAAAATGCACAAATAGGAAATAAGTGAAATAATATAAGAAAACTTCCTAAGTGGTAAAAAATGGAAATGTTCAACATTCCGGATTTTTCTCAGGACAGAATTGTTTTGCATTGTAAAATATTTTCTATTAGATAAATTAATCATTTAGTCAAACTTCATATAAACCTTGAATATAGGAGAATAAAGAGGTGTGCTGATTGCCACAGTCTTGCCTTAACCCTTGTCTTGCTGAATTACTGTATGTATCCTGCCCTGCCAACTGCATTCTTTTTGGTACCAAGGACAAAATGGATCATTGGGGGTTAAGGGGCACAACTTGAATTTTGAGAAGGTGCCACCAACTTACTATATCTAAAAATTAAGATCTAGTGAGGGTCTGCAAAATGGAGCTGCTTTGGGTGATGTACAGGCTCTTTGGGCAATATAATATACTAATCATATGAATGGTCATTAGCAGGTCAGCAAGCGCATCTGTATTCTCCCTGGCTAAAAACCCCAGGTTAGTTAGTGTATCCCAGATATCATTGGGATCAGCGGGACAAGGGTGAAGTCCATTTCATATTAGGCAGCTCTCCAGTAAAACATGAGATCTCCTATTGTAAGATATCCTTCAAGTATCATAACGAGATGCTTACCCTCATACTGGCTGCATCCATGCTGGCCAATATGTACTTGCAGAGGTTTTCAAAACGCTGTAATGAAAAAATAAAAACAAATAGATAAGCAATCACAGCAATGCCCATCAAATCTTCAAACACAAGAGCAAAACAATGCTCGGCAAACAGGGTCTTAGCCAGAATTTCAAAATGCCTGTCCAATAAAGCAATTCCAAAGTTTCTGCCAATCCAGATATAGCAGCTCAGCAAGATAATTCTCATACCAACTATATTTTAGTAGCTTAATGTGACAAAATGGCCAATATAAAGTAGAAATGTTAATCTGAACTCTACCACAAACTCTCCTTGAAATATTTTGTAAAATCATACTTAATTTCACAACAAACTCTCCTTGAAATACTTTGTAAAATCATACTTTATTCCAAATTTAATAGTAAAAGTATCTAATATCCCGACAACACTGTCTGGAGGACATTTTAATCATTACAAGGTCAGAAAGTATGTCTCAACAAACTCTAGAGCATAAAGATCACACCTTGATCATCTTAAACAGAAGGTGCAAAAGCTACATACCTAGATATCCTTAAGCTGCTGTATCCATGGCAACACATGCACCTTGGACAGGGCAACAGACACATACGCCATCTGGGAAGAGAAAAATGAACTATAGAATGGAACACAACATATTGTCAGCAGTTCACACATTCATGCCTTTAGTTCCCAAAACCGACTGACTGTTTTGGTGTTACTTCTCTTTTCTATTGAATAAATCCATTAAACTATGAGATTAAAATGCACAAATAGGAAATAAGTGAAATAATATAAGAAAACTTCCTAAGTGGTAAAAAATGGAAATGTTCAACATTCCGGATTTTTCTCAGGACAGAATTGTTTTGCATTGTAAAATATTTTCTATTAGATAAATTAATCATTTAGTCAAACTTCATATAAACCTTGAATATAGGAGAATAAAGAGGTGTGCTGATTGCCACAGTCTTGCCTTAACCCTTGTCTTGCTGAATTACTGTATGTATCCTGCCCTGCCAACTGCATTCTTTTTGGTACCAAGGACAAAATGGATCATTGGGGGTTAAGGGGCACAACTTGAATTTTAAGAAGGTGCCACCAACTTACTATATCTAAAAATTAAGATCTAGTGAGGGTCTGCAAAAAGGAGCTGCTTTGGGTCATGTACAGGCTCTTTGGGCAATATAATATACTAATCATATGAATGGTCATTAGCAGGTCAGCAAGCGCATCTGTATACTCCCTGGCTAAACACCCCAGGTTAGTTAGTGTATCCCAGATATTATTGGGATCAGCGGGACAAGGGTGAAGTCCATTTCATATTAGGCAGCTCTCCAGTAAAACATGAGATCTCCTATTGTAAGATATCCTTCAAGTATCATAACGAGATGCTTACCCTCATACTGGCTGCATCCATGCTGGCCATTATGTACTTGCAGAGGTTTTCAAAACGCTGTAATGAAAAAATAAAAACAAATAGATAAGCAATCACGGCAATGCTAATCAAATCTTCAAACACAAGAGCAAAACAATGCTCGGCAAACAGGGTCTTAGCCAGAATTTCAAAAAGCCTG
This sequence comes from Maea johnstoni, assembly GCA_963942565.1. Classification (NCBI taxonomy): domain Eukaryota; kingdom Metazoa; phylum Annelida; class Polychaeta; order Spionida; family Magelonidae; genus Maea; species Maea johnstoni. The sequence goes on along the minus strand of OZ012691.1, from coordinate 17,259,810 downwards.
TCCAATAAAGCAATTCCAAAGTTTCTGCCAATCCAGATATAGCAGCTCAGCAAGATAATTCTCATACCAACTATATTTTAGTAGCTTAATGTGACAAAATGGCCAATATAAAGTAGAAATGTTAATCTGAACTCTACCACAAACTCTCCTTGAAATATTTTGTAAAATCATACTTAATTCCACCACAAACTCTCCTTGAAATACTTTGTAAAATCATACTTTATTCCAAATTTAATAGTAAAAGTATCTAATATCCCGAGAACACTGTCTGGAGGCCATTTTAATCATTACAAGGTCAGAAAGTATGTCTCAACAAACTCTAGAGCATAAAGATCACACCTTGATACTCTTAAACAGAGGGTGCAAAAACTACATACCTATATATCCTTAAGCTGCTGTATCCATGGCAACACATGCACCTTGGACAGGGCAACAGACACATACGCCATCTGGGAAGAGAAAAATGAACTATAGAATGGAACACAACATATTGTCAGCAGTTCACACATTCATGCCTTTAGTTCCCAAAACCGACTGACCGTTTTGGTGTTACTTCTCTTTTCTATTGAATAAATCCATTAAACTATGAGATTAAAATGCACAAATAGGAAATAAGTGAAATAATATAAGAAAACTTCCTAAGTGGTAAAAAATGGAAATGTTCAACATTCCGGATTTTTCTCAGGACAGAATTGTTTTGCATTGTAAAATATTTTCTATTAGATAAATTAATCATTTAGTCAAACTTCATATAAACCTTGAATATAGGAGAATAAAGAGGTGTGCTGATTGCCACAGTCTTGCCTTAACCCTTGTCTTGCTGAATTACTGTATGTATCCTGCCCTGCCAACTGCATTCTTTTTGGTACCAAGGACAAAATGGATCATTGGGGGTTAAGGGGCACAACTTGAATTTTAAGAAGGTGCCACCAACTTACTATATCTAAAAATTAAGATCTAGTGAGGGTCTGCAAAATGGAGCTGCTTTGGGTCATGTACAGGCTCTTTGGGCAATATAATATACTAATCATATGAATGGTCATTAGCAGGTCAGCAAGCGCATCTGTATACTCCCTGGCTAAACACCCCAGGTTAGTTAGTGTATCCCAGATATTATTGGGATCAGCGGGACAAGGGTGAAGTCCATTTCATATAAGGCAGCTCTCCAGTAAAACATGAGATCTCCTATTGTAAGATATCCTTCAAGTATCATAACGAGATGCTTACCCTCATACTGGCTGCATCCATGCTGGCCAATATGTACTTGCAGAGGTTTTCAAAACGCTGTAATGAAAAAATAAAAACAAATAGATAAGCAATCACAGCAATTCTCATCAAATCTTCAAACACAAGAGCAAAACAATGCTCGGCAAACAGGGTCTTAGCCAGAATTTCAAAATGCCTGTCCAATAAAGCAATTCCAAAGTTTCTGCCCATCCAGATATAGCTGCTCAGCAAGATAATTCTCATACCAACTATATTTTAGTAGCTTAATGTGACAAAATGGCCAATATAAAGTAGAAATGTTAATCTGAACTCTACCACAAACTCTCCTTGAAATATTTTGTAAAATCATACTTAATTCCACCACAAACTCTCCTTGAAATACTTTGTAAAATCAGACTTTATTCCAAATTTAATAGTAAAAGTATCTAATATCCCTACAACACTGTCTGGAGGACATTTTAATCATTACAAGGTCAGAAAGTATGTCTCAACAAACTCTAGAGCATTAAGATCACACCTTGATACTCTTAAACAGAGGGTGCAAAAGCTACATACCTATATATCCTTAAGCTGCTGTATCCATGGCAACACATGCACCTTGGACAGGGCAACAGACACATACGCCATCTAGGGAGAGAAAAATGAACTATAGAATGGAACACAACATATTGTCAGCAGTTCACACATTCATGCCTTTTAAGTTCCCAAAACCGACTGACTGTTTTGGTGTTACTTCTCTTTTCTATTGAATAAATCCATTAAACTATGAGATTAAAATGCACAAATAGGAAATAAGTGAAATAATATAAGAAAACTTCCTAAGTGGTAAAAAATGCAAATGTTCAATATTCCGGATTTTTCTCAGGACAGAATTGTTTTGCATTGTAAAATATTTTCTATTAGATAAATTAATCATTTAGTCAAACTTCATATAAACCTTGAATATAGGAGAATAAAGAGGTGTGCTGATTGCCACAGTCTTGCCTTAACCCTTGTCTTGCTGAATTACTGTATGTATCCTGCCCTGCCAACTGCATTCTTTTTGGTACCAAGGACAAAATGGATCATTGGGGATTAAGGGGCACAACTTGAATTTTAAGAAGGTGCCACCAACTTACTATATCTAAAAATTAAGATCTAGTGAGGGTCTGCAAAATGGAGCTGCTTTGGGTCATGTACAGGCTCTTTGGGCAATATAATATACTAATCATATGAATGGTCATTAGCAGGTCAGCAAGCGCATCTGTATACTCCCTGGCTAAACACCCCAGGTTAGTTAGTGTATCCCAGATATCATTGGGATCAGCGGGACAAGGGTAAAGTCCATTTCATATTAGGCAGCTCTCCAGTAAAACATGAGATCTCCTATTGTAAGATATCCTTCAAGTATCATAACGAGATGCTTACCCTCATACTGGCTGCATCCATGCTGGCCAATATGTACTTGCAGAGGTTTTCAAAACGCTGTAATGAAAAAATAAAAACAAATAGATAAGCAATCACAGCAATGCTCATCAAATCTTCAAACACAAGAGCAAAACAATGCTCGGCAAACAGGGTCTTAGCCAGAATTTCAAAATGCCTGTCCAATAAAGCAATTCCAAAGTTTCTGCCCATCCAGATATAGCTGCTCAGCAAGATAATTCTCATACCAACTATATTTTAGTAGCTTAATGTGACAAAATGGCCAATATAAAGTAGAAATGTTAATCTGAACTCTACCACAAACTCTCCTTGAAATATTTTGTAAAATCATACTTAATTCCACCACAAACTCTCCTTGAAATACTTTGTAAAATCAGACTTTATTCCAAATTTAATAGTAAAAGTATCTAATATCCCTACAACACTGTCTGGAGGACATTTTAATCATTACAAGGTCAGAAAGTATGTCTCAACAAACTCTAGAGCATTAAGATCACACCTTGATACTCTTAAACAGAGGGTGCAAAAGCTACATACCTATATATCCTTAAGCTGCTGTATCCATGGCAACACATGCACCTTGGACAGGGCAACAGACACATACGCCATCTGGGGAGAGAAAAATGAACTATAGAATGGAACACAACATATTGTCAGCAGTTCACACATTCATGCCTTTAGTTCCCAAAACCAACTGACTGCTTTGGTGTTACTTCTCTTTTCTATTGAATAAATCCATTAAACTATGAGATTAAAATGCACAAATAGGAAATAAGTGAAATAATATAAGAAAACTTCCTAAGTGGTAAAAAATGGAAATGTTCAATATTCCGGATTTTTCTCAGGACAGAATTGTTTTGCATTGTAAAATATTTTCTATTAGATAAATTAATCATTTAGTCAAACTTCATATAAACCTTGAATATAGGAGAATAAAGAGGTGTGCTGATTGCCACAGTCTTGCCTTAACCCTTGTCTTGCTGAATTACTGTATGTATCCTGCCCTGCCAACTGCATTCTTTTTGGTACCAAGGACAAAATGGATCATTGGGGGTTAAGGGGCACAACTTGAATTTTGAGAAGGTGCCACCAACTTACTATATCTAAAAATTAAGATCTAGTGAGGGTCTGCAAAATGGAGCTGCTTTGGGTGATGTACAGGCTCTTTGGGCAATATAATATACTAATCATATGAATGGTCATTAGCAGGTCAGCAAGCGCATCTGTATACTCCCTGGCTAAACACCCCAGGTTAGTTAGTGTATCCCAGATATCATTGGGATCAGCGGGACAAGGGTGAAGTCCATTTCATATTAGGCAGCTCTCCAGTAAAACATGAGATCTCCTATTGTAAGATATCCTTCAAGTATCATAACGAGATGCTTACCCTCATACTGGCTGCATCCATGCTGGCCAATATGTACTTGCAGAGGTTTTCAAAACGCTGTAATGAAAAAATAAAAACAAATAGATAAGCAATCACAGCAATGCCCATCAAATCTTCAAACACAAGAGCAAAACAATGCTCGGCAAACAGGGTCTTAGCCAGAATTTCAAAATGCCTGTCCAATAAAGCAATTCCAAAGTTTCTGCCAATCCAGATATAGCAGCTCAGCAAGATAATTCTCATACCAACTATATTTTAGTAGCTTAATGGGACAAAATGGCCAATATAAAGTAGAAATGTTAATCTGAACTCTACCACAAACTCTCCTTGAAATATTTTGTAAAATCATACTTAATTTCACAACAAACTCTCCTTGAAATACTTTGTAAAATCATACTTTATTCCAAATTTAATAGTAAAAGTATCTAATATCCCTACAACACTGTCTGGAGGACATTTTAATCATTACAAGGTCAGAAAGTATGTCTCAACAAACTCTAGAGCATAAAGATCACACCTTGATCATCTTAAACAGAAGGTGCAAAAGCTACATACCTAGATATCCTTAAGCTGCTGTATCCATGGCAACACATGCACCTTGGACAGGGCAACAGACACATACGCCATCTGGGAAGAGAAAAATGAACTATAGAATGGAACACAACATATTGTCAGCAGTTCACACATTCATGCCTTTAGTTCCCAAAACCGACTGACTGTTTTGGTGTTACTTCTCTTTTCTATTGAATAAATCCATTAAACTATGAGATTAAAATGCACAAATAGGAAATAAGTGAAATAATATAAGAAAACTTCCTAAGTGGTAAAAAATGGAAATGTTCAACATTCCGGATTTTTCTCAGGACAGAATTGTTTTGCATTGTAAAATATTTTCTATTAGATAAATTAATCATTTAGTCAAACTTCATATAAACCTTGAATATAGGAGAATAAAGAGGTGTGCTGATTGCCACAGTCTTGCCTTAACCCTTGTCTTGCTGAATTACTGTATGTATCCTGCCCTGCCAACTGCATTCTTTTTGGTACCAAGGACAAAATGGATCATTGGGGGTTAAGGGGCACAACTTGAATTTTAAGAAGGTGCCACCAACTTACTATATCTAAAAATTAAGATCTAGTGAGGGTCTGCAAAAAGGAGCTGCTTTGGGTCATGTACAGGCTCTTTGGGCAATATAATATACTAATCATATGAATGGTCATTAGCAGGTCAGCAAGCGCATCTGTATACTCCCTGGCTAAACACCCCAGGTTAGTTAGTGTATCCCAGATATTATTGGGATCAGCGGGAAAAGGGTGAAGTCCATTTCATATTAGGCAGCTCTCCAGTAAAACATGAGATCTCCTATTGTAAGATATCCTTCAAGTATCATAACGAGATGCTTACCCTCATACTGGCTGCATCCATGCTGGCCAATATGTACTTGCAGAGGTTTTCAAAACGCTGTAATGAAAAAATAAAAACAAATAGATAAGCAATCACGGCAATGCTAATCAAATCTTCAAACACAAGAGCAAAACAATGCTCGGCAAACAGGGTCTTAGCCAGAATTTCAAAAAGCCTGTCCAATAAAGCAATTCCAAAGTTTCTGCCAATCCAGATATAGCAGCTCAGCAAGATAATTCTCATACCAACTATATTTTAGTAGCTTAATGTGACAAAATGGCCAATATAAAGTAGAAATGTTAATCTGAACTCTACCACAAACTCTCCTTGAAATATTTTGTAAAATCATACTTAATTCCACCACAAACTCTCCTTGAAATACTTTGTAAAATCATACTTTATTCCAAATTTAATAGTAAAAGTATCTAATATCCCGAGAACACTGTCTGGAGGCCATTTTAATCATTACAAGGTCAGAAAGTATGTCTCAACAAACTCTAGAGCATAAAGATCACACCTTGATACTCTTAAACAGAGGGTGCAAAAACTACATACCTATATATCCTTAAGCTGCTGTATCCATGGCAACACATGCACCTTGGACAGGGCAACAGACACATACGCCATCTGGGAAGAGAAAAATGAACTATAGAATGGAACACAACATATTGTCAGCAGTTCACACATTCATGCCTTTAGTTCCCAAAACCGACTGACCGTTTTGGTGTTACTTCTCTTTTCTATTGAATAAATCCATTAAACTATGAGATTAAAATGCACAAATAGGAAATAAGTGAAATAATATAAGAAAACTTCCTAAGTGGTAAAAAATGGAAATGTTCAACATTCCGGATTTTTCTCAGGACAGAATTGTTTTGCATTGTAAAATATTTTCTATTAGATAAATTAATCATTTAGTCAAACTTCATATAAACCTTGAATATAGGAGAATAAAGAGGTGTGCTGATTGCCACAGTCTTGCCTTAACCCTTGTCTTGCTGAATTACTGTATGTATCCTGCCCTGCCAACTGCATTCTTTTTGGTACCAAGGACAAAATGGATCATTGGGGGTTAAGGGGCACAACTTGAATTTTAAGAAGGTGCCACCAACTTACTATATCTAAAAATTAAGATCTAGTGAGGGTCTGCAAAATGGAGCTGCTTTGGGTCATGTACAGGCTCTTTGGGCAATATAATATACTAATCATATGAATGGTCATTAGCAGGTCAGCAAGCGCATCTGTATACTCCCTGGCTAAACACCCCAGGTTAGTTAGTGTATCCCAGATATTATTGGGATCAGCGGGACAAGGGTGAAGTCCATTTCATATAAGGCAGCTCTCCAGTAAAACATGAGATCTCCTATTGTAAGATATCCTTCAAGTATCATAACGAGATGCTTACCCTCATACTGGCTGCATCCATGCTGGCCAATATGTACTTGCAGAGGTTTTCAAAACGCTGTAATGAAAAAATAAAAACAAATAGATAAGCAATCACAGCAATTCTCATCAAATCTTCAAACACAAGAGCAAAACAATGCTCGGCAAACAGGGTCTTAGCCAGAATTTCAAAATGCCTGTCCAATAAAGCAATTCCAAAGTTTCTGCCCATCCAGATATAGCAGCTCAGCAAGATAATTCTCATACCAACTATATTTTAGTAGCTTAATGTGACAAAATGGCCAATATAAAGTAGAAATGTTAATCTGAACTCTACCACAAACTCTCCTTGAAATATTTTGTAAAATCATACTTAATTCCACCACAAACTCTCCTTGAAATACTTTGTAAAATCAGACTTTATTCCAAATTTAATAGTAAAAGTATCTAATATCCCTACAACACTGTCTGGAGGACATTTTAATCATTACAAGGTCAGAAAGTATGTCTCAACAAACTCTAGAGCATTAAGATCACACCTTGATACTCTTAAACAGAGGGTGCAAAAGCTACATACCTATATATCCTTAAGCTGCTGTATCCATGGCAACACATGCACCTTGGACAGGGCAACAGACACATACGCCATCTAGGGAGAGAAAAATGAACTATAGAATGGAACACAACATATTGTCAGCAGTTCACACATTCATGCCTTTTAAGTTCCCAAAACCGACTGACTGTTTTGGTGTTACTTCTCTTTTCTATTGAATAAATCCATTAAACTATGAGATTAAAATGCACAAATAGGAAATAAGTGAAATAATATAAGAAAACTTCCTAAGTGGTAAAAAATGCAAATGTTCAATATTCCGGATTTTTCTCAGGACAGAATTGTTTTGCATTGTAAAATATTTTCTATTAGATAAATTAATCATTTAGTCAAACTTCATATAAACCTTGAATATAGGAGAATAAAGAGGTGTGCTGATTGCCACAGTCTTGCCTTAACCCTTGTCTTGCTGAATTACTGTATGTATCCTGCCCTGCCAACTGCATTCTTTTTGGTACCAAGGACAAAATGGATCATTGGGGATTAAGGGGCACAACTTGAATTTTAAGAAGGTGCCACCAACTTACTATATCTAAAAATTAAGATCTAGTGAGGGTCTGCAAAATGGAGCTGCTTTGGGTCATGTACAGGCTCTTTGGGCAATATAATATACTAATCATATGAATGGTCATTAGCAGGTCAGCAAGCGCATCTGTATACTCCCTGGCTAAACACCCCAGGTTAGTTAGTGTATCCCAGATATCATTGGGATCAGCGGGACAAGGGTGAAGTCCATTTCATATTAGGCAGCTCTCCAGTAAAACATGAGATCTCCTATTGTAAGATATCCTTCAAGTATCATAACGAGATGCTTACCCTCATACTGGCTGCATCCATGCTGGCCAATATGTACTTGCAGAGGTTTTCAAAACGCTGTAATGAAAAAATAAAAACATATAGATAAGCAATCACAGCAATGCTCATCAAATCTTCAAACACAAGAGCAAAACAATGCTCGGCAAACAGGGTCTTAGCCAGAATTTCAAAATGCCTGTCCAATAAAGCAATTCCAAAGTTTCTGCCCATCCAGATATAGCTGCTCAGCAAGATAATTCTCATACCAACTATATTTTAGTAGCTTAATGTGACAAAATGGCCAATATAAAGTAGAAATGTTAATCTGAACTCTACCACAAACTCTCCTTGAAATATTTTGTAAAATCATACTTAATTCCACCACAAACTCTCCTTGAAATACTTTGTAAAATCAGACTTTATTCCAAATTTAATAGTAAAAGTATCTAATATCCCTACAACACTGTCTGGAGGACATTTTAATCATTACAAGGTCAGAAAGTATGTCTCAACAAACTCTAGAGCATTAAGATCACACCTTGATACTCTTAAACAGAGGGTGCAAAAGCTACATACCTATATATCCTTAAGCTGCTGTATCCATGGCAACACATGCACCTTGGACAGGGCAACAGACACATACGCCATCTGGGGAGAGAAAAATGAACTATAGAATGGAACACAACATATTGTCAGCAGTTCACACATTCATGCCTTTAGTTCCCAAAACCAACTGACTGTTTTGGTGTTACTTCTCTTTTCTATTGAATAAATCCATTAAACTATGAGATTAAAATGCACAAATAGGAAATAAGTGAAATAATATAAGAAAACTTCCTAAGTGGTAAAAAATGGAAATGTTCAATATTCCGGATTTTTCTCAGGACAGAATTGTTTTGCATTGTAAAATATTTTCTATTAGATAAATTAATCATTTAGTCAAACTTCATATAAACCTTGAATATAGGAGAATAAAGAGGTGTGCTGATTGCCACAGTCTTGCCTTAACCCTTGTCTTGCTGAATTACTGTATGTATCCTGCCCTGCCAACTGCATTCTTTTTGGTACCAAGGACAAAATGGATCATTGGGGGTTAAGGGGCACAACTTGAATTTTAAGAAGGTGCCACCAACTTACTATATATAAAAATTAAGATCTAGTGAGGGTCTGCAAAAAGGAGCTGCTTTGGGTCATGTACAGGCTCTTTGGGCAATATAATATACTAATCATATGAATGGTCATTAGCAGGTCAGCAAGCGCATCTGTATACTCCCTGGCTAAACACCCCAGGTTAGTTAGTGTATCCCAGATATTATTGGGATCAGCGGGACAAGGGTAAATATTGTAAAATATTTTCTATTAGATAAATTAATCATTTAGTCAAACTTCATATAAACCTTGAATATAGGAGAATAAAGAGGTGTGCTGATTGCCACAGTCTTGCCTTAACCCTTGTCTTGCTGAATAACTGTATGTATCCTGCCCTGCCAACTGCATTCTTTTTGGTACCAAGGACAAAATGGATCATTGGGGGTTAAGGGGCACAACTTGAATTTTGAGAAGGTGCCACCAACTTACTATATCTAAAAATTAAGATCTAGTGAGGGTCTGCAAAATGGAGCTGCTTTGGGTGATGTACAGGCTCTTTGGGCAATATAATATACTAATCATATGAATGGTCATTAGCAGGTCAGCAAGCGCATCTGTATACTCCCTGGCTAAACACCCCAGGTTAGTTAGTGTATCCCAGATATCATTGGGATCAGCGGGACAAGGGTGAAGTCCATTTCATATTAGGCAGCTCTCCAGTAAAACATGAGATCTCCTATTGTAAGATATCCTTCAAGTATCATAACGAGATGCTTACCCTCATACTGGCTGCATCCATGCTGGCCAATATGTACTTGCAGAGGTTTTCAAAACGCTGTAATGAAAAAATAAAAACAAATAGATAAGCAATCACAGCAATGCTCATCAAATCTTCAAACACAAGAGCAAAACAATGCTCGGCAAACAGGGTCTTAGCCAGAATTTCAAAATGCCTGTCCAATAAAGCAATTCCAAAGTTTCTGCCCATCCAGATATAGCTGCTCAGCAAGATAATTCTCATACCAACTATATTTTAGTAGCTTAATGTGACAAAATGGCCAATATAAAGTAGAAATGTTAATCTGAACTCTACCACAAACTCTCCTTGAAATATTTTGTAAAATCATACTTAATTCCACCACAAACTCTCCTTGAAATACTTTGTAAAATCATACTTTATTCCAAATTTAATAGTAAAAGTATCTAATATCCCTACAACACTGTCTGGAGGACATTTTAATCATTACAAGGTCAGAAAGTATGTCTCAACAAACTCTAGAGCATTAAGATCACACCTTGATACTCTTAAACAGAGGGTGCAAAAGCTACATACCTATATATCCTTAAGCTGCTGTATCCATGGCAACACATGCACCTTGGACAGGGCAACAGACACATACGCCATCTGGGGAGAGAAAAATGAACTATAGAATGGAACACAACATATTGTCAGCAGTTCACACATTCATGCCTTTAGTTCCCAAAACCGACTGACTGTTTTGGTGTTACTTCTCTTTTCTATTGAATAAATCCATTAAACTATGAGATTAAAATGCACAAATAGGAAATAAGTGAAAAAATATAAGAAAACTTCCTAAGTGGTAAAAAATGGAAATGTTCAATATTCCGGATTTTTCTCAGGACAGAATTGTTTTGCATTGTAAAATATTTTCTATTAGATAAATTAATCATTTAGTCAAACTTCATATAAACCTTGAATATAGGAGAATAAAGAGGTGTGCTGATTGCCACAGTCTTGCCTTAACCCTTGTCTTGCTGAATTACTGTATGTATCCTGCCCTGCCAACTGCAGTCTTTTTGGTACCAAGGACAAAATGGGTCATTGGGGGTTAAGGGGCACAACTTGAATTTTAAGAAGGTGCCACCAACTTACTATATCTAAAAATTAAGATGTAGTGAGGGTCTGCAAAATGGAGCTGCATTGGGTCATGTACAGGCTCTTTGGGCAATATAATATACTAATCATATGAATGGTCATTAGCAGGTCAGCAAGCGCATCTGTATACTCCCTGGCTAAACACCCCAGGTTAGTTAGTGTATCCCAGATATCATTGGGATCAGCGAGACAAGGGTGAAGTCCATTTCATATTAGGCAGCTCTCCAGTAAAACATGAGATCTCCTATTGTAAGATATCCTTCAAGTATCATAACGAGATGCTTACCCTCATACTGGCTGCATCCATGCTGGCCAATATGTACTTGCAGAGGTTTTCAAAACGCTGTAATGAAAAAATAAAAACAAATAGATAAGCAATCACAGCAATTCTCATCAAATCTTCAAACACAAGAGCAAAACAATGCTCGGCAAACAGGGTCTTAGCCAGAATTTCAAAATGCCTGTCCAATAAAGCAATTCCAAAGTTTCTGCCCATCCAGATATAGCTGCTCAGCAAGATAATTCTCATACCAACTATATTTTAGTAGCTTAATGTGACAAAATGGCCAATATAAAGTAGAAATGTTAATCTGAACTCTACCACAAACTCTCCTTGAAATATTTTGTAAAATCATACTTAATTCCACCACAAACTCTCCTTGAAATACTTTGTAAAATCAGACTTTATTCCAAATTTAATAGTAAAAGTATCTAATATCCCTACAACACTGTCTGGAGGACATTTTAATCATTACAAGGTCAGAAAGTATGTCTCAACAAACTCTAGAGCATTAAGATCACACCTTGATACTCTTAAACAGAGGGTGCAAAAGCTACATACCTATATATCCTTAAGCTGCTGTATCCATGGCAACACATGCACCTTGGACAGGGCAACAGACACATACGCCATCTAGGGAGAGAAAAATGAACTATAGAATGGAACACAACATATTGTCAGCAGTTCACACATTCATGCCTTTTAAGTTCCCAAAACCGACTGACTGTTTTGGTGTTACTTCTCTTTTCTATTGAATAAATCCATTAAACTATGAGATTAAAATGCACAAATAGGAAATAAGTGAAATAATATAAGAAAACTTCCTAAGTGGTAAAAAATGCAAATGTTCAATATTCCGGATTTTTCTCAGGACAGAATTGTTTTGCATTGTAAAATATTTTCTATTAGATAAATTAATCATTTAGTCAAACTTCATATAAACCTTGAATATAGGAGAATAAAGAGGTGTGCTGATTGCCACAGTCTTGCCTTAACCCTTGTCTTGCTGAATTACTGTATGTATCCTGCCCTGCCAACTGCATTCTTTTTGGTACCAAGGACAAAATGGATCATTGGGGATTAAGGGGCACAACTTGAATTTTAAGAAGGTGCCACCAACTTACTATATCTAAAAATTAAGATCTAGTGAGGGTCTGCAAAATGGAGCTGCTTTGGGTCATGTACAGGCTCTTTGGGCAATATAATATACTAATCATATGAATGGTCATTAGCAGGTCAGCAAGCGCATCTGTATACTCCCTGGCTAAACACCCCAGGTTAGTTAGTGTATCCCAGATATCATTGGGATCAGCGGGACAAGGGTGAAGTCCATTTCATATTAGGCAGCTCTCCAGTAAAACATGAGATCTCCTATTGTAAGATATCCTTCAAGTATCATAACGAGATGCTTACCCTCATACTGGCTGCATCCATGCTGGCCAATATGTACTTGCAGAGGTTTTCAAAACGCTGTAATGAAAAAATAAAAACAAATAGATAAGCAATCACAGCAATGCTCATCAAATCTACAAACACAAGAGCAAAACAATGCTCGGCAAACAGGGTCTTAGCCAGAATTTCAAAATGCCTGTCCAATAAAGCAATTCCAAAGTTTCTGCCCATCCAGATATAGCTGCTCAGCAAGATAATTCTCATACCAACTATATTTTAGTAGCTTAATGTGACAAAATGGCCAATATAAAGTAGAAATGTTAATCTGAACTCTACCACAAACTCTCCTTGAAATATTTTGTAAAATCATACTTAATTCCACCACAAACTCTCCTTGAAATACTTTGTAAAATCAGACTTTATTCCAAATTTAATAGTAAAAGTATCTAATATCCCTACAACACTGTCTGGAGGACATTTTAATCATTACAAGGTCAGAAAGTATGTCTCAACAAACTCTAGAGCATTAAGATCACACCTTGATACTCTTAAACAGAGGGTGCAAAAGCTACATACCTATATATCCTTAAGCTGCTGTATCCATGGCAACACATGCACCTTGGACAGGGCAACAGACACATACGCCATCTGGGGAGAGAAAAATGAACTATAGAATGGAACACAACATATTGTCAGCAGTTCACACATTCATGCCTTTAGTTCCCAAAACCAACTGACTGTTTTGGTGTTACTTCTCTTTTCTATTGAATAAATCCATTAAACTATGAGATTAAAATGCACAAATAGGAAATAAGTGAAATAATATAAGAAAACTTCCTAAGTGGTAAAAAATGGAAATGTTCAATATTCCGGATTTTTCTCAGGACAGAATTGTTTTGCATTGTAAAATATTTTCTATTAGATAAATTAATCATTTAGTCAAACTTCATATAAACCTTGAATATAGGAGAATAAAGAGGTGTGCTGATTGCCACAGTCTTGCCTTAACCCTTGTCTTGCTGAATTACTGTATGTATCCTGCCCTGCCAACTGCATTCTTTTTGGTACCAAGGACAAAATGGATCATTGGGGATTAAGGGGCACAACTTGAATTTTAAGAAGGTGCCACCAACTTACTATATCTAAAAATTAAGATCTAGTGAGGGTCTGCAAAATGGAGCTGCTTTGGGTCATGTACAGGCTCTTTGGGCAATATAATATACTAATCATATGAATGGTCATTAGCAGGTCAGCAAGCGCATCTGTATACTCCCTGGCTAAACACCCCAGGTTAGTTAGTGTATCCCAGATATCATTGGGATCAGCGGGACAAGGGTGAAGTCCATTTCATATTAGGCAGCTCTCCAGTAAAACATGAGATCTCCTATTGTAAGATATCCTTCAAGTATCATAACGAGATGCTTACCCTCATACTGGCTGCATCCATGCTGGCCAATATGTACTTGCAGAGGTTTTCAAAACGCTGTAATGAAAAAATAAAAACAAATAGATAAGCAATCACAGCAATGCTCATCAAATCTTCAAACACAAGAGCAAAACAATGCTCGGCAAACAGGGTCTTAGCCAGAATTTCAAAATGCCTGTCCAATAAAGCAATTCCAAAGTTTCTGCCCATCCAGATATAGCTGCTCAGCAAGATAATTCTCATACCAACTATATTTTAGTAGCTTAATGTGACAAAATGGCCAATATAAAGTAGAAATGTTAATCTGAACTCTACCACAAACTCTCCTTGAAATATTTTGTAAAATCATACTTAATTCCACCACAAACTCTCCTTGAAATACTTTGTAAAATCAGACTTTATTCCAAATTTAATAGTAAAAGTATCTAATATCCCTACAACACTGTCTGGAGGACATTTTAATCATTACAAGGTCAGAAAGTATGTCTCAACAAACTCTAGAGCATTAAGATCACACCTTGATACTCTTAAACAGAGGGTGCAAAAGCTACATACCTATATATCCTTAAGCTGCTGTATCCATGGCAACACATGCACCTTGGACAGGGCAACAGACACATACGCCATCTGGGGAGAGAAAAATGAACTATAGAATGGAACACAACATATTGTCAGCAGTTCACACATTCATGCCTTTAGTTCCCAAAACCGACTGACTGTTTTGGTGTTACTTCTCTTTTCTATTGAATAAATCCATTAAACTATGAGATTAAAATGCACAAATAGGAAATAAGTGAAATAATATAAGAAAACTTCCTAAGTGGTAAAAAATGGAAATGTTCAATATTCCGGATTTTTCTCAGGACAGAATTGTTTTGCATTGTAAAATATTTTCTATTAGATAAATTAATCATTTAGTCAAACTTCATATAAACCTTGAATATAGGAGAATAAAGAGGTGTGCTGATTGCCACAGTCTTGCCTTAACCCTTGTCTTGCTGAATTACTGTATGTATCCTGCCCTGCCAACTGCATTCTTTTTGGTACCAAGGACAAAATGGATCATTGGGGGTTAAGGGGCACAACTTGAATTTTAAGAAGGTGCCACCAACTTACTATATATAAAAATTAAGATCTAGTGAGGGTCTGCAAAAAGGAGCTGCTTTGGGTCATGTACAGGCTCTTTGGGCAATATAATATACTAATCATATGAATGGTCATTAGCAGGTCAGCAAGCGCATCTGTATACTCCCTGGCTAAACACCCCAGGTTAGTTAGTGTATCCCAGATATTATTGGGATCAGCGGGACAAGGGTAAATATTGTAAAATATTTTCTATTAGATAAATTAATCATTTAGTCAAACTTCATATAAACCTTGAATATAGGAGAATAAAGAGGTGTGCTGATTGCCACAGTCTTGCCTTAACCCTTGTCTTGCTGAATTACTGTATGTATCCTGCCCTGCCAACTGCAGTCTTTTTGGTACCAAGGACAAAATGGGTCATTGGGGGTTAAGGGGCACAACTTGAATTTTAAGAAGGTGCCACCAACTTACTATATCTAAAAATTAAGATGTAGTGAGGGTCTGCAAAATGGAGCTGCATTGGGTCATGTACAGGCTCTTTGGGCAATATAATATACTAATCATATGAATGGTCATTAGCAGGTCAGCAAGCGCATCTGTATACTCCCTGGCTAAACACCCCAGGTTAGTTAGTGTATCCCAGATATCATTGGGATCAGCGGGACAAGGGTGAAGTCCATTTCATATTAGGCAGCTCTCCAGTAAAACATGAGATCTCCTATTGTAAGATATCCTTCAAGTATCATAACGAGATGCTTACCCTCATACTGGCTGCATCCATGCTGGCCAATATGTACTTGCAGAGGTTTTCAAAACGCTGTAATGAAAAAATAAAAACAAATAGATAAGCAATCACGGCAATGCTCATCAAATCTTCAAACACAAGAGCAAAACAATGCTCGGCAAACAGGGTCTTAGCCAGAATTTCCAAAATGCCTGTCCAATAAAGCAATTCCAAAGTTTCTGCCCATCCAGATATAGCTGCTCAGCAAGATAATTCTCATACCAACTATATTTTAGTAGCTTAATGTGACAAAATGGCCAATATAAAGTAGAAATGTTAATCTGAACTCTACCACAAACTCTCCTTGAAATATTTTGTAAAATCATACTTAATTCCACCACAAACTCTCCTTGAAATACTTTGTAAAATCAGACTTTATTCCAAATTTAATAGTAAAAGTATCTAATATCCCTACAACACTGTCTGGAGGACATTTTAATCATTACAAGGTCAGAAAGTATGTCTCAACAAACTCTAGAGCATTAAGATCACACCTTGATACTCTTAAACAGAGGGTGCAAAAGCTACATACCTATATATCCTTAAGCTGCTGTATCCATGGCAACACATGCACCTTGGACAGGGCAACAGACACATACGCCATCTGGGGAGAGAAAAATGAACTATAGAATGGAACACAACATATTGTCAGCAGTTCACACATTCATGCCTTTAGTTCCCAAAACCGACTGACTGTTTTGGTGTTACTTCTCTTTTCTATTGAATAAATCCATTAAACTATGAGATTAAAATGCACAAATAGGAAATAAGTGAAATAATATAAGAAAACTTCCTAAGTGGTAAAAAATGGAAATGTTCAATATTCCGGATTTTTCTCAGGACAGAATTGTTTTGCATTGTAAAATATTTTCTATTAGATAAATTAATCATTTAGTCAAACTTCATATAAACCTTGAATATAGGAGAATAAAGAGGTGTGCTGATTGCCACAGTCTTGCCTTAACCCTTGTCTTGCTGAATTACTGTATGTATCCTGCCCTGCCAACTGCATTCTTTTTGGTACCAAGGACAAAATGGATCATTGGGGGTTAAGGGGCACAACTTGAATTTTAAGAAGGTGCCACCAACTTACTATATATAAAAATTAAGATCTAGTGAGGGTCTGCAAAAAGGAGCTGCTTTGGGTCATGTACAGGCTCTTTGGGCAATATAATATACTAATCATATGAATGGTCATTAGCAGGTCAGCAAGCGCATCTGTATACTCCCTGGCTAAACACCCCAGGTTAGTTAGTGTATCCCAGATATTATTGGGATCAGCGGGACAAGGGTAAATATTGTAAAATATTTTCTATTAGATAAATTAATCATTTAGTCAAACTTCATATAAACCTTGAATATAGGAGAATAAAGAGGTGTGCTGATTGCCACAGTCTTGCCTTAACCCTTGTCTTGCTGAATTACTGTATGTATCCTGCCCTGCCAACTGCAGTCTTTTTGGTACCAAGGACAAAATGGGTCATTGGGGGTTAAGGGGCACAACTTGAATTTTAAGAAGGTGCCACCAACTTACTATATCTAAAAATTAAGATGTAGTGAGGGTCTGCAAAATGGAGCTGCATTGGGTCATGTACAGGCTCTTTGGGCAATATAATATACTAATCATATGAATGGTCATTAGCAGGTCAGCAAGCGCATCTGTATACTCCCTGGCTAAACACCCCAGGTTAGTTAGTGTATCCCAGATATCATTGGGATCAGCGGGACAAGGGTGAAGTCCATTTCATATTAGGCAGCTCTCCAGTAAAACATGAGATCTCCTATTGTAAGATATCCTTCAAGTATCATAACGAGATGCTTACCCTCATACTGGCTGCATCCATGCTGGCCAATATGTACTTGCAGAGGTTTTCAAAACGCTGTAATGAAAAAATAAAAACAAATAGATAAGCAATCACGGCAATGCTCATCAAATCTTCAAACACAAGAGCAAAACAATGCTCGGCAAACAGGGTCTTAGCCAGAATTTCCAAAATGCCTGTCCAATAAAGCAATTCCAAAGTTTCTGCCCATCCAGATATAGCTGCTCAGCAAGATAATTCTCATACCAACTATATTTTAGTAGCTTAATGTGACAAAATGGCCAATATAAAGTAGAAATGTTAATCTGAACTCTACCACAAACTCTCCTTGAAATATTTTGTAAAATCATACTTAATTCCACCACAAACTCTCCTTGAAATACTTTGTAAAATCAGACTTTATTCCAAATTTAATAGTAAAAGTATCTAATATCCCTACAACACTGTCTGGAGGACATTTTAATCATTACAAGGTCAGAAAGTATGTCTCAACAAACTCTAGAGCATTAAGATCACACCTT
Organism: Maea johnstoni; assembly: GCA_963942565.1. Classification (NCBI taxonomy): domain Eukaryota; kingdom Metazoa; phylum Annelida; class Polychaeta; order Spionida; family Magelonidae; genus Maea; species Maea johnstoni. The sequence goes on along the minus strand of OZ012691.1, from coordinate 17,241,277 downwards.
GATACTCTTAAACAGAGGGTGCAAAAGCTACATACCTATATATCCTTAAGCTGCTGTATCCATGGCAACACATGCACCTTGGACAGGGCAACAGACACATACGCCATCTAGGGAGAGAAAAATGAACTATAGAATGGAACACAACATATTGTCAGCAGTTCACACATTCATGCCTTTTAAGTTCCCAAAACCGACTGACTGTTTTGGTGTTACTTCTCTTTTCTATTGAATAAATCCATTAAACTATGAGATTAAAATGCACAAATAGGAAATAAGTGAAATAATATAAGAAAACTTCCTAAGTGGTAAAAAATGCAAATGTTCAATATTCCAGATTTTTCTCAGGACAGAATTGTTTTGCATTGTAAAATATTTTCTATTAGATAAATTAATCATTTAGTCAAACTTCATATAAACCTTGAATATAGGAGAATAAAGAGGTGTGCTGATTGCCACAGTCTTGCCTTAACCCTTGTCTTGCTGAATTACTGTATGTATCCTGCCCTGCCAACTGCATTCTTTTTGGTACCAAGGACAAAATGGATCATTGGGGGTTAAGGGGCACAACTTGAATTTTAAGAAGGTGCCACCAACTTACTATATCTAAAAATTAAGATCTAGTGAGGGTCTGCAAAAAGGAGCTGCTTTGGGTCATGTACAGGCTCTTTGGGCAATATAATATACTAATCATATGAATGGTCATTAGCAGGTCAGCAAGCGCATCTGTATACTCCCTGGCTAAACACCCCAGGTTAGTTAGTGTATTCCAGATATTATTGGGATCAGCGGGACAAGGGTGAAGTCCATTTCATATTAGGCAGCTCTCCAGTAAAACATGAGATCTCCTATTGTAGGATATCCTTCAAGTATCATAACGAGATGCTTACCCTCATACTGGCTGCATCCATGCTGGCCAATATGTACTTGCAGAGGTTTTCAAAATGCTGTAATGAAAAAATAAAAACAAATAGATAAGCAATCACGGCAATGCTCATCAAATCTTCAAACACAAGAGCAAAACAATGCTCGGCAAACAGGGTCTTAGCCAGAATTTCAAAAAGCCTGTCCAATAAAGCAATTCCAAAGTTTCTGCCAATCCAGATATAGCTGCTCAGCAAGATAATTCTCATACCAACTATATTTTAGTAGCTTAATGTGACAAATTTAAATGGCCAATATAAAGTAGAAATGTTAATCTGAACTCTACCACAAACTCTCCTTGAAATATTTTGTAAAATCATACTTAATTCCACCACAAACTCTCCTTGAAATACTTTGTAAAATCAGACTTTATTCCAAATTTAATAGTAAAAGTATCTAATATCCCTACAACACTGTCTGGAGGACATTTTAATCATTACAAGGTCAGAAAGTATGTCTCAACAAACTCTAGAGCATTAAGATCACACCTTGATACTCTTAAACAGAGGGTGCAAAAGCTACATACCTATATATCCTTAAGCTGCTGTATCCATGGCAACACATGCACCTTGGACAGGGCAACAGACACATACGCCATCTAGGGAGAGAAAAATGAACTATAGAATGGAACACAACATATTGTCAGCAGTTCACACATTCATGCCTTTTAAGTTCCCAAAACCGACTGACTGTTTTGGTGTTACTTCTCTTTTCTATTGAATAAATCCATTAAACTATGAGATTAAAATGCACAAATAGGAAATAAGTGAAATAATATAAGAAAACTTCCTAAGTGGTAAAAAATGCAAATGTTCAATATTCCGGATTTTTCTCAGGACAGAATTGTTTTGCATTGTAAAATATTTTCTATTAGATAAATTAATCATTTAGTCAAACTTCATATAAACCTTGAATATAGGAGAATAAAGAGGTGTGCTGATTGCCACAGTCTTGCCTTAACCCTTGTCTTGCTGAATTACTGTATGTATCCTGCCCTGCCAACTGCATTCTTTTTGGTACCAAGGACAAAATGGATCATTGGGGATTAAGGGGCACAACTTGAATTTTAAGAAGGTGCCACCAACTTACTATATCTAAAAATTAAGATCTAGTGAGGGTCTGCAAAATGGAGCTGCTTTGGGTCATGTACAGGCTCTTTGGGCAATATAATATTCTAATCATATGAATGGTCATTAGCAGGTCAGCAAGCGCATCTGTATACTCCCTGGCTAAACACCCCAGGTTAGTTAGTGTATCCCAGATATCATTGGGATCAGCGGGACAAGGGTGAAGTCCATTTCATATTAGGCAGCTCTCCAGTAAAACATGAGATCTCCTATTGTAAGATATCCTTCAAGTATCATAACGAGATGCTTACCCTCATACTGGCTGCATCCATGCTGGCCAATATGTACTTGCAGAGGTTTTCAAAACGCTGTAATGAAAAAATAAAAACAAATAGATAAGCAATCACAGCAATGCTCATCAAATCTTCAAACACAAGAGCAAAACAATGCTCGGCAAACAGGGTCTTAGCCAGAATTTCAAAATGCCTGTCCAATAAAGCAATTCCAAAGTTTCTGCCCATCCAGATATAGCTGCTCAGCAAGATAATTCTCATACCAACTATATTTTAGTAGCTTAATGTGACAAAATGGCCAATATAAAGTAGAAATGTTAATCTGAACTCTACCACAAACTCTCCTTGAAATATTTTGTAAAATCATACTTAATTCCACCACAAACTCTCCTTGAAATACTTTGTAAAATCAGACTTTATTCCAAATTTAATAGTAAAAGTATCTAATATCCCTACAACACTGTCTGGAGGACATTTTAATCATTACAAGGTCAGAAAGTATGTCTCAACAAACTCTAGAGCATTAAGATCACACCTTGATACTCTTAAACAGAGGGTGCAAAAGCTACATACCTATATATCCTTAAGCTGCTGTATCCATGGCAACACATGCACCTTGGACAGGGCAACAGACACATACGCCATCTGGGGAGAGAAAAATGAACTATAGAATGGAACACAACATATTGTCAGCAGTTCACACATTCATGCCTTTAGTTCCCAAAACCGACTGACTGTTTTGGTGTTACTTCTCTTTTCTATTGAATAAATCCATTAAACTATGAGATTAAAATGCACAAATAGGAAATAAGTGAAATAATATAAGAAAACTTCCTAAGTGGTAAAAAATGGAAATGTTCAACATTCCGGATTTTTCTCAGGACAGAATTGTTTTGCATTGTAAAATATTTTCTATTAGATAAATTAATCATTTAGTCAAACTTCATATAAACCTTGAATATAGGAGAATAAAGAGGTGTGCTGATTGCCACAGTCTTGCCTTAACCCTTGTCTTGCTGAATTACTGTATGTATCCTGCCCTGCCAACTGCATTCTTTTTGGTACCAAGGACAAAATGGATCATTGGGGGTTAAGGGGCACAACTTGAATTTTAAGAAGGTGCCACCAACTTACTATATATAAAAATTAAGATCTAGTGAGGGTCTGCAAAAAGGAGCTGCTTTGGGTCATGTACAGGCTCTTTGGGCAATATAATATACTAATCATATGAATGGTCATTAGCAGGTCAGCAAGCGCATCTGTATACTTCCTGGCTAAACACCCCAGGTTAGTTAGTGTATCCCAGATATTATTGGGATCAGCGGGACAAGGGTAAATATTGTAAAATATTTTCTATTAGATAAATTAATCATTTAGTCAAACTTCATATAAACCTTGAATATAGGAGAATAAAGAGGTGTGCTGATTGCCACAGTCTTGCCTTAACCCTTGTCTTGCTGAATAACTGTATGTATCCTGCCCTGCCAACTGCATTCTTTTTGGTACCAAGGACAAAATGGATCATTGGGGGTTAAGGGGCACAACTTGAATTTTGAGAAGGTGCCACCAACTTACTATATCTAAAAATTAAGATCTAGTGAGGGTCTGCAAAATGGAGCTGCTTTGGGTCATGTACAGGCTCTTTGGGCAATATAATATACTAATCATATGAATGGTCATTAGCAGGTCAGCAAGCGCATCTGTATACTCCCTGGCTAAACACCCCAGGTTAGTTAGTGTATCCCAGATATCATTGGGATCAGCGGGACAAGGGTGAAGTCCATTTCATATTAGGCAGCTCTCCAGTAAAACATGAGATCTCCTATTGTAAGATATCCTTCAAGTATCATAACGAGATGCTTACCCTCATACTGGCTGCATCCATGCTGGCCAATATGTACTTGCAGAGGTTTTCAAAACGCTGTAATGAAAAAATAAAAACAAATAGATAAGCAATCACAGCAATGCTCATCAAATCTTCAAACACAAGAGCAAAACAATGCTCGGCAAACAGGGTCTTAGCCAGAATTTCAAAATGCCTGTCCAATAAAGCAATTCCAAAGTTTCTGCCAATCCAGATATAGCTGCTCAGCAAGATAATTCTCATACCAACTATATTTTAGTAGCTTAATGTGACAAAATGGCCAATATAAAGTAGAAATGTTAATCTGAACTCTACCACAAACTCTCCTTGAAATATTTTGTAAAATCATACTTAATTCCACCACAAACTCTCCTTGAAATACTTTGTAAAATCAGACTTTATTCCAAATTTAATAGTAAAAGTATCTAATATCCCTACAACAGTCTGGAGGACATTTTAATCATTACAAGGTCAGAAAGTATGTCTCAACAAACTCTAGAGCATTAAGATCACACCTTGATACTCTTAAACAGAGGGTGCAAAAGCTACATACCTATATATCCTTAAGCTGCTGTATCCATGGCAACACATGCACCTTGGACAGGGCAACAGACACATACACCATCTAGGGAGAGAAAAATGAACTATAGAATGGAACACAACATATTGTCAGCAGTTCACACATTCATGCCTTTTAAGTTCCCAAAACCGACTGACTGTTTTGGTGTTACTTCTCTTTTCTATTGAATAAATCCATTAAACTATGAGATTAAAATGCACAAATAGGAAATAAGTGAAATAATATAAGAAAACTTCCTAAGTGGTAAAAAATGCAAATGTTCAATATTCCAGATTTTTCTCAGGACAGAATTGTTTTGCATTGTAAAATATTTTCTATTAGATAAATTAATCATTTAGTCAAACTTCATATAAACCTTGAATATAGGAGAATAAAGAGGTGTGCTGATTGCCACAGTCTTGCCTTAACCCTTGTCTTGCTGAATTACTGTATGTATCCTGCCCTGCCAACTGCATTCTTTTTGGTACCAAGGACAAAATGGATCATTGGGGGTTAAGGGGCACAACTTGAATTTTAAGAAGGTGCCACCAACTTACTATATCTAAAAATTAAGATCTAGTGAGGGTCTGCAAAAAGGAGCTGCTTTGGGTCATGTACAGGCTCTTTGGGCAATATAATATACTAATCATATGAATGGTCATTAGCAGGTCAGCAAGCGCATCTGTATACTCCCTGGCTAAACACCCCAGGTTAGTTAGTGTATTCCAGATATTATTGGGATCAGCGGGACAAGGGTGAAGTCCATTTCATATTAGGCAGCTCTCCAGTAAAACATGAGATCTCCTATTGTAGGATATCCTTCAAGTATCATAACGAGATGCTTACCCTCATACTGGCTGCATCCATGCTGGCCAATATGTACTTGCAGAGGTTTTCAAAATGCTGTAATGAAAAAATAAAAACAAATAGATAAGCAATCACGGCAATGCTCATCAAATCTTCAAACACAAGAGCAAAACAATGCTCGGCAAACAGGGTCTTAGCCAGAATTTCAAAAAGCCTGTCCAATAAAGCAATTCCAAAGTTTCTGCCAATCCAGATATAGCTGCTCAGCAAGATAATTCTCATACCAACTATATTTTAGTAGCTTAATGTGACAAATTTAAATGGCCAATATAAAGTAGAAATGTTAATCTGAACTCTACCACAAACTCTCCTTGAAATATTTTGTAAAATCATACTTAATTCCACCACAAACTCTCCTTGAAATACTTTGTAAAATCAGACTTTATTCCAAATTTAATAGTAAAAGTATCTAATATCCCTACAACACTGTCTGGAGGACATTTTAATCATTACAAGGTCAGAAAGTATGTCTCAACAAACTCTAGAGCATTAAGATCACACCTTGATACTCTTAAACAGAGGGTGCAAAAGCTACATACCTATATATCCTTAAGCTGCTGTATCCATGGCAACACATGCACCTTGGACAGGGCAACAGACACATACGCCATCTAGGGAGAGAAAAATGAACTATAGAATGGAACACAACATATTGTCAGCAGTTCACACATTCATGCCTTTTAAGTTCCCAAAACCGACTGACTGTTTTGGTGTTACTTCTCTTTTCTATTGAATAAATCCATTAAACTATGAGATTAAAATGCACAAATAGGAAATAAGTGAAATAATATAAGAAAACTTCCTAAGTGGTAAAAAATGCAAATGTTCAATATTCCGGATTTTTCTCAGGACAGAATTGTTTTGCATTGTAAAATATTTTCTATTAGATAAATTAATCATTTAGTCAAACTTCATATAAACCTTGAATATAGGAGAATAAAGAGGTGTGCTGATTGCCACAGTCTTGCCTTAACCCTTGTCTTGCTGAATTACTGTATGTATCCTGCCCTGCCAACTGCATTCTTTTTGGTACCAAGGACAAAATGGATCATTGGGGATTAAGGGGCACAACTTGAATTTTAAGAAGGTGCCACCAACTTACTATATCTAAAAATTAAGATCTAGTGAGGGTCTGCAAAATGGAGCTGCTTTGGGTCATGTACAGGCTCTTTGGGCAATATAATATTCTAATCATATGAATGGTCATTAGCAGGTCAGCAAGCGCATCTGTATACTCCCTGGCTAAACACCCCAGGTTAGTTAGTGTATCCCAGATATCATTGGGATCAGCGGGACAAGGGTGAAGTCCATTTCATATTAGGCAGCTCTCCAGTAAAACATGAGATCTCCTATTGTAAGATATCCTTCAAGTATCATAACGAGATGCTTACCCTCATACTGGCTGCATCCATGCTGGCCAATATGTACTTGCAGAGGTTTTCAAAACGCTGTAATGAAAAAATAAAAACAAATAGATAAGCAATCACAGCAATGCTCATCAAATCTTCAAACACAAGAGCAAAACAATGCTCGGCAAACAGGGTCTTAGCCAGAATTTCAAAATGCCTGTCCAATAAAGCAATTCCAAAGTTTCTGCCCATCCAGATATAGCTGCTCAGCAAGATAATTCTCATACCAACTATATTTTAGTAGCTTAATGTGACAAAATGGCCAATATAAAGTAGAAATGTTAATCTGAACTCTACCACAAACTCTCCTTGAAATATTTTGTAAAATCATACTTAATTCCACCACAAACTCTCCTTGAAATACTTTGTAAAATCAGACTTTATTCCAAATTTAATAGTAAAAGTATCTAATATCCCTACAACACTGTCTGGAGGACATTTTAATCATTACAAGGTCAGAAAGTATGTCTCAACAAACTCTAGAGCATTAAGATCACACCTTGATACTCTTAAACAGAGGGTGCAAAAGCTACATACCTATATATCCTTAAGCTGCTGTATCCATGGCAACACATGCACCTTGGACAGGGCAACAGACACATACGCCATCTGGGGAGAGAAAAATGAACTATAGAATGGAACACAACATATTGTCAGCAGTTCACACATTCATGCCTTTAGTTCCCAAAACCGACTGACTGTTTTGGTGTTACTTCTCTTTTCTATTGAATAAATCCATTAAACTATGAGATTAAAATGCACAAATAGGAAATAAGTGAAATAATATAAGAAAACTTCCTAAGTGGTAAAAAATGGAAATGTTCAACATTCCGGATTTTTCTCAGGACAGAATTGTTTTGCATTGTAAAATATTTTCTATTAGATAAATTAATCATTTAGTCAAACTTCATATAAACCTTGAATATAGGAGAATAAAGAGGTGTGCTGATTGCCACAGTCTTGCCTTAACCCTTGTCTTGCTGAATTACTGTATGTATCCTGCCCTGCCAACTGCATTCTTTTTGGTACCAAGGACAAAATGGATCATTGGGGGTTAAGGGGCACAACTTGAATTTTAAGAAGGTGCCACCAACTTACTATATATAAAAATTAAGATCTAGTGAGGGTCTGCAAAAAGGAGCTGCTTTGGGTCATGTACAGGCTCTTTGGGCAATATAATATACTAATCATATGAATGGTCATTAGCAGGTCAGCAAGCGCATCTGTATACTCCCTGGCTAAACACCCCAGGTTAGTTAGTGTATCCCAGATATTATTGGGATCAGCGGGACAAGGGTAAATATTGTAAAATATTTTCTATTAGATAAATTAATCATTTAGTCAAACTTCATATAAACCTTGAATATAGGAGAATAAAGAGGTGTGCTGATTGCCACAGTCTTGCCTTAACCCTTGTCTTGCTGAATAACTGTATGTATCCTGCCCTGCCAACTGCATTCTTTTTGGTACCAAGGACAAAATGGATCATTGGGGGTTAAGGGGCACAACTTGAATTTTGAGAAGGTGCCACCAACTTACTATATCTAAAAATTAAGATCTAGTGAGGGTCTGCAAAATGGAGCTGCTTTGGGTCATGTACAGGCTCTTTGGGCAATATAATATACTAATCATATGAATGGTCATTAGCAGGTCAGCAAGCGCATCTGTATACTCCCTGGCTAAACACCCCAGGTTAGTTAGTGTATCCCAGATATCATTGGGATCAGCGGGACAAGGGTGAAGTCCATTTCATATTAGGCAGCTCTCCAGTAAAACATGAGATCTCCTATTGTAAGATATCCTTCAAGTATCATAACGAGATGCTTACCCTCATACTGGCTGCATCCATGCTGGCCAATATGTACTTGCAGAGGTTTTCAAAACGCTGTAATGAAAAAATAAAAACAAATAGATAAGCAATCACAGCAATGCTCATCAAATCTTCAAACACAAGAGCAAAACAATGCTCGGCAAACAGGGTCTTAGCCAGAATTTCAAAATGCCTGTCCAATAAAGCAATTCCAAAGTTTCTGCCAATCCAGATATAGCTGCTCAGCAAGATAATTCTCATACCAACTATATTTTAGTAGCTTAATGTGACAAAATGGCCAATATAAAGTAGAAATGTTAATCTGAACTCTACCACAAACTCTCCTTGAAATATTTTGTAAAATCATACTTAATTCCACCACAAACTCTCCTTGAAATACTTTGTAAAATCATACTTTATTCCAAATTTAATAGTAAAAGTATCTAATATCCCTACAACAGTCTGGAGGACATTTTAATCATTACAAGGTCAGAAAGTATGTCTCAACAAACTCTAGAGCATTAAGATCACACCTTGATACTCTTAAACAGAGGGTGCAAAAGCTACATACCTATATATCCTTAAGCTGCTGTATCCATGGCAACACATGCACCTTGGACAGGGCAACAGACACATACGCCATCTGGGGAGAGAAAAATGAACTATAGAATGGAACACAACATATTGTCAGCAGTTCACACATTCATGCCTTTAGTTCCCAAAACCGACTGACTGTTTTGGTGTTACTTCTCTTTTCTATTGAATAAATCCATTAAACTATGAGATTAAAATGCACAAATAGGAAATAAGTGAAATGATATAAGAAAACTTCCTTAGTGGTAAAAAATGCAAATGTTCAATATTCCAGATTTTTCTCAGGACAGAATTGTTTTGCATTGTAAAATATTTTCTATTAGATAAATTAATCATTTAGTCAAACTTCATATAAACCTTGAATATAGGAGAATAAAGAGGTGTGCTGATTGCCACAGTCTTGCCTTAACCCTTGTCTTGCTGAATTACTGTATGTATCCTGCCCTGCCAACTGCATTCTTTTTGGTACCAAGGACAAAATGGATCATTGGGGATTAAGGGGCACAACTTGAATTTTAAGAAGGTGCCACCAACTTACTATATCTAAAAATTAAGATCTAGTGAGGGTCTGCAAAATGGAGCTGCTTTGGGTCATGTACAGGCTCTTTGGGCAATATAATATACTAATCATATGAATGGTCATTAGCAGGTCAGCAAGCGCATCTGTATACTCCCTGGCTAAACACCCCAGGTTAGTTAGTGTATCCCAGATATCATTGGGATCAGCGGGACAAGGGTGAAGTCCATTTCATATTAGGCAGCTCTCCAGTAAAACATGAGATCTCCTATTGTAAGATATCCTTCAAGTATCATAACGAGATGCTTACCCTCATACTGGCTGCATCCATGCTGGCCAATATGTACTTGCAGAGGTTTTCAAAACGCTGTAATGAAAAAATAAAAACAAATAGATAAGCAATCACAGCAATGCTCATCAAATCTTCAAACACAAGAGCAAAACAATGCTCGGCAAACAGGGTCTTAGCCAGAATTTCAAAATGCCTGTCCAATAAAGCAATTCCAAAGTTTCTGCCCATCCAGATATAGCTGCTCAGCAAGATAATTCTCATACCAACTATATTTTAGTAGCTTAATGTGACAAAATGGCCAATATAAAGTAGAAATGTTAATCTGAACTCTACCACAAACTCTCCTTGAAATATTTTGTAAAATCATACTTAATTCCACCACAAACTCTCCTTGAAATACTTTGTAAAATCATACTTTATTCCAAATTTAATAGTAAAAGTATCTATTATCCCTACAACACTGTCTGGAGGACATTTTAATCATTACAAGGTCAGAAAGTATGTCTCAACAAACTCTAGAGCATAAAGATCACACCTTGATACTCTTAAACAGAGGGTGCAAAAGCTACATACCTATATATCCTTAAGCTGCTGTATCCATGGCAACACATGCACCTTGGACAGGGCAACAGACACATACGCCATCTGGGAAGAGAAAAATGAACTATAGAATGGAACACAACATATTGTCAGCAGTTCACACATTCATGCCTTTAGTTCCCAAAACCGACTGACCGTTTTGGTGTTACTTCTCTTTTCTATTGAATAAATCCATTAAACTATGAGATTAAAATGCACAAATAGGAAATAAGTGAAATAATATAAGAAAACTTCCTAAGTGGTAAAAAATGGAAATGTTCAACATTCCGGATTTTTCTCAGGACAGAATTGTTTTGCATTGTAAAATATTTTCTATTAGATAAATTAATCATTTAGTCAAACTTCATATAAACCTTGAATATAGGAGAATAAAGAGGTGTGCTGATTGCCACAGTCTTGCCTTAACCCTTGTCTTGCTGAATTACTGTATGTATCCTGCCCTGCCAACTGCATTCTTTTTGGTACCAAGGACAAAATGGATCATTGGGGGTTAAGGGGCACAACTTGAATTTTGAGAAGGTGCCACCAACTTACTATATCTAAAAATTAAGATCTAGTGAGGGTCTGCAAAATGGAGCTGCTTTGGGTCATGTACAGGCTCTTTGGGCAATATAATATACTAATCATATGAATGGTCATTAGCAGGTCAGCAAGCGCATCTGTATACTCCCTGGCTAAACACCCCAGGTTAGTTAGTGTATCCCAGATATTATTGGGATCAGCGGGACAAGGGTGAAGTCCATTTCATATAAGGCAGCTCTCCAGTAAAACATGAGATCTCCTATTGTAAGATATCCTTCAAGTATCATAACGAGATGCTTACCCTCATACTGGCTGCATCCATGCTGGCCAATATGTACTTGCAGAGGTTTTCAAAACGCTGTAATGAAAAAATAAAAACAAATAGATAAGCAATCACAGCAATTCTCATCAAATCTTCAAACACAAGAGCAAAACAATGCTCGGCAAACAGGGTCTTAGCCAGAATTTCAAAATGCCTGTCCAATAAAGCAATTCCAAAGTTTCTGCCCATCCAGATATAGCTGCTCAGCAAGATAATTCTCATACCAACTATATTTTAGTAGCTTAATGTGACAAAATGGCCAATATAAAGTAGAAATGTTAATCTGAACTCTACCACAAACTCTCCTTGAAATATTTTGTAAAATCATACTTAATTCCACCACAAACTCTCCTTGAAATACTTTGTAAAATCAGACTTTATTCCAAATTTAATAGTAAAAGTATCTAATATCCCTACAACACTGTCTGGAGGACATTTTAATCATTACAAGGTCAGAAAGTATGTCTCAACAAACTCTAGAGCATTAAGATCACACCTTGATACTCTTAAACAGAGGGTGCAAAAGCTACATACCTATATATCCTTAAGCTGCTGTATCCATGGCAACACATGCACCTTGGACAGGGCAACAGACACATACGCCATCTAGGGAGAGAAAAATGAACTATAGAATGGAACACAACATATTGTCAGCAGTTCACACATTCATGCCTTTTAAGTTCCCAAAACCGACTGACTGTTTTGGTGTTACTTCTCTTTTCTATTGAATAAATCCATTAAACTATGAGATTAAAATGCACAAATAGGAAATAAGTGAAATAATATAAGAAAACTTCCTAAGTGGTAAAAAATGCAAATGTTCAATATTCCGGATTTTTCTCAGGACAGAATTGTTTTGCATTGTAAAATATTTTCTATTAGATAAATTAATCATTTAGTCAAACTTCATATAAACCTTGAATATAGGAGAATAAAGAGGTGTGCTGATTGCCACAGTCTTGCCTTAACCCTTGTCTTGCTGAATTACTGTATGTATCCTGCCCTGCCAACTGCATTCTTTTTGGTACCAAGGACAAAATGGATCATTGGGGATTAAGGGGCACAACTTGAATTTTAAGAAGGTGCCACCAACTTCCTATATCTAAAAATTAAGATCTAGTGAGGGTCTGCAAAATGGAGCTGCTTTGGGTCATGTACAGGCTCTTTGGGCAATATAATATTCTAATCATATGAATGGTCATTAGCAGGTCAGCAAGCGCATCTGTATACTCCCTGGCTAAACACCCCAGGTTAGTTAGTGTATCCCAGATATCATTGGGATCAGCGGGACAAGGGTGAAGTCCATTTCATATTAGGCAGCTCTCCAGTAAAACATGAGATCTCCTATTGTAAGATATCCTTCAAGTATCATAACGAGATGCTTACCCTCATACTGGCTGCATCCATGCTGGCCAATATGTACTTGCAGAGGTTTTCAAAACGCTGTAATGAAAAAATAAAAACAAATAGATAAGCAATCACAGCAATGCTCATCAAATCTTCAAACACAAGAGCAAAACAATGCTCGGCAAACAGGGTCTTAGCCAGAATTTCAAAATGCCTGTCCAATAAAGCAATTCCAAAGTTTCTGCCCATCCAGATATAGCTGCTCAGCAAGATAATTCTCATACCAACTATATTTTAGTAGCTTAATGTGACAAAATGGCCAATATAAAGTAGAAATGTTAATCTGAACTCTACCACAAACTCTCCTTGAAATATTTTGTAAAATCATACTTAATTCCACCACAAACTCTCCTTGAAATACTTTGTAAAATCAGACTTTATTCCAAATTTAATAGTAAAAGTATCTAATATCCCTACAACACTGTCTGGAGGACATTTTAATCATTACAAGGTCAGAAAGTATGTCTCAACAAACTCTAGAGCATTAAGATCACACCTTGATACTCTTAAACAGAGGGTGCAAAAGCTACATACCTATATATCCTTAAGCTGCTGTATCCATGGCAACACATGCACCTTGGACAGGGCAACAGACACATACGCCATCTGGGGAGAGAAAAATGAACTATAGAATGGAACACAACATATTGTCAGCAGTTCACACATTCATGCCTTTAGTTCCCAAAACCGACTGACTGTTTTGGTGTTACTTCTCTTTTCTATTGAATAAATCCATTAAACTATGAGATTAAAATGCACAAATAGGAAATAAGTGAAATAATATAAGAAAACTTCCTAAGTGGTAAAAAATGCAAATGTTCAATATTCCGGATTTTTCTCAGGACAGAATTGTTTTGCATTGTAAAATATTTTCTATTAGATAAATTAATCATTTAGTCAAACTTCATATAAACCTTGAATATAGGAGAATAAAGAGGTGTGCTGATTGCCACAGTCTTGCCTTAACCCTTGTCTTGCTGAATTACTGTATGTATCCTGCCCTGCCAACTGCATTCTTTTTGGTACCAAGGACAAAATGGATCATTGGGGGTTAAGGGGCACAACTTGAATTTTAAGAAGGTGCCACCAACTTACTATATCTAAAAATTAAGATGTAGTGAGGGTCTGCAAAATGGAGCTGCATTGGGTCATGTACAGGCTCTTTGGGCAATATAATATACTAATCATATGAATGGTCATTAGCAGGTCAGCAAGCGCATCTGTATACTCCCTGGCTAAACACCCCAGGTTAGTTAGTGTATCCCAGATATCATTGGGATCAGCGGGACAAGGGTGAAGTCCATTTCATATTAGGCAGCTCTCCAGTAAAACATGAGATCTCCTATTGTAAGATATCCTTCAAGTATCATAACGAGATGCTTACCCTCATACTGGCTGCATCCATGCTGGCCAATATGTACTTGCAGAGGTTTTCAAAACGCTGTAATGAAAAAATAAAAACAAATAGATAAGCAATCACAGCAATGCTCATCAAATCTTCAAACACAAGAGCAAAACAATGCTCGGCAAACAGGGTCTTAGCCAGAATTTCCAAAATGCCTGTCCAATAAAGCAATTCCAAAGTTTCTGCCCATCCAGATATAGCTGCTCAGCAAGATAATTCTCATACCAACTATATTTTAGTAGCTTAATGTGACAAAATGGCCAATATAAAGTAGAAATGTTAATCTGAACTCTACCACAAACTCTCCTTGAAATATTTTGTAAAATCATACTTAATTCCACCACAAACTCTCCTTGAAATACTTTGTAAAATCAGACTTTATTCCAAATTTAATAGTAAAAGTATCTAATATCCCTACAACACTGTCTGGAGGACATTTTAATCATTACAAGGTCAGAAAGTATGTCTCAACAAACTCTAGAGCATTAAGATCACACCTTGATACTCTTAAACAGAGGGTGCAAAAGCTACATACCTATATATCCTTAAGCTGCTGTATCCATGGCAACACATGCACCTTGGACAGGGCAACAGACACATACGCCATCTAGGGAGAGAAAAATGAACTATAGAATGGAACACAACATATTGTCAGCAGTTCACACATTCATGCCTTTTAAGTTCCCAAAACCGACTGACTGTTTTGGTGTTACTTCTCTTTTCTATTGAATAAATCCATTAAACTATGAGATTAAAATGCACAAATAGGAAATAAGTGAAATAATATAAGAAAACTTCCTAAGTGGTAAAAAATGCAAATGTTCAATATTCCAGATTTTTCTCAGGACAGAATTGTTTTGCATTGTAAAATATTTTCTATTAGATAAATTAATCATTTAGTCAAACTTCATATAAACCTTGAATATAGGAGAATAAAGAGGTGTGCTGATTGCCACAGTCTTGCCTTAACCCTTGTCTTGCTGAATTACTGTATGTATCCTGCCCTGCCAACTGCATTCTTTTTGGTACCAAGGACAAAATGGATCATTGGGGATTAAGGGGCACAACTTGAATTATAAGAAGGTGCCACCAACTTACTATATCTAAAAATTAAGATCTAGTGAGGGTCTGCAAAATGGAGCTGCTTTGGGTCATGTACAGGCTCTTTGGGCAATATAATATTCTAATCATATGAATGGTCATTAGCAGGTCAGCAAGCGCATCTGTATACTCCCTGGCTAAACACCCCAGGTTAGTTAGTGTATCCCAGATATCATTGGGATCAGCGGGACAAGGGTGAAGTCCATTTCATATTAGGCAGCTCTCCAGTAAAACATGAGATCTCCTATTGTAAGATATCCTTCAAGTATCATAACGAGATGCTTACCCTCATACTGGCTGCATCCATGCTGGCCAATATGTACTTGCAGAGGTTTTCAAAACGCTGTAATGAAAAAATAAAAACAAATAGATAAGCAATCACAGCAATGCTCATCAAATCTTCAAACACAAGAGCAAAACAATGCTCGGCAAACAGGGTCTTAGCCAGAATTTCAAAATGCCTGTCCAATAAAGCAATTCCAAAGTTTCTGCCCATCCAGATATAGCTGCTCAGCAAGATAATTCTCATACCAACTATATTTTAGTAGCTTAATGTGACAAAATGGCCAATATAAAGTAGAAATGTTAATCTGAACTCTACCACAAACTCTCCTTGAAATATTTTGTAAAATCATACTTAATTCCACCACAAACTCTCCTTGAAATACTTTGTAAAATCAGACTTTATTCCAAATTTAATAGTAAAAGTATCTAATATCCCTACAACACTGTCTGGAGGACATTTTAATCATTACAAGGTCAGAAAGTATGTCTCAACAAACTCTAGAGCATTAAGATCACACCTTGATACTCTTAAACAGAGGGTGCAAAAGCTACATACCTATATATCCTTAAGCTGCTGTATCCATGGCAACACATGCACCTTGGACAGGGCAACAGACACATACGCCATCTGGGGAGAGAAAAATGAACTATAGAATGGAACACAACATATTGTCAGCAGTTCACACATTCATGCCTTTAGTTCCCAAAACCGACTGACTGTTTTGGTGTTACTTCTCTTTTCTATTGAATAAATCCATTAAACTATGAGATTAAAATGCACAAATAGGAAATAAGTGAAATAATATAAGAAAACTTCCTAAGTGGTAAAAAATGGAAATGTTCAATATTCCGGATTTTTCTCAGGACAGAATTGTTTTGCATTGTAAAATATTTTCTATTAGATAAATTAATCATTTAGTCAAACTTCATATAAACCTTGAATATAGGAGAATAAAGAGGTGTGCTGATTGCCACAGTCTTGCCTTAACCCTTGTCTTGCTGAATTACTGTATGTATCCTGCCCTGCCAACTGCATTCCTTTTGGTACCAAGGACAAAATGGATCATTGGGGGTTAAGGGGCACAACTTGAATTTTAAGAAGGTGCCACCAACTTACTATATCTAAAAATTAAGATGTAGTGAGGGTCTGCAAAATGGAGCTGCATTGGGTCATGTACAGGCTCTTTGGGCAATATAATATACTAATCATATGAATGGTCATTAGCAGGTCAGCAAGCGCATCTGTATACTCCCTGGCTAAACACCCCAGGTTAGTTAGTGTATCCCAGATATCATTGGGATCAGCGGGACAAGGGTGAAGTCCATTTCATATTAGGCAGCTCTCCAGTAAAACATGAGATCTCCTATTGTAAGATATCCTTCAAGTATCATAACGAGATGCTTACCCTCATACTGGCTGCATCCATGCTGGCCAATATGTACTTGCAGAGGTTTTCAAAACGCTGTAATGAAAAAATAAAAACAAATAGATAAGCAATCACAGCAATGCTCATCAAATCTTCAAACACAAGAGCAAAACAATGCTCGGCAAACAGGGTCTTAGCCAGAATTTCCAAAATGCCTGTCCAATAAAGCAATTCCAAAGTTTCTGCCCATCCAGATATAGCTGCTCAGCAAGATAATTCTCATACCAACTATATTTTAGTAGCTTAATGTGACAAAATGGCCAATATAAAGTAGAAATGTTAATCTGAACTCTACCACAAACTCTCCTTGAAATATTTTGTAAAATCATACTTAATTCCACCACAAACTCTCCTTGAAATACTTTGTAAAATCAGACTTTATTCCAAATTTAATAGTAAAAGTATCTAATATCCCTACAACACTGTCTGGAGGACATTTTAATCATTACAAGGTCAGAAAGTATGTCTCAACAAACTCTAGAGCATTAAGATCACACCTTGATACTCTTAAACAGAGGGTGCAAAAGCTACATACCTATATATCCTTAAGCTGCTGTATCCATGGCAACACATGCACCTTGGACAGGGCAACAGACACATACGCCATCTAGGGAGAGAAAAATGAACTATAGAATGGAACACAACATATTGTCAGCAGTTCACACATTCATGCCTTTTAAGTTCCCAAAACCGACTGACTGTTTTGGTGTTACTTCTCTTTTCTATTGAATAAATCCATTAAACTATGAGATTAAAATGCACAAATAGGAAATAAGTGAAATAATATAAGAAAACTTCCTAAGTGGTAAAAAATGCAAATGTTCAATATTCCAGATTTTTCTCAGGACAGAATTGTTTTGCATTGTAAAATATTTTCTATTAGATAAATTAATCATTTAGTCAAACTTCATATAAACCTTGAATATAGGAGAATAAAGAGGTGTGCTGATTGCCACAGTCTTGCCTTAACCCTTGTCTTGCTGAATTACTGTATGTATCCTGCCCTGCCAACTGCATTCTTTTTGGTACCAAGGACAAAATGGATCATTGGGGATTAAGGGGCACAACTTGAATTATAAGAAGGTGCCACCAACTTACTATATCTAAAAATTAAGATCTAGTGAGGGTCTGCAAAATGGAGCTGCTTTGGGTCATGTACAGGCTCTTTGGGCAATATAATATACTAATCATATGAATGGTCATTAGCAGGTCAGCAAGCGCATCTGTATACTCCCTGGCTAAACACCCCAGGTTAGTTAGTGTATCCCAGATATCATTGGGATCAGCGGGACAAGGGTGAAGTCCATTTCATATTAGGCAGCTCTCCAGTAAAACATGAGATCTCCTATTGTAAGATATCCTTCAAGTATCATAACGAGATGCTTACCCTCATACTGGCTGCATCCATGCTGGCCAATATGTACTTGCAGAGGTTTTCAAAACGCTGTAATGAAAAAATAAAAACAAATAGATAAGCAATCACAGCAATGCTCATCAAATCTTCAAACACAAGAGCAAAACAATGCTCGGCAAACAGGGTCTTAGCCAGAATTTCAAAATGCCTGTCCAATAAAGCAATTCCAAAGTTTCTGCCAATCCAGATATAGCTGCTCAGCAAGATAATTCTCATACCAACTATATTTTAGTAGCTTAATGTGACAAAATGGCCAATATAAAGTAGAAATGTTAATCTGAACTCTACCACAAACTCTCCTTGAAATATTTTGTAAAATCATACTTAATTCCACCACAAACTCTCCTTGAAATACTTTGTAAAATCATACTTTATTCCAAATTTAATAGTAAAAGTATCTATTATCCCTACAACACTGTCTGGAGGACATTTTAATCATTACAAGGTCAGAAAGTATGTCTCAACAAACTCTAGAGCATAAAGATCACACCTTGATACTCTTAAACAGAGGGTGCAAAAGCTACATACCTATATATCCTTAAGCTGCTGTATCCATGGCAACACATGCACCTTGGACAGGGCAACAGACACATACGCCATCTGGGAAGAGAAAAATGAACTATAGAATGGAACACAACATATTGTCAGCAGTTCACACATTCATGCCTTTAGTTCCCAAAACCGACTGACCGTTTTGGTGTTACTTCTCTTTTCTATTGAATAAATCCATTAAACTATGAGATTAAAATGCACAAATAGGAAATAAGTGAAATAATATAAGAAAACTTCCTAAGTGGTAAAAAATGGAAATGTTCAACATTCCGGATTTTTCTCAGGACAGAATTGTTTTGCATTGTAAAATATTTTCTATTAGATAAATTAATCATTTAGTCAAACTTCATATAAACCTTGAATATAGGAGAATAAAGAGGTGTGCTGATTGCCACAGTCTTGCCTTAACCCTTGTCTTGCTGAATTACTGTATGTATCCTGCCCTGCCAACTGCATTCTTTTTGGTACCAAGGACAAAATGGATCATTGGGGGTTAAGGGGCACAACTTGAATTTTGAGAAGGTGCCACCAACTTACTATATCTAAAAATTAAGATCTAGTGAGGGTCTGCAAAATGGAGCTGCTTTGGGTCATGTACAGGCTCTTTGGGCAATATAATATACTAATCATATGAATGGTCATTAGCAGGTCAGCAAGCGCATCTGTATACTCCCTGGCTAAACACCCCAGGTTAGTTAGTGTATCCCAGATATTATTGGGATCAGCGGGACAAGGGTGAAGTCCATTTCATATAAGGCAGCTCTCCAGTAAAACATGAGATCTCCTATTGTAAGATATCCTTCAAGTATCATAACGAGATGCTTACCCTCATACTGGCTGCATCCATGCTGGCCAATATGTACTTGCAGAGGTTTTCAAAACGCTGTAATGAAAAAATAAAAACAAATAGATAAGCAATCACAGCAATTCTCATCAAATCTTCAAACACAAGAGCAAAACAATGCTCGGCAAACAGGGTCTTAGCCAGAATTTCAAAATGCCTGTCCAATAAAGCAATTCCAAAGTTTCTGCCCATCCAGATATAGCTGCTCAGCAAGATAATTCTCATACCAACTATATTTTAGTAGCTTAATGTGACAAAATGGCCAATATAAAGTAGAAATGTTAATCTGAACTCTACCACAAACTCTCCTTGAAATATTTTGTAAAATCATACTTAATTCCACCACAAACTCTCCTTGAAATACTTTGTAAAATCAGACTTTATTCCAAATTTAATAGTAAAAGTATCTAATATCCCTACAACACTGTCTGGAGGACATTTTAATCATTACAAGGTCAGAAAGTATGTCTCAACAAACTCTAGAGCATTAAGATCACACCTTGATACTCTTAAACAGAGGGTGCAAAAGCTACATACCTATATATCCTTAAGCTGCTGTATCCATGGCAACACATGCACCTTGGACAGGGCAACAGACACATACGCCATCTAGGGAGAGAAAAATGAACTATAGAATGGAACACAACATATTGTCAGCAGTTCACACATTCATGCCTTTTAAGTTCCCAAAACCGACTGACTGTTTTGGTGTTACTTCTCTTTTCTATTGAATAAATCCATTAAACTATGAGATTAAAATGCACAAATAGGAAATAAGTGAAATAATATAAGAAAACTTCCTAAGTGGTAAAAAATGCAAATGTTCAATATTCCGGATTTTTCTCAGGACAGAATTGTTTTGCATTGTAAAATATTTTCTATTAGATAAATTAATCATTTAGTCAAACTTCATATAAACCTTGAATATAGGAGAATAAAGAGGTGTGCTGATTGCCACAGTCTTGCCTTAACCCTTGTCTTGCTGAATTACTGTATGTATCCTGCCCTGCCAACTGCATTCTTTTTGGTACCAAGGACAAAATGGATCATTGGGGATTAAGGGGCACAACTTGAATTTTAAGAAGGTGCCACCAACTTCCTATATCTAAAAATTAAGATCTAGTGAGGGTCTGCAAAATGGAGCTGCTTTGGGTCATGTACAGGCTCTTTGGGCAATATAATATTCTAATCATATGAATGGTCATTAGCAGGTCAGCAAGCGCATCTGTATACTCCCTGGCTAAACACCCCAGGTTAGTTAGTGTATCCCAGATATCATTGGGATCAGCGGGACAAGGGTGAAGTCCATTTCATATTAGGCAGCTCTCCAGTAAAACATGAGATCTCCTATTGTAAGATATCCTTCAAGTATCATAACGAGATGCTTACCCTCATACTGGCTGCATCCATGCTGGCCAATATGTACTTGCAGAGGTTTTCAAAACGCTGTAATGAAAAAATAAAAACAAATAGATAAGCAATCACAGCAATGCTCATCAAAGATTCAAACACAAGAGCAAAACAATGCTCGGCAAACAGGGTCTTAGCCAGAATTTCAAAATGCCTGTCCAATAAAGCAATTCCAAAGTTTCTGCCCATCCAGATATAGCTGCTCAGCAAGATAATTCTCATACCAACTATATTTTAGTAGCTTAATGTGACAAAATGGCCAATATAAAGTAGAAATGTTAATCTGAACTCTACCACAAACTCTCCTTGAAATATTTTGTAAAATCATACTTAATTCCACCACAAACTCTCCTTGAAATACTTTGTAAAATCAGACTTTATTCCAAATTTAATAGTAAAAGTATCTAATATCCCTACAACACTGTCTGGAGGACATTTTAATCATTACAAGGTCAGAAAGTATGTCTCAACAAACTCTAGAGCATAAAGATCACACCTTGATACTCTTAAACAGAGGGTGCAAAAGCTACATACCTATATATCCTTAAGCTGCTGTATCCATGGCAACACATGCACCTTGGACAGGGCAACAGACACATACGCCATCTGGGAAGAGAAAAATGAACTATAGAATGGAACACAACATATTGTCAGCAGTTCACACATTCATGCCTTTAGTTCCCAAAACCGACTGACCGTTTTGGTGTTACTTCTCTTTTCTATTGAATAAATCCATTAAACTATGAGATTAAAATGCACAAATAGGAAATAAGTGAAATAATATAAGAAAACTTCCTAAGTGGTAAAAAATGGAAATGTTCAACATTCCGGATTTTTCTCAGGACAGAATTGTTTTGCATTGTAAAATATTTTCTATTAGATAAATTAATCATTTAGTCAAACTTCATATAAACCTTGAATATAGGAGAATAAAGAGGTGTGCTGATTGCCACAGTCTTGCCTTAACCCTTGTCTTGCTGAATTACTGTATGTATCCTGCCCTGCCAACTGCATTCTTTTTGGTACCAAGGACAAAATGGATCATTGGGGGTTAAGGGGCACAACTTGAATTTTGAGAAGGTGCCACCAACTTACTATATCTAAAAATTAAGATCTAGTGAGGGTCTGCAAAATGGAGCTGCTTTGGGTCATGTACAGGCTCTTTGGGCAATATAATATACTAATCATATGAATGGTCATTAGCAGGTCAGCAAGCGCATCTGTATACTCCCTGGCTAAACACCCCAGGTTAGTTAGTGTATCCCAGATATTATTGGGATCAGCGGGACAAGGGTGAAGTCCATTTCATATAAGGCAGCTCTCCAGTAAAACATGAGATCTCCTATTGTAAGATATCCTTCAAGTATCATAACGAGATGCTTACCCTCATACTGGCTGCATCCATGCTGGCCAATATGTACTTGCAGAGGTTTTCAAAACGCTGTAATGAAAAAATAAAAACAAATAGATAAGCAATCACAGCAATTCTCATCAAATCTTCAAACACAAGAGCAAAACAATGCTCGGCAAACAGGGTCTTAGCCAGAATTTCAAAATGCCTGTCCAATAAAGCAATTCCAAAGTTTCTGCCCATCCAGATATAGCTGCTCAGCAAGATAATTCTCATACCAACTATATTTTAGTAGCTTAATGTGACAAAATGGCCAATATAAAGTAGAAATGTTAATCTGAACTCTACCACAAACTCTCCTTGAAATATTTTGTAAAATCATACTTAATTCCACCACAAACTCTCCTTGAAATACTTTGTAAAATCAGACTTTATTCCAAATTTAATAGTAAAAGTATCTAATATCCCTACAACACTGTCTGGAGGACATTTTAATCATTACAAGGTCAGAAAGTATGTCTCAACAAACTCTAGAGCATTAAGATCACACCTTGATACTCTTAAACAGAGGGTGCAAAAGCTACATACCTATATATCCTTAAGCTGCTGTATCCATGGCAACACATGCACCTTGGACAGGGCAACAGACACATACGCCATCTAGGGAGAGAAAAATGAACTATAGAATGGAACACAACATATTGTCAGCAGTTCACACATTCATGCCTTTTAAGTTCCCAAAACCGACTGACTGTTTTGGTGTTACTTCTCTTTTCTATTGAATAAATCCATTAAACTATGAGATTAAAATGCACAAATAGGAAATAAGTGAAATAATATAAGAAAACTTCCTAAGTGGTAAAAAATGCAAATGTTCAATATTCCGGATTTTTCTCAGGACAGAATTGTTTTGCATTGTAAAATATTTTCTATTAGATAAATTAATCATTTAGTCAAACTTCATATAAACCTTGAATATAGGAGAATAAAGAGGTGTGCTGATTGCCACAGTCTTGCCTTAACCCTTGTCTTGCTGAATTACTGTATGTATCCTGCCCTGCCAACTGCATTCTTTTTGGTACCAAGGACAAAATGGATCATTGGGGATTAAGGGGCACAACTTGAATTTTAAGAAGGTGCCACCAACTTCCTATATCTAAAAATTAAGATCTAGTGAGGGTCTGCAAAATGGAGCTGCTTTGGGTCATGTACAGGCTCTTTGGGCAATATAATATTCTAATCATATGAATGGTCATTAGCAGGTCAGCAAGCGCATCTGTATACTCCCTGGCTAAACACCCCAGGTTAGTTAGTGTATCCCAGATATCATTGGGATCAGCGGGACAAGGGTGAAGTCCATTTCATATTAGGCAGCTCTCCAGTAAAACATGAGATCTCCTATTGTAAGATATCCTTCAAGTATCATAACGAGATGCTTACCCTCATACTGGCTGCATCCATGCTGGCCAATATGTACTTGCAGAGGTTTTCAAAACGCTGTAATGAAAAAATAAAAACAAATAGATAAGCAATCACAGCAATGCTCATCAAAGATTCAAACACAAGAGCAAAACAATGCTCGGCAAACAGGGTCTTAGCCAGAATTTCAAAATGCCTGTCCAATAAAGCAATTCCAAAGTTTCTGCCCATCCAGATATAGCTGCTCAGCAAGATAATTCTCATACCAACTATATTTTAGTAGCTTAATGTGACAAAATGGCCAATATAAAGTAGAAATGTTAATCTGAACTCTACCACAAACTCTCCTTGAAATATTTTGTAAAATCATACTTAATTCCACCACAAACTCTCCTTGAAATACTTTGTAAAATCAGACTTTATTCCAAATTTAATAGTAAAAGTATCTAATATCCCTACAACACTGTCTGGAGGACATTTTAATCATTACAAGGTCAGAAAGTATGTCTCAACAAACTCTAGAGCATTAAGATCACACCTTGATACTCTTAAACAGAGGGTGCAAAAGCTACATACCTATATATCCTTAAGCTGCTGTATCCATGGCAACACATGCACCTTGGACAGGGCAACAGACACATACGCCATCTGGGGAGAGAAAAATGAACTATAGAATGGAACACAACATATTGTCAGCAGTTCACACATTCATGCCTTTAGTTCCCAAAACCGACTGACTGTTTTGGTGTTACTTCTCTTTTCTATTGAATAAATCCATTAAACTATGAGATTAAAATGCACAAATAGGAAATAAGTGAAATAATATAAGAAAACTTCCTAAGTGGTAAAAAATGCAAATGTTCAATATTCCGGATTTTTCTCAGGACAGAATTGTTTTGCATTGTAAAATATTTTCTATTAGATAAATTAATCATTTAGTCAAACTTCATATAAACCTTGAATATAGGAGAATAAAGAGGTGTGCTGATTGCCACAGTCTTGCCTTAACCCTTGTCTTGCTGAATTACTGTATGTATCCTGCCCTGCCAACTGCATTCTTTTTGGTACCAAGGACAAAATGGATCATTGGGGGTTAAGGGGCACAACTTGAATTTTAAGAAGGTGCCACCAACTTACTATATCTAAAAATTAAGATCTAGTGAGGGTCTGCAAAATGGAGCTGCATTGGGTCATGTACAGGCTCTTTGGGCAATATAATATACTAATCATATGAATGGTCATTAGCAGGTCAGCAAGCGCATCTGTATACTCCCTGGCTAAACACCCCAGGTTAGTTAGTGTATCCCAGATATCATTGGGATCAGCGGGACAAGGGTGAAGTCCATTTCATATTAGGCAGCTCTCCAGTAAAACATGAGATCTCCTATTGTAAGATATCCTTCAAGTATCATAACGAGATGCTTACCCTCATACTGGCTGCATCCATGCTGGCCAATATGTACTTGCAGAGGTTTTCAAAACGCTGTAATGAAAAAATAAAAACAAATAGATAAGCAATCACAGCAATGCTCATCAAATCTTCAAACACAAGAGCAAAACAATGCTCGGCAAACAGGGTCTTAGCCAGAATTTCCAAAATGCCTGTCCAATAAAGCAATTCCAAAGTTTCTGCCCATCCAGATATAGCTGCTCAGTAAGATAATTCTCATACCAACTATATTTTAGTAGCTTAATGTGACAAAATGGCCAATATAAAGTAGAAATGTTAATCTGAACTCTACCACAAACTCTCCTTGAAATATTTTGTAAAATCATACTTAATTCCACCACAAACTCTCCTTGAAATACTTTGTAAAATCAGACTTTATTCCAAATTTAATAGTAAAAGTATCTAATATCCCTACAACACTGTCTGGAGGACATTTTAATCATTACAAGGTCAGAAAGTATGTCTCAACAAACTCTAGAGCATTAAGATCACACCTTGATACTCTTAAACAGAGGGTGCAAAAGCTACATACCTATATATCCTTAAGCTGCTGTATCCATGGCAACACATGCACCTTGGACAGGGCAACAGACACATACGCCATCTAGGGAGAGAAAAATGAACTATAGAATGGAACACAACATATTGTCAGCAGTTCACACATTCATGCCTTTTAAGTTCCCAAAACCGACTGACTGTTTTGGTGTTACTTCTCTTTTCTATTGAATAAATCCATTAAACTATGAGATTAAAATGCACAAATAGGAAATAAGTGAAATAATATAAGAAAACTTCCTAAGTGGTAAAAAATGCAAATGTTCAATATTCCAGATTTTTCTCAGGACAGAATTGTTTTGCATTGTAAAATATTTTCTATTAGATAAATTAATCATTTAGTCAAACTTCATATAAACCTTGAATATAGGAGAATAAAGAGGTGTGCTGATTGCCACAGTCTTGCCTTAACCCTTGTCTTGCTGAATTACTGTATGTATCCTGCCCTGCCAACTGCATTCTTTTTGGTACCAAGGACAAAATGGATCATTGGGGATTAAGGGGCACAACTTGAATTATAAGAAGGTGCCACCAACTTACTATATCTAAAAATTAAGATCTAGTGAGGGTCTGCAAAATGGAGCTGCTTTGGGTCATGTACAGGCTCTTTGGGCAATATAATATACTAATCATATGAATGGTCATTAGCAGGTCAGCAAGCGCATCTGTATACTCCCTGGCTAAACACCCCAGGTTAGTTAGTGTATCCCAGATATCATTGGGATCAGCGGGACAAGGGTGAAGTCCATTTCATATTAGGCAGCTCTCCAGTAAAACATGAGATCTCCTATTGTAAGATATCCTTCAAGTATCATAACGAGATGCTTACCCTCATACTGGCTGCATCCATGCTGGCCAATATGTACTTGCAGAGGTTTTCAAAACGCTGTAATGAAAAAATAAAAACAAATAGATAAGCAATCACAGCAATGCTCATCAAATCTTCAAACACAAGAGCAAAACAATGCTCGGCAAACAGGGTCTTAGCCAGAATTTCAAAATGCCTGTCCAATAAAGCAATTCCAAAGTTTCTGCCCATCCAGATATAGCTGCTCAGCAAGATAATTCTCATACCAACTATATTTTAGTAGCTTAATGTGACAAAATGGCCAATATAAAGTAGAAATGTTAATCTGAACTCTACCACAAACTCTCCTTGAAATATTTTGTAAAATCATACTTAATTCCACCACAAACTCTCCTTGAAATACTTTGTAAAATCATACTTTATTCCAAATTTAATAGTAAAAGTATCTAATATCCCTACAACACTGTCTGGAGGACATTTTAATCATTACAAGGTCAGAAAGTATGTCTCAACAAACTCTAGAGCATAAAGATCACACCTTGATACTCTTAAACAGAGGGTGCAAAAGCTACATACCTATATATCCTTAAGCTGCTGTATCCATGGCAACACATGCACCTTGGACAGGGCAACAGACACATACGCCATCTGGGAAGAGAAAAATGAACTATAGAATGGAACACAACATATTGTCAGCAGTTCACACATTCATGCCTTTAGTTCCCAAAACCGACTGACTGTTTTGGTGTTACTTCTCTTTTCTATTGAATAAATCCATTAAACTATGAGATTAAAATGCACAAATAGGAAATAAGTGAAATAATATAAGAAAACTTCCTTAGTGGTAAAAAATGCAAATGTTCAATATTCCAAATTTTTCTCAGGACAGAATTGTTTTGCATTGTAAAATATTTTCTATTAGATAAATTAATCATTTAGTCAAACTTCATATAAACCTTGAATATAGTAGAATAAAGAGGTGTGCTGATTGCCACAGTCTTGCCTTAACCCTTGTCTTGCTGAATTACTGTATGTATCCTGCCCTGCCAACTACATTCTTTTTGGTACCAAGGACAAAATGGATCATTGGGGGTTAAGGGGCACAACTTGAATTTTAAGAAAGTGCCACTAACTTACTATATCTAAAAATTAAGATCTAGTAAGGGTCTGCTAAATGGAGCTGCTTTGGGTCATGTACAGGCTCTTTGGGCAATATAGTATACTAATCATATGAATGGTCATTAGCAGGTCAGCAAGCGCATCTGTATACTCCCTGGCTAAACACCCCAGGTTAGTTAGTGTATCCCAGATATCATTGGGATCAGCAGGACAAGGGTGAAGTCCATTTCATATTAGGCAGCTCTCCAGTAAAAAAATGAGAACTCCTCAGGGTTCGACCTTCCCAGGGGCCCAGCGGCATATGCCCCTAGATTTTGCTGCGGGCCCCCAGATTTTTCAGGCTAGGGGCCCAAAATGATATGTATAATAACTAGAAATCCTATTTTTGACTACTTATTTTTATCAAAATACCTTTTCGGGCCCCTAGCTTGAAAACTAAGTGTCAGACCCTACTCCTTTTGTAAGATATCCTTCAAGTATCATAACGAGATGCTTACCCTCATACTGGCTGCATCAATGCTGAGGTATTCAAAACGCTATGATGAAAAAATAAAAACAAATAAATCAGCAATCACGGCAATGCTCATCAAATCTTCAAACACAAGCAAAACAATGCTCGGCAAACAGGGTCTTAGCCAGAATTTCAAAATGCCTGTCCAATAAAGGAATTCCAAAGTTTCTGCCCATCCAATAAAAACAGAAACTTTGTAGAAAAAAATATTTCAAAATGGCGTCTGACTAAGAAATTTAGCACCTGAAAACGCACTTAGTCATAGCCGACACAATGTCTACACCCTAACTCTCCAAGCCCTGGCGAAGAAATGATGGACCTATAGGCAAGGAGGAGGCTCGTATGGTTCCATGACCCGATACCTTAACCAAGCCAGATCCACCAGACTTCTGCGGGGGAGAGTGGACCCATGGAAGCCATCATGACAATGACCAGGACATGGGAGAGACAAAGTTGTCACCGCAGTTAAGCAGTCTTACAGACGGACCAGTGCTTTCATCAGGGCTTTGAATTTCTTAAAATGTCAATTGAATTTTTTCACCTCATCAATATAAGACCTTAGAAGACCAAACACATGGAATGGAAACCAGCCGGTCAACCTGAACATGCTAGCCTCAACCAGTGTCAACTAATAGTCGCTAATAGGTGCTCTGGGCACCCCCAGCAGGTGGTGGAGATAAGGTTTCTCTGTAATGTAATCGATGCAAGAGCCCTGATTGGTCCTTGTTCCCACGTGACCTCGCCCTGCTGCCTTATCTGGTAGTCCTGGCATGAGGCCAGCATGTAACTATAGGGCATATAGTAATTGGTCTCTCGTTACATATCCATTCTTTTCTTAATCCAAGATAAGACTCAAGACTCAATTAATTTATTTAAACAAATATTTTTTCTAGGACAGGGCTTCAGTGTAAATTTCCCTTTCAGACACAGTACTGACAATAGGCTCTAATATGTAGTAGGCATAAGGATTAGTAGTAGATGAATAGCTAAATCTGGACGGGCAGAAATTTTGGAATTGCTGTTTTGAACAGTCATTTTAAAAATCCTGGCTAAGACCATGGGCTGTGACCAAAGTAGCCTATGAGATCCCAACAATAAGAAGTCCCACCACCCAATACCCATTTTCATATTAAAGAATCTTACAGTAGCCCACATATTATATAAAGTATCTGTGGCCTCAAGACCTAATTTTCAAAGATTCAATTGCCATCAGCTGTGGGCATAGTCTAAGCCACTAGGGTGTCAAGTTGTCAGGGTGTCATCTGGATACCTAAAACCTCAAAAAGTCACTCATCAGGACACCCAGAATATTTTATGAGTAATTTCTTAAAATGTCAATTGAACTTTATTACCTCATGAATATAATTTATAAAAATAAAGTATAAACACAAGGTCTCCTTAAAGACAATGTCATAAAATATAGCCAACGCCACCAATGGCAGATTGTTGCAACCGTTTCACGCATTGTCCAAATACGCGGGAAACAGGTTCAATGCTAATTAAGCATGTGTCACGCGCATACTACCGCCAGTATTGGCACTCGAGCATGTGCCGCGCGCATACTCCCGCCAGTATTGGCATTTGATCGACTCTGGCGCTAAATGTAATCGCCAGACATGTTATGGAGACAACATCCAAGACATTTCAGGACAGGATCTGACTTTCAGGGGTCTCGAATCTGGCCCCTGTGTGACGTCACTCGGAGACAAAAACCAATGAGGGCTCTCGTAGTGTTTACATTAAAGAGAAAGAGGGGCACCAACATGCGCAGATCACAATTTCAGGGCTATTTGCCCCAGCAAGGTAGTGGATCAACATTAGTGGCTATAGTCATAGATGAAGAAAAGAATGGATATATGATGAAAGACCAAGAGATGAGAAACCCTTCACCATATGCGCTATAGTGAAGGGCTGGACATGCCAGGGGTCTCTGATCTCAGGTCACGAGGGAACAAGGACCAACCAGGGCTCTCTTATCATTTACATTACAGAGAAATATGCCAGCATGCATAGAGCCCGACTTTTGGGCTATTCGTTGAAGCTAGCCTATTCATGTTGACCGGCTGGTTTCACATTCACTTGTATTTATTTATCTAAGCTATAGTGAAGACCTGACTATCCAAACCTCTTCTCAGTGTGACTTAGCTAGGAGACAGAGACTAATGAGGGCTCTTGTATTGTTTACATTACAGAGAAAGTTGCGCACCAACATGCACAGAACGCAACTTTTGGGCTATTCACAGCAGCCAGGTTGGTTAGGGAGACCGGCGGTTGCATATCTGGTGGATCGACATTTGTCACATGTCAAAAGCAAAGGGTGTGGTTTAAAAATGTTTTTTTTTGTGCAGGACTAGAAATCAATATTTATTTTGGAAACAGAAAGTACCTTAAGTTGCCTCATATTCCACTTGAATGTCGCTTTTTATTGACCCCTGGTGGTGTTTTAAGAAATCATTGTTAGTGGCGCCACCGGTGTCACTTTTCAGAACTAAATCGAACCCCCCCTTCTCAAATCCTGGATCCGCCCCTGTTAGCTACTGATTTGCCAACTTTCAAAAAGCATCCAGCCTTCTTCAAAAATAAGTTACTTTCTAGCCAAGAGCCAAAAATTTCATCATACCGAGTGAAGCTAATGCACGCCCGACACAGGGAATACCTACCTCACTCCTGTCACAACGATGGCCTTCAAAATCCATCGACTAGATTTTCGTACCGGGTGACTAGTGGCGCCACCACGGTACTAGGGAAAATTACAGGAAGTGACGTCCGTCTCCCGCGCGTGAACTGGGTAATCATTGAGCTTTGGTATGCTCATTCCCAGGCCATGTCTTTTGTCAGTTCAAACATGAACATGTATATACATTAAATTGCACCCGGGAGTGGATGAATGGCCTTTCGTCTGCTCCCACATAGTAACAAGCGTAGCGCGTAAAATGGCAATGCGCGAGATACCTGATTGTTTTCAGTAGGACGATGGTATTAAATTTTCATCGATCAATTTATGGTACGTACGGGTCCCCCTGTCAAAAAGGAAGTGACGTCAGACGGAGTCGCGTGAAGTGGGTAAACACTGAGCTTTGTTATGCCCATTCCCAGGCCCAGCTCTATTTTTAAATTTTGATAACTAGCATTAACGTACCCCCCTAATGTCCTACAACATATGAACTATGGATATGTTTTAACAACCCAAGGTTGCAGACAAAAAAGAAATATAAGCGTTTTATCGTGAAGCCTATACACTAATTCAACAATGATAATGTGCGTGTGTTGTGACGTGCAGCGTTCATTTTCCTTAGAAACTGGCGCCAAATAGGCCTTAGGGGTATTTTTAAATTTTGATAACTAGCATTAATGTACCCCCCTAATGTCCTACAACATATGAAATATGGATATGTTTTAACAACCCAAGGTTGCAGACAAAAAAGAGAAATATACGCGTTTTATCGTGAAGCCTATACACTAATTCAACAATGATAAAGTGCGTGTGTTGTGATGTGCAGCGTTCATTTTCCTTAGAAACTGGCGCCAAATAGCGAATGTGATACAAGCACGCCAGGCATCATTAAGTACATATTTCGCAATACATGCTGCGATTGGGGGAGGGGGGGGGGGGGGGGGGGGGTGGGTATTGTTGGACTCTCAGGCACAGAGGGGGTTGCACCCGCCTTACGTATTTCGCTGAACAAGGGGTCTTTTTAAGACCTCAAAATATCCGCGATTTTGTATAAAAAGGATATTTTTTGTAACCAGGTACGAAGTATGGGGGGTGAAAATCCCCTAACAATCTACCAAATATATTCGGCTCTGATGCCGAGTGACTTCGGAAGTGACATGGGCTTCAGAGTCAGCTGCCGCAAACTGGACAGGCAGAGGATTATAAAATCCTAAGTTAAAATACGTGTTCCCGTTCATCCAATGTCATTGTTTTGATAAAAGAAGGGGTGTTTTTATACTGGAAAAAGTCAGCGTTTTTTAAAAATAAGCATGCTTTTTTGGCCAGAAATCAGTGCTTTAGGCCTTAGGGGTATTTTTAAATTTTGATAACTAGCATTAATGTACCCCCCTAAATACCAAAGTGCAACCCCCCCCCCCCCCACCCCCCCGACATGCTGGCACTACGGGTAGAAAATTGCAGCTATGTTATTGTTAAGAGCTTCGCTCGTCGTCGAGGCCATGCCTCATCATATTATGCTGAACAAAGAAGTATTTGATCTTGAAAGATCACACAGTGTAAGTGTTGATGATGATGATATTTTCAGTTACAAAGCTACCTGTTTGTTCTTGATAACTCTATGTATATCATCATGCGGCAATAATGTGATCTACTACACAAAATTAAAGTTATCCCATTAACATACGTGTACATGGTTATCAATTATAAATGCTTACTCCTTAAGCACAAGTACAAGTACCAACCTCTCCCCTAGTGGCCAGAATTGGAACTAAACAAAACGAAAGCAAAACAAGCCGCAATAATAAACCGCCTGAAATCTCCTGATTTTGGAGTGTTGAATGTTGAATGTTGATAGGTATGCCAACGTAAATGTACAATATCAATTGAACATTCCATAACGCACACGTACCCTGATTTAAGAACGTATGGCCAGTTTAAAGATATTCTCAGCATCAGGACTAGTGAGCGACATCGCCGCGTAGACACACGTGTAGCCAAGCGTCCAGAAAAGAAGTGGAGCAGAGAACCACCCAAAGCTTCACTTATTGCGACATCTAAAATGTAAGTAGACGGGCGCGTAAATATACAGAGAATTTTCCCATAATTTGTGATAATACACAATATCAATCTCATGCATAACTTAAATTTTTGGCCGCTCTGTTTCATAGATTAACTCGCTGCCAAAAACAGGCTGTTTGCAACTTTTGATTTGGCGACCGCCGGCAGTTCGTAGCAGTGATTTGTGTGTAGTGTACTCAAAGCCCTAGTGGCTAGGACCAAAACTAATGATAATCTCTCGGTTATAAAACAGGGCAGGGCCCTTTCGAAAGCCGCTAGCGTCCAGGTATACTAGTAGCTACTCTGCTACTTCAAATCCTTATAAAAAACACATTTAGCAGCCTATTGTGACAAAATGGGCAATTTACACAGCAGTCATATACTAGAAAATGAATTGTGAGGATTTGTTTATCATAAAAAAGTCAAAATTGAAAGTTCTTCAGATAAATGTAGAATGCCTTAGTGATGTCACACAGGCCAGATCTGAGAACATTGGGATAGCAGGTTTTCAAAGCGCATATATAGCAAATAGTTTTATGCTACATATCCATTCTTTTATTCATCAAAGGTAAAATGCTCAAAAAGGAGGTTTTCAAACTTAAATCTTCTCTGGCTCTAAAACTAACCTGATGACATGTAAGTGTAATTTTCCAGATGTCTGATCTAACACTCGTTTATTTAACATGTTCAGGATTACATTAGCTAAGTACTAACCACTTTGCCAACGAAATCTTAGACAATACCATGAGGCTAGTTCAATAATATTGAACCTTACTATATATGCAACGATATCTTATTTTAGAAATGAACTTACACAGTTCTTGGTACCCAGTTCTTCTCCGT
Source organism: Maea johnstoni (assembly GCA_963942565.1). Classification (NCBI taxonomy): domain Eukaryota; kingdom Metazoa; phylum Annelida; class Polychaeta; order Spionida; family Magelonidae; genus Maea; species Maea johnstoni. Next base: position 17,207,007 of record OZ012691.1, on the reverse strand, counting down.
CGTTGTTGACAGGTCGAATGATCGTAGGCAATTCTGGGCGGGAAGAACAGGTGAATACCCGTATGTTGGGAAGGTTTCGTTTTCCGCGGTACGCTCTATTAATTAACTGGGAGATTTCATTGGACGAGAGATATTTAACTGGGAGATTTCATTGGACGAGAGATGTTTAAATTCAACACATTTTTTTTTTCAATCAAATATATGCTTTAAATATTGCATTGCTGTCGAAGTATTTCCACGTCTCAGATCGACAGATGTGTACACAGTCAAAATGGCATTGCGACAAAATAAACACTTTAATCATTTGACAAGTAGGCTTATTTTTGTGGCGTTTCCTAGATTCGTTTTTTTCTAAAAATACATTTATTGTGCTTACTGCATTTGCATTATTTTTTACTGTCTATGTGGGGAATAGAATGTTATATTTGTGGAAAGGTATTTCTCTTTCGTTCACTGGCCATACCTGACCCCGCGCACCTGCCCCGGAAGTACTTAATTGTCACGTGACCCATAGCTCCAATGTACACAAAAAGTTTGAGTGTATTGGCGGTACAAACCACATGAAAATAAGCGCAACCAAGCTCAACCTCTGAGAACTCGAGCTATCCATTGGGAGCACATTTGTTTGGAGTGGTAAAAGCCATGGATATTTGACACAGCATTCACCTTTCATCAGGGAGAGTTTTGCAAAACACGGATAAGTTTACGAGGAGTTTTCGCTTGACTTGAAAGTTCACTTCAGTTCAAGATGGCCGACTAATTGAGTTGTTGTGCTTGGAGATGATTTCTTTGCACCTGAACTGTCGATCAGTTGTCAATCATTGCCTGCCACACCTGCTGAATTAAAGCATTTTGAAATGATCTACGTGCACTGACAGAGAGACAGAATAACCCACGAATCCTGTTTGTAAACAATTGAGAATTTAATGTATTAACTGCTTTAATTTTTGTAAAAACAAGAAATATACCGAAATATGTAGCATATCCATATGTCAATATGAGTTGATTGACAGTATTGGCAGAGATATGAACATATGATAATCAGATTCCAGTTCCTGATTCCAAACCTAACAATGAAATGCCTTCAAACGAGGGCTATATGTTCCACCTAACTTATTAAGTCAGTCAGGCTGAGTCAGCTGAGTTGACTTCTAGGCATCCTTATCGTGTCTAAAAATGCATGTACCGGATCCAACCTAGAAATTCATAAATCGGCTCATTTTTATCAAATACTACCAACCTAGGTAACTGAAAATGCCTCCACCTGAACACCTCATGATAAATGAGAATGGTGACATTGGAGGGCACCTTTCAGACACCCCCAAGAAATCCCCTAAACATGTACATAGAAACCCTGATGATGTACATGTACATGCAGAAATTGTCAAACTCAAGTGTGAGTTGGAAGAGGAAAAATCCCAGCACAAGCAGTTTCAGCATGAAAAAGCTGAGGATATGAAGCAACTGCGAGAGAGTTTCGAAAGAGAGAAGGATCGATCAGCGGAGATTCTCTCTGCGAGACATCGTGCCGAACAAGAGCAGGAGCTGCAGAAGATGCGTGAGTTGCTAGTCCGCGAGAAGGATCTTGAGCTTCGTCAAGTCTTGCGTTATAAAGACGAGGAGGTGAAACGAATGAAAGTGACATGGCATCAGGAGAAAAACGACGCTGTCAAAGTAGCTCTGCAGCTACAAAAGAAGGCTATAATGAGTCAAAAACAATCCACAGATGCCCGTTTGATAAAGAAATTACAGCAAGAGCTCACTTCACTAAAAGAATTGCAACGGGATCTACAGGAGCAGTATCAAATAAAGTGTGACTCTGATCATGCCAAAACCATTGAAATTAAGAAACTCAAGCAAGAGCATGAGTCGGAAATTAACAAAATACTCAAAGAAACAAGGAGGGGGATGGTGAAAGAACAGCATCAGATACGTTCAATGGAAAAATTATTACAAGCCAAAGATCTGGATAATTTGAATAGGAAAACTGAAAAGGAAGTGTTATATGAAAGGTTGCAAAACTTAAAAAGAAGCTCCTCAAATGATACATTGGAAAAGAATTCTCCAATGACATCCACACCCAACTCAGGAAATATCACCAGGAACGCTAGTGTGGAAAAATTACTGGAGATGGACAGCTTGCATGAAGTGGTAAGTTGATTTCAATTAAACCGTTTCATTGTTTTTTTTTTCAGTAAATTGAATAGTGTTGGGACGATCATCGATTATAATCGATAATCAATCGTTTACCTCTCTGATTCTGATTAATCGATTACAAAACTGGCAATCAATAATAATCGGAAAAGGTGACACCTAGTGGCAAAATATAGAACTAAATGACAGACATGTTGTCAGCTTTCTTGCTTTGAAACTAGGCCCCAAAAACACTTCAAAACAAAGTTAAGGTAGGTGCTAATACCAAGTAATTGTCATAGACTATCACTTATTATTAGGCTCTAGAGTCTAGACCTCTAGTACCCAATTACTGCAAAAGTGCGATGAACTGATTATGATCGATAATCGATCGGTTGGTTGTAACTGATTATCAATCATGAAATTGCAACCGATTCCCAACCCTAAAATTGAACCAGTATCAATGTCCACTGGATACATGATCATCTATAAACCAATTCAATATCCATCAAAGCTTCTTTTATATCCATAATCAATTTAATTGCAATAAAAGTTTTTTTGCCTTTTCTGATAGCCTGGAAACAGTTTCCTTTGACAAGTTAACACTTCCAACAGACTTGGAAGTGTTTTTTTTAAGTCCTGATTTATATTTACCAGGCTGTCAGACTAACCACTGTTAAGTGTTGATTTTGAGGCAAACTTGTATGAAATTGGTTTTAGACTGCCAAAATTATAACTCGCTCATAGCAAAATTGAATCTAAATTCTCAATGTCAAACATTGGTCGATGACCATGTGATCATTGTGATGTTAATGCCTGATTTACCTCTTTAATTTCATCACACAAATAGCCCTCCCCCAACCCCCTCATACATGTAGTATACAGGGCTCTAAATTAAGTTTTTTTTCCAGGGAGCCCAATTGCTTACTCAAAAGCTACCTAAAGGTGTTGTGTATAATTTACATAAAACTAGTACATCTTTAGGCTCCCTGCGGAAATTTGAGGGAGCCCAAGGAGATTTGAAGGCAGCCCTGGGCTCCTGGCACCCAGGGGCTTAGCCGTAATGCGTCCAGCGTGTCATTTGGACACGCAGAACACTGTTTTTTGACAGTTTGGACACCCAAAATTTTATGACAGAATTTGCTGAAGATGACTTTTCTTAGAAGATAGAAGATGTAGAAGCTGTAGTGTCACTTTTATAAGACACACAAAGCAGTATCTGGCCTAAAAAAGCAAAATCTGTAAAGGTATAGGGTCTATCTTATTAGTAGTTTGTTTTTTGTACCACACTTTGGGCACGCAAAAGTCTATGAAACCTCTATTTGGACACCCTGTTTCCAAATATCGGCTAAGACCCTGCTGGCACCCCCTAATTTTGAGCCCTGGTATATAGATCCTGTTTCTACCCCTGCATACCTGTTGTAATATCCATATATATGTCGTGGTAGAAATTGCGATCCGGTAGGATCGCCGATCCTACCAGTAGAAACTGCGATCGCAGTTTCTACCGGTAGAAACTGCGATCGCAGTTCCTACCAGGATTATGCTGGTAGGAACTGCGATCTTAGTTTCTACCGGTAGGATCGGCGATCCTACCAGAATGTTCTTACCATACCTTGGTAGAAACTGCGATTCAGTAAAGGCTGTGATAGTATTGATATATTTAGCAATCTATGGTAACCCATAGTTGCAGTAGTAAGATATTAAATTTTTTGTGAGAATTTCAAATCAAAAAGCACCTTTATTTCTTCATTAAGACACTTATAACAGATAACTTATGAGTATTCACCTTTGAATAGCACCATTTAAATATGAACATGCAACATATTCTGGCACAATATTACTTCATGAATCCTCCAAATCTCTCTTATGCAATCTTTCATGCAAATCCTTCCACATAATCACCTATCGTTCAATGGGTAGATTTAACTATTTATGCAAAGTTAACTCCCAACAGATACTGGTACAATGTGACATCATAAGAAAGGCTTCAAATATTTTTAACACAGTTACACAATAGTATAACCTGTTTATACAGTATTATGACGATACTATATCTATTTACTTCGATATACAAAGTATTGAATAAAACTTTGTCTCCAAGTACTCATTTCTTCATTCAGTTGTTCTTTAGAAAGTAGAAAGTAGTCTGCTACTCTCATATTTTAGAAAATAACTTGGCAATAAAGCGAAATTTCACAAAATATTTGAAGGAGAGTTGGTGTATGGCATGTGATTACCATTTCTCGATCAAATGTTTTCCAGGAAAATGTTTGTTAGCAAAATGTTTCTAACATTGTCAGGGCTGTTTTGGCCACTCTGAGTGTAAATGGGTTAAGTTATTGAATTTGATATTCATCTTCAATCCTAGAAAAGTCAAATTGAAAACATTTTATAACTATCAGCTTCACATTAGCAAATGACCACTCAATTACCTATACCCAACAATTAATACTTGGACGTCTACATTGTAACCTTAATTTCAATATAGTTATATAAATAACTTTGAAGCGCAATTGAACCAAGCCCATATTTCCTGTAATAACAATTGGATTACAATTTGAAACAAAGCCAGACAGCTTCTCACTTTCTTTGCAAATTAACAATAATTATAATTCACCTCAATTGCACATTTTTCTCACTATTTGGATATTGAAAACCCATCACCAGTTCAGTAATACATATCTATTAATTTACCTGCTTGTTTGTAAGTGTTACAGTAGCAAATATTTTAAATTTCACTTCATGCTTTAAGCAAATTCATAAGTAAGTTAAATCATTAATCCTTGAGAGTTACACTTGAAATTTTCATCTGGATTTTTGATACTTTTGACAATTGGAATAAAGAATGATTTTACACAATATTTGAAGGAGAGTTGTCAGTAATGATCTGCTGAACATTTATCCTTCAAATTGTTTTTTAGAAAAATTCTTTTGGGCAAAATATTTCCACAAAATTGTTTGACTGCTTTGGGCCGCTGTGCCCATTAATGGTGTAAGGATTGAACACCATTGACACCTTTGTTGCCACACCTACATTGTTAATATTTCTTTCATTATTACATCACATTCTGGCAGGCTCTGCTTTTTGTTCAATCATGCACTAGCTACTGGTCATACCAGACTGATGCAGGGGAGAAGATTCCTAGGATTTTAAACTGTTTCCAAATCAACCTAATACAATTGACAATTACAGCGTCAAGTTAATTGCAATATACCACACCCAAAATGTTGATTGAGATTGGAATAAATAACAGAGCAATAAATCATCTCAATTGAAATACTCAATTCCTGTATGCGTAAATATTTAGATAACAAAGCAACATTTTGAGAAATATTTCACTGAAAGTTGGTGATCCTCTTTGGTTTTACAATCCTTCTTCAAATATTTTTCAAATTATATTGAATTAAAATAAGATTTGTTAAAATTTGAAGGACTATGCACACACTCCAAAAATGAATGGTTTAAATGAATGCATGTAGTGTTTTACAACTCATCTGCCATGGAGCTGCTCATTCAAACCCTTAAATAGTGATAAATGGGATCGCAGTTTCTACCGGTAGGAACTGCGATCGCAGTTCCTACCAGCATAATCCTGGTAGGAACTGCGATCGCAGTTTCTACCGGTAGAAACTGCGATCGCGGTTTCTACTGGTAGGATCGGCGATCCTACCGGATCGCAGTTTCTACCACGACATATATATGAGAGCTGGTAGCAGCTCTTGCACACCTGTCCTGCACATTATGTCATTAGATAGGGCTTTCAGGTGGTTTATGATTCACAGGTGGCTCAGCAATCATCTCAGGCTGGATGGTTTCAGCAACTCTTTATCCTGCAACAGGGATCAAGCTGGACCAACCGTAGAATAAAGGCATATCTTCCTTATAGAAAAATTAGAAAGTCTATCGTTTACAGGCCAAAATCTATCTAGATATGAATACTTTTTTGTACCTTACCACAAAAAGGGCATAATCAATGTTCAACTTTTTTCATCTTGAATTATTTTTACGTGATAAATCAGTTATAATCTAACTTAGGCTCAATTAGAACTATTAGATAGAAAAGTCACATGTCTACACTTTCTCATCGTTTGTTATCCCTGAACTCATGGATCCAAGAGAATAGATTGGTTATCCCATCCATGCCAGGGGCTTAGCCACCTATGCGTCCAGCGTGTCATTTGGACACGCAAAACACTGTTTTTTGACAGTTTGGACACCCAAAAATTTATGTCAGAATTTGCTGATGATGACTTTTCTTAGAAGATAGAAGATGTAGAAGCTGTAGCACTTGTCACTTTTATAAGACACACAAAGCAGTTACTGGCCTAAAAAAGCAAAATCTGTAAATATATAGGGTTTACTTTATTAGTAGTAGGGGCATTCCACAGTAAGCCTTCCGTCTATCATGGGACAATTTTGACAACTCAAAGGCATTTTAATCCTTAACCACTTCATTGTTTTAGACAGTTTTGCTATATAATACAAACTGGCATTAATGCGTATCATTTAAACTCTTTGTGTGAAAAATTCCTTCATAATTGAAGGAGATAATTAAGCAAATACAGCCGTCTATCACGGGACACAAAATGGAAGTGGATTTTTCTAAATGTTTTTCTCTTGCAAAATTCCCCTCTAATACATGCACTCTGGCATTTATGCTTAATGCAATCTATTACCAAAATACTTAGCTTCTAAATGATATATTTCAAATGGTAAAATATTCTGTAGTTACATAGAAAACTGAGCTTTTGTGAAACAAGGTCTGTCTATCACGGGACAGTCTATCACGGGACAAAAATTCCACAACAGTTCTAGGGTATCTGGTAAGAGTGTCAGCACTCCTAACCTTCCAGAAACTTGTGTACAAGTAGAATATATGCATTTCTAAGCGATGATGCCTTTACAATTTCATTTTAATTCTAATATATAGTGTTTGTGAGGCATTTAATTGGTGTGTAATGAAAATCTTTTAATTTCTAAAATATATATTTTTCTAAAAAGACTATCACTACATGCAAAATTCCATTGTACTTATAAGCATTTGTGTAATAACTTAGAATAACTTAGAACACCTAAAAACTACCATGTCAGCAGAAAAACAGCTTTTTATGAAATTATGTCTGTCTATCACGGGACAAATTTGACAACTCAAATGCAATTTAATTTTTAACCACTTCATTGCTTTAGACAGTTTTGCTATATATAATACAAACTGGCATTAAGGTGTATCATTTGAACTCTTTGTTTGAAAAATTATTTCATAATTGAAGGAGTTAATTAAGCAAATACAGCCCTCTATCACGGGACACAAATTGGAAGTGGACTTTTCAAAATATTTTTCTGTTGCAAAATTCTCTTCAAATACACGCACTATGGCATTCATTCGTAGCATAATCCACCACAAAAATACGTAGCTTCTCCATGATAAACTTTAAATGGTAAAATATTCTGTAGTTACAAAGAAAATTGGGCTTTTATTAAACAAGGTCTGCCTATCGCAGGATAGTCTATCACGGGACAAAAATTCCAAACAGTTTTAGGGTATCTATTAAGAGTGTCAGCACTCCTAACCTTCTAGAAACTTGTGAACAAGTAGAATATATACATTTCTAAGTGATGATGCATTTACAATTTCATTTTGATTTTAATGTATAGTGTTTGTGAGGCATTTAATTGGTGTATAATGAAAAAAGTTTAATATCAAAAGTATATATTTTTCTAAAAAGGCTATCACTACATGCCAAATTCCATTGTACTTATTAGCGTTTGTGTAATAACTTAGAAAAACTTAGAACAACTAAAAACTACTATGTCAGCAGAAAAACAGCTTTTTATAAAATTATGTCCGTCTATCACAGGACAAATTTGACAACTCAAAGGCAATTTAGTCTTTAACCTCTTCATTGCTTTAGACAGTTTTGCTATTTAATACAAACTGGCATTAAGGTTTATCATTTGAACTCTTTGTTTGAAAAATTCCTTCATAATTGAAGGAGATAATTAAGCAAATACAGCCGTCTATCATGGGACACAAATGGAAGTGGATTTTTCAAAATATTTTTCTGTTGCAAAATTCTCCTCAAATACACGCACTATGGCATTCATGCTTAGTGTAATCCATTACAAAAATACTTAGCTTCTACATGATATATTTTAGATGGTAAAATATTCTGTAGTTACAAAGAAAAATTGGAAAAATTGAGTTCGATGTCCCGTGATAGACATTCAGTGTCTATCACGGGACAGACTTTGATTGTCATTTATTCTTGATTCTGAGAGATTTTCTATAGGGAAAACTGCAGCAAACTATTCATTTTAATTCATAGGAGGAGAATATGTAAAGGCTGCAATCTATGTTTGTGCATATAAGAGATAATAAAACTTTTGGATGTCTGACTGTCCGTCACGGGACAGCCCCAGTACTTATGTACTTGGTACCACACTTTGGACACGCAAAAGTCTATGAAACCTCTATTTGGACACCCTGTTTCCAAATATTGGCTAAGACCATGATCCATGCCTGTATTAATTATAAAAGTCCTGTTTATTTCATGGTGAATCTTTTGGGATAAAAGCATATCTTGAAAAATATAAGGGAGATGTAGATCAGATCCCAAGATTTTAAAATAACTTGAGTTCTTTAAAGTTTATTCAATGCACATGCCTTGTTCAAGGTCATATGACCCACACTTTTTGAGGCCTGTAATTGGTGGAAGACAGGCAATTCACAAATTAAAACTTTTTTCCAAAAGTACAGATCCAGTCTCATTTCTCAAGACAATTCCTCAACACTTGATTCAATATTAGGTATTTTGATGCAGGGGCAATCCTAGCCAGGACTTCCTTTGATTACTTCTAAGGTGTCTGAGGAGTAATTTCTAAGAGTTTGGGTGACCCAATGACGCCAGACGCCCTGCTGGCTAAGACTGATATATATCTGTCAAGATAAGTATATACTTCTAGATTGGGATTAGTGATTTACTGGTGTCAGGTGTGTGAAGCATTGACAGATAAAGCAGGTTTCCATTGTTTTATTTATTGAGTTCCTGGTGTTTGATATCAGTGTGTAGGATTGTCCATTTATATATTAGTTATGAGAGGCCAACTTATCATACTTTCCAATGATAAGAAATAACTAATTCTCAAGTAAATAAACTTTTATCATTTATATTTGTAGGTGGCCAGGCAGCTACAGACAGTAAAAAGTACACTCTCATGTTTAAACATAATATTCATCAACCTTAAAAAGTATCATCCGGTTCTATGATTAAGGAGTTCTTTGTTGGGCTCTAAATCATAATTTTTGATTAACATTTCTCCTTTGAATACCTTTCGAATACTTTTCAAATATTTTTCTGTTAGATCTCGAGAGGCATCACATGTGCTCATGGTCCTAGGCAGAAGGGCGTCTGGGTGTCTTTTTGGACACCCAAACCCTTAAAAAGCACCCCTCAGGACACCCCAAAACATTTGTGAGGAATTTCATTATATATGTCAATCTCAAGCATATAATTGAATTTTTTCATCTCCATATAATTCACTTGACACTGTATGAGGAAATCATGCCTTATTTTGATCAATTTATACCTGTTTATGGTTGAAATCTTCAAGGGGAACTAAAGGCTCACATACATATTAGCTTATATGAAACTAATGAAAGTAATACACTTCAAGAATAGGATGCTGTCCTGTCATATGCAAATACATTGGATGCCTGTGTGACTATGAAGGAAGGGTTGAATAAAAACAATACTAGTATGTACATCACCAATCATCCAGATTTTCAGTATTTGATTTTACTTGAAGCTAGCTGTTCTACAAAAACTGTTTTCTTTCATGTAACCTACACAAATAATAAAGGAAATGATTGATGTTCCAAGTACTGATAGCTATTTCCTGCGTTGACTAACTTCTGTGTCCTGGGATCTAGATGTGTAATGCCACAAGGTTATAATTAACCCTTTGTTTATCCTTTTCCTTTAAGGAGTTGTTACTTCCTTTTGTTGTTGCCAAAGGGACCTAGATATTAAACAAAACCCAAGTTGTAAGACAACCAACACAATCCTAAAGTCAATTTTTAATTGTACAGATTAATGATGACCATGTTTAGGTACCTAGAATTGTATGCTAATAAACTTAACTGTTAGGTGTCTCTCTGTGCTTGTAGCAGTTGATACAGAAGGGTTGAAAACAAAAACACTGAATGGCACAGCACCATCCTGTTGAGTAATCCTGACTGCATTTATGATTCCTGGTATAAAACGCATCAGCGAAGTGGTCTGAACATAAAATTACATGCTTCAGGACAGGAATTCAGTGATGCTAGCCACTGTTTTTGTCTGAATTTAATAACAGGAAATATATGAAATATAATTCTACTACCCTGTCTTTTTGTACAGCCAATTGCTGCTCATGATTTTACCATTTACCTGTTTGATACTCATACAAGTTGTTAGGCAACTTTTGAAGAGAGTTGGTGTGTAGAGCACTTATACAGTCTATGATACACTGCTCAGAGCTAGGGGACATGAAGTGGGCTGCCACCCATTTGAGTCACAGCTGATACTCTGATAGCAGTTGAAAAACATGGCTGCTACCAGGGGCTGCTAGGGGCTGGCTGAGGCTGCTGGCAACACACAAAATTCTCCCCTCATGGGATCACTAAGAGAAAAAGGAGGACAGCATCCTATTCTTGAAGTGTATTACTTTCATATAAGCTTATATGTATGTGAACCTTAAATAGTTCCCCTTTAAGTATATTGCGTTCCCCCTTTAAAATTTGGACGCCCACATATTTTACAATTTCCAATTTTGGACACCCAGTTTCTAAATCCTGGCTAAGACCCTGCATGTGCTGGTACCATTGTGCTAGCTGTAGCGGTACACTGTCCTTGCTAGGGGTCTGGGGGCATGCTCCCCAAGAAAAAAATGAAAAATATACATGTGCTCTCCAGTCTCCAGATGCATTTTAGGTAAAATAAAGAGATGAGATGAAAAACTTTCTCAAAGTTGTTCTGTTTATAAATTGATTTGTCCATATAATTCAGGGCTTGACACTAACAGTGGTCCTATGGCCCCAGGCCAGTAAAAATTTTCCAAAATGGCTTTGGGCCAGTAAAAAAAGACCTCAGCTGGTCCTACAGGGCAAGTAAATATTTGGGGACATTCTGGTTTTAAAACAAGTTTTCTCTCAAGAATATGCCAAATGTTTTTGAAATAAATGAAGATGAAATTTAACTAAATTAAATGTTGTCTGTGCATCTTATGCAATGCTTTTTTTATTTTTTCATTTCAAAAAATTGTAGGACCAGTAAACATTTTGCAGGACCAGTAGATCCTAGGTGTTACTGGTCCTACGGGGCCAGTAACGGTTTGAGTTAACGTTGAGGCCTGTAATTGACCACGCCAGTTCAAAATTATGATTTAACCTCTGGTTGCGAAATCACATGTTTTTGGGGCAAATGACCCAAAATCGACCATTAAAGTCAATCCCTGTATATCCTATGCAGCAGTGTAATTATCTAAAACACTGAAAATAATTTAAAGATGTCAAATTCACAAAATGATTGAAGGAGTGTTGTGGGTTGGTTTCTGATTGCCATCTCTCCTTCTAGTTCAAATAGTATATATACTTAAATTAGGCCACTCCAATTTAATTACTTGTCTTACAAGCTTTTTTTGGAAAAAAAACCTGTCAGACTCCAAAAAAAGAAAAAAAAGTCATCTTTGGTGTCTTACGGACGAAAGTGGTTTTGAGATTTTCTGTCAGACTCCAAAAAAAAAAAAAAGTTTTAATAATATTCTTTGTAAGTGTGATTCAATCAACTACATGAAGCTATCATTGCTGTAGTAGAGCCTCAGACTTGAGGAGGTGTACCTCCCACCCTTCAGGTTACAGGGATTATTAGATTGATTGATTTTATTTAGTTGAGAATAGGCTGGTAGAAACATATTGCTACCAGTCCTAATCGTCAGACTCTAAAAAAAATAAAAGAAAGTCACATTTTTCAACTTTTTTTTATTCCAAAATGGCTCTTTCCTACCTCCTGAGCATGTAAAACAAGTAAATAAATTGGAGTGGCCTTAGTAGTTAATTCAAAATAGCCAGACCATTTTGGACTGCACTGGGTGTGAATGGGTTACTGTCAAACATTGGGGACAAAAAAGCTTTATATTGATGTTTTTAGAAGCTGCAGTGGGCAGCAGACTCACTCCATGTAGCACAAGTGGCGCTCCTGATTCAGGGGGTATTTTTGGCAGCTCTGGTCGACCCAGTGAGTGAATGAGCTAAAGTGCCCGAGTCTTTCCAACACACTGTAGCAATATGTTTTCTTTATTTAGGGGACTTATTGAGAGCTGGCGAGATAGTAGGTCTGGCCGGGAGGAATGAATGCTTGTAACATATACAGTCATTTGTGTAGTTGTGTAGCTACTGGGGGCTTATAATGCTGAAGTGGGTTTGGCTACTTAATCTTCTCACGATAACATTTGCCAAGTAATAGTAGGGCATGTAAGTGTGCTTGCAAGTACTTCTTTCGGGGTGGACACAGGAGTGTAGGAATTTTAACATTCGGATATGTTACACAAGAATCGCAAGGAAAAATGTCAACAGTATGCTCATGTGGAACAAAGGTAAATGATGGATTTCACTCTCACTAACTGCTTTCATGGGGTGCTTTATGGCTGTGATCGCTGTATCAGTGATTCGATCATTATCACTTCGTGAATATGTGCTTCATCTTCAAGTGCAGGATTCGATAGCCCAGGGCTAGTTCTTGAAAATCAGGGTTAGTAAATTGAAATTGTACATGTGAGTAGCCTATAAAGAAATATATATATCAGTGCCTAATGAAGTATGAAGCCCTCCTATGACTCTGCATAGCTGGTTGATATCAAAAATTAATTCAGCACAATAAACTTCCCCTGGGCTATTGAAACAATTACTTAATGTAGAGCCCTGAAGTGCTTCAGCCCATCTGAAGGGCTCATTTAATAATATACTAATAACTAAATATACACTATATATCTTGATAAGTACTTTACATCATGATCATCTTGGCTCTTCAGCCATGGAAATTAGGAGCCTGATAAAAAATGAAAGGCCTAGAGGCTAGAGTCATTAATTAATATGCATTCATGGATATGTTTTGACATATATAGTTAAAATGCTAGTTATACTACTACTAGTATCAACAAGTACTACCGTACGGGCCAGTCTTGCTCCTCAAGAGTAATGAAAGGCCCATAGAAATATGAACCCTGATGAATACTTTATGGCATAAAGAATAGATTTGAAATCTTAGATCTTTCTAGTATTTTAGGAATGTTTAGATTGTAAGCATGATGGATTGGTAGCTCATGTTAAATTTCAATTGCATATATGTACCCTTAAAACATTACATTTTTACGGGTCATGAACAGTTAATTATCTGAGAGCTCATGCATGGTAAAATGCATAATATTGTTCCATGGTAATTTGCACATTATTTACATGTAATTGATAATACTAATTAGATCCAAGTTTATGGTTGTAATTAATCTGAGTATATTGTGGTGAATGTGGTCTACCTTGCCTTGAAAAAAAGAATGCCCCAAAAAATTACAATTGCCAATTTTGGGCACCCAGTTTCTGATCGCTGGCTAAGACCCTGCTTCGCATTGCTGTTCAATTGATAATCATATCAAATGCATACAGGCAGGCAAGCTGTTGGTTTACAGCAGTCAGCTGTATCAATTGATAACATTTACTCATCAATAAAGCATGGCCGTAATTAAGTGGCATGCTGAGTATTTGTAGAGTATTAGTGTAGGATCTGCAGGTCGATATCCTGAGAGGCCCAGAGGAGCATGTGGGACCAGCGGGGGATCAAAGCGCCAGGAAATGAACAGTAATTGCCACTATGATTTAGGGCTATGATGCCCAATGAAATATTGATGTACTTGTGATTGTTCTGTCAATATTTGACATCTACATGTAATTTTATGCTCTTCACTCTTTAGTAGTACTAAATTCAAATATCTGCTGGACAATGGAATTTGAAATTTCGATTTTCGTTATTTTTTCTGCCATGTTGCGGCTAATTCGTGACTAACCACTTGTAAGTAGTGGAAGAAATCATAGGACCCAGTTAAAACACCCCCTAACCCCAAGTTAGATATCAATGGCCAGGTTTGTATGTAATGAACTGTGAATTTTTGGCAAGATCACTTTTATTACTATTTCTACTCCCCAGGTTTTAGTATCCCTGTCACCTAATTGTCAAAGATTAAGTAGCCATGGTCTACACAGGTAAAAGTTCACGGGCCTGTACGGCCCCGTTACGGGCCCGTTTTTCGATCCCTCAATATATCGACATTTCAAGGCTTGAAACCCTGTAACGGTCCCATTATTTTTATTATTTATACGGGCCTGTAACAGGCCCGTTATAACGAGCCCGTAACGGGCCTGTTCGGGCCCGTCAATTTTTACCTGTGTACCTCGAATATCAGTCCTGATGTATAGATTAACCCATTTATGCCTGGATAGCTCTGGCATATAATTCTGTTGGGAATAAATTATGCAATTAAGCATGAATTTGCAAAATATTTGAAGCAGATGTGTGGGTAAGGTTCTGATCAAATTAATAGCTAGATAATTGGGTGCTCAATAGAAGGTTACTGGTGTTTTAAAGTGACCTTTATACACTTAATACAGTGTAATTCTGTGCTGCACTGCTCTTATTTAAGCTGCACTTGCGTCATTAAGAACTGGTCTGAAGAAAAGAGAGCATGCCTATTGGCTGCAAGCAGGGTATATCAGTTGATCCCTTGCTGACATGCCCCACAACCCAGGTCATGCGCAAGATCTGCATACTTAGAGTCCAAACAGATATTTGTCTTTAGCTCTGATAAACATTTCTCTTTCTGAAAATGCATATTTAATGCTATATGCCACTGTCATCTGAGATAGTAATCAGCAGTCTAAATTTTCTACAACTGAATCCTTAGCATCCTTTTCCTCTAATGCTCCTACACATGTAAGGACAGGCAGTTGCTGCACAATAATCACCCCTTTTTAATACACAAATGTCTCAGTGCAGGCTTCCTGAGTCCAAACAGGAAACTTCCCTAATTGCTAATACACTATTAGCCAATAGATCACACCTCCCAGGGGAGGTCGGATAAGGAAGGGCTATTGTGTACTTCATAAAGATAAACATCCCAGCTGGGTGCCTCAGGAGTCCTCTTTTTTGTCATTTGTAGTTTGAGTTGGGAGTTCTAATTTCAAGGAATAAGTAGCAAACCTTTTCATCAAACATAAAAAACACCCTATTTAAAGGTGTGAAGGTCCTGAGCTCTCTTAAGTTTAAATAATAGGTACATGTCACCAATAAAGTCATGCCATTTTTGGTTGCTTCTGGCATGAATTGGTAAATGTAAATGTAAATGTAATCTTTATTTTAAGTCGGTATATCAATTACAAGAAACACGAGCTACTAATTAGGCTCTTGGCCGACTATATATTGGTTAGACTATATGTATGTATGTACAAATCAGATCAGTTTGTTGGCTGTTGCATTCAAGCTTTGTGTTCCAGTTGGCATGATCCGTTTTAATTTTGAACAAGAAGACAAAGTAACAAATGTGATACATGCAACAATACGAACAGTTGAACATCAATTTTCATTGGAAAGCTTTTGGTCAAGTACTGTCAGATAAGCACCTATATGCCAGGGTTTCATTATGCAGTCATATATATTCAGGTTTTAGCATGATCATCATGTTGAAAATGGCGAAATCACTGACCAGCAGTGAAAGGGTTAAATCCTACATAGCTTGTATTTTATTCAGAATAATATTTCTTATCTGCATGTGGCTTGCAGAGTCTCATTTCACCTTGCACTCACCGACATGGAAATCCCATAGCTTGATTTCCTGTAAATCACAGATAAATCTACCTACCTATGGGCTAGGGCCCTATGCTATCTCTACCCTTCCAGCTCTGTGGGTGTCTTTAGAACCCATACGCTTACTTTGTTTCTTCTTTTCCTTTAAGCTATCATCTTTTCACCTCTTAGCTGTATTTGTCTCATCTTTTACCTGGAAGTTTTTTAGATTTATAGTTGATATTCCATGCCTAATGTATGGGATTCTATTCATTTGAAGACTGCCCCAGTGCCCACAGAAGCTGACTCAATTATGCTAGAATTATATTATAATGCAATAAGTATGGTGAATAACATTCTCATGAGTGAAGGTTGTATTTTTTCCATATTTCTTTTCTTAAGAATAGTGAAAATAGTCAGGTAATTTTGTGTGCTACATACATAGTTTAACTTTGTTTGCACTACAGCAAACAAGTCTGTCAGCCTTTTGAATTGAATAGTTATGAAGTGATATACCTCAAAAAAGAAAAAAAGAAGAAGAAAGGAATGAAAGGATCTATTTTTTTCTACTAATTTCTCAAGGCAAAGGCCAATTGTTTACAGGAATATATCAGAATCTAACACTGTCTGAAAGTATGTAAGATGTTAGCAGAAACCATCTCAGCATTCATGTAAGTACGGGTTGCTGCAACGGATTTTATTTAATTTATATTCTGCCCAATAGATGACAGCACTACACACAATAACTTTAGACCCCATGCAGGATCATTTTCCATTCACCATTTATGCTCTTTCAAAGTTTACTTCAATGACGACTGTCATCTTACTTTTCTACATACATGATATGTTTTAATAATTACTTGGAGTTGGATGAATGGTGAACTGAATGAATGAATGAATGGCGGGAAATATTTGAAAGAGAGTTGTTGGTTGAGTTTTGATGTAAACATTACAAAAGAATTCTTTGTTAGGTATCATCATAGTCAGACCTTTAGAGGGACTGCTAAATATTTCCAGGGATTATAGGGTTATGATACAAGTAGATTGTTCAGTGGTTTGTGTACAGTTACTGCATACAATGTTTACACATGATAGCCATTCCAAGCTATTGAAGATGTTATTAAGTGCATTGATGTCTTGAACAAATGAATGTGTTCATGAAATGTTCATGTTCTAAGATGCTTTCTTCTGCATTTTCAGAGTAATACCTCTACTGAAGATCATGTTGCAAAATGTAAATACTTAAATATATATATATATATATATATTTATAAATATTGTGAAAACGCGATGGTTATAGGCTTTTAGCTGACATGCAGGATAATTTAAAGAAAACTTCAAAAAAATAAAAAATAAAAATAAATAAATAAGGCCTAGAAAAAGAAATTGTTTGTTTCCTGCAACGGTCCGAAAAAAATAGGGTAGGTAGGTTGCTAAAAAGATTTTTTTTGATAATTTTTTGGTCAAAAATGTGTGTTTTATGCATGTTTTACAGTGAATGGGAGTTGGGAGGGCAGTAAAAACTTTAGGGTAGGGATTTTTTTTAAATAAAAACTTGTTAGGGTAGGGTTACAGGAAACAAAAAACTTTCTTTTTAGGTCTAATGATGATAAAATAAAAAAAAGTTGTACAGAAGGGTTATTTTGTTTGAAACTTTTACTGAAGTCATTGCATCTATTTACCCAGGGGTTGAGTGAGACGAGGTTGGTTTTGCTTGCAAGACCATTTTTACTAACTTCAAGTGAGTAAAAACTTAGTGTTGGATAGTGTGTTGAACACTGTATCAGAATTTTATCTATTTTTCTATTTTTGATAGCAGATGCCTGTCTAGTTGACAGCAGCCTAGATCACAAATACTGCTACCCACTAGACTAACAGCTGCTGCTGTTATTATATACACATAAAAAACAGTGGGAGAAAGCAGGTTCAAAACTGGCATGTAATCTCTCTCTCTCTCTCTCTCTCTCTCTCTCTCTCTCTCTCTCTCTCTCTCTCTCTCTCTCTCTCTCTCTCTCTCTCTCTCTCTCTCTCTCTCTCTCTCTCTCTCTCTCTCTCTCTCTCCCCTCTCTACCTCTCTCTATCTCTCTCTCTTGCTCGCTCTCTCTCTCTCTCTCTCTCTCTCTCTCTCTCTCGCTGACTCTCTCTCTCTCCTCTCTCTCTCTCTCATCTCTCTCTCTCTCTCTCTCTCTCTCTCTCTCTCTCTCTCTCTCTCTCTCTCTCGCTGACTCTCTCTCTCTCTCTCTCTCCCCCCCCCCTCTCTCTCTCTCTCTCTCTCTCTCTCTCTCTCTCTCTCTCTCTCTCTCGCTCTCTCTCTCTCGCTCTGTCTCTCTTTTGCAAAATAAAGTTGAATCTTGAATCCCATATTTTTTATGAATCAGATAATACTTAAATTGGACAGCATTCTGCCGCAGAACATGCAAAGAACATTGAACTGATATTTTAGGATGTATTGTGAAATTTGCGTCATAGAATGAATGCTTTAGATATGGCTGGCTATTTAGACAATCACATCCTGCAGTTATATAAGTCTTGTGACTAATCTTGTGAATAAATTTCATAATTGATTGCATTTGTGCATTTATTTACCTGGTCTTCTTGATTAATCTATGCCAGGTGTTGTGCTGAGCTCATTTGCATACAATGACTGCTGGTTCCTGCATGTCTTATATGTCATTTTCAATATTGCACTTTTATAATTTTTATGTAGTCCTGTCCTCTGCAGTCATAGCCAGGCTTCAGTTCCTAGACAAAATCTCATGAGACAAAAATCAATTTGAAAGTAGGCAACAAATATTTTGAAGGGAGGTAACAGATAATAACCATATAAACTTGTATTTTTGAAGACAATGTACAGCATCTATAAGCTATGTTGAAGCTTACATTAGTTTTCAAGCTCCTAGAAAACATGTAAATTGATGCAACATTTACATGTTAAAGTTGTGGGCTCCTCAAATAGGGAAAGTTAGACTTATGATATTTTGCTGACATTTCAACAGATTTTCTCTAATGTGATGCATTCAGGAATTGATTTCATTCAACAATTCAAACTGCCAGGATGTTCGATAATTGTTTGAGTTCATTGTATAATTGAGTCAGTTTTGATATTATATACTTGCTTCTCTACATACACAACTTCATACAAAATCCATTGTTAGATTTCCTATATATTTACCTATGGGCCCTGGTGCATGTATACCAGGTGACACCAAACCAATATAAAAGTATTGATTGTTGAGTTGAGAATACCATTTTCCTACATCCCAACCATCTGTTGAGTGTACTCTACGCGAAAGCTAAACTTCAGGGGAAATGTAGACCAGGATGGATACAGTTGAGAAGACAGCATTTATAGTGGATTACGTTCATCAAAAAACGGATTATCTTTATGGATTATCTATGCAGCATTAGGATTATTCTGTACTGTGGATGGTATCCCTGTATCTTCATCTACCTGCGTTGAAATGCTGTTTCATCAGCTGGGATGCGGTTCCCATAGAGACCGTGAAGGAATACCTCGTCTCTCTAACCTTGTTTCGTGAAGGATGTAGACAACTATGTGAAACCTGGAAAGATATTTCAAAATGGAATAGGGAAGCACCTAGTAGATGTAGTTAAAACTACTTCGGAACTTGAATAGAGACAATTGATGGCAGTGAAATCATCTTTACATGTAGGTCATTCCTTGACCCACTTGTTGGAAATTCCTGGACAAGTTGATATCTATTTTTTTCAACTCCATAAAAACAGGAACATTTCAATACATTGTATGATGTAATCAGTTGATTTTATGTTGTTCATAGAAACTTTGGCTCCACATCATGAGGTAGTAGAAGATGATAGTAAAAGTAGTAAGCCACTGTTCTTCGTTTGCTGCTAATATTGATCCTACCATATTGCGGGTCGTATAGTTTGATTGGATGTTTATTATACAATCATCATTTCTATAAATTGTGATTTTCTAAACTATATACCAAAAATATACCAAAAATATACCAAAATAATGAAAATATATATTGCTGGTTACACATTTTTCTTCTAAAATTTCTTGTGACACATATGAAACTCATGTTTGTAACGGTTCATCGTGAAACATGAAATACTGAATAACAATGAGTCATTGAGAATGACATGTATCTGATACATTCATACAGAACATGGTTATGGCCCAAAGCTGGCAAATAATGTTGTTTTGGTCAGCTGTGTCATCATGAAATTGACATTATTCAAAGAAATGAACACTTGGTCATAGTTCTCTATGGAGAAATTATATTCTTTATCTGGTTCACTAAATATAATCCAGACTGAGTATAAATGAAAACCATGTGATATTTACTTATTGTCGTGCAGTGTGGGTGTATATATCTCCTCGTCAGCACAGGTGTGAGTACATTACCTATTGTTAATGAGGGTGGGTGACGTACTGCTATTTCCATAGAGTTCCGGAGGATTTCTATGGTACAGGACGCCCAACCAGTGGGGTGTTAGGATAAAGTTGACTACCCTATTCTTAATCAGCCTATGTGATGTACTGCTAATTCCATAGAGTTGCGGAGGATTTATATGGTACAGGACACCCAACCAGTGGGATTAGATGTGTTATGATAAAGTTGACTCTGCCTTATCCTTAATCAGCCTGTGTGACATACTGTTGTTTTCATAGGAGTTCCTAAGGATTTCTATAGTACAGGACACCCAACCAATTGGGTTATGATCAAATTTTCTGCACCCTTTTGTTAATCATCTTGTGTGACATACTGTTATTTCCATAGGAGTTCCAAAGGATTTATATGGTACAGGACACCCAACCAATGGGGTGTAGTATGATAAAGTTGACTCTATACTCTATGAGAAGGGTGTGTGACGTACTGTAAAACCATAGTGTACCTGTGAATTTCTAAGGTACAGAACACCCAACCAGTGTGGCGTACTTCTATTTCCATACCTTGTATTTCTGCAGAGATTTAGTTGATTTCAATTGTACAGGACTCCCAACCAGTGGGGTACAGCAGAATGTTCAAGCTGTGATGTTGTTCTCATACAGCGTTCTCACCATTCTCACCATGCTAGAGTGTGAGAAGCAGGTACGGCCATGTGAGATACTAGTTCTACACATCAATCTTCAATCAACCTTTGAAAACACTGGATATTGATAAAAAAAACCTCCATCATGACTTAGACAAACTTTTCACAGGATTTTAGCAGAGACTATTGGGGGTCAATAGTAAATACCCTTCAAAACCTGCAAAACTCTACAAAAACCACAACAACAAAAACAACGGAGAACTGACTTTTATTGTTGTGCAGTCCACAATGAGTAGAAATGTTAAGATGCATGGTAAGAATGGCTTAACGAGGAACAACCCGTACCTGGAGTTTATTCTGGCGTACCCGGGGGTGCACCAGCAGTTCATAGATACCTACCCCGGGGCCGGCGACTCAGACCCACTGATTGATGCTAAAGGTGACGATGAGGTAAGAATTAAGACATATTCTATATACTTAATTGTGGGACATTCAATACAATTCAATACTTTATTTCAGACACAGGTGGTTAATTATATACAAGGACTTTAAGCCAGAACTTAGCCAGGACCTGTTCAGCCTGTTTTGTGGACAGGCAGTTCCCTAATAAACTCTTTTTTAGACAGAAAATAATTTTGATGAAGAAGTTTCAATTATTTACTTTTTTGGATTAATAACTATACCTTTTCCTACAGGCTGTAGACCATTGCTGAGAAGAGTAATTATAGAATAAGAGACCAACTTTTACAAAGCTTCGTTAGACCTGCACACAATTAAGCAGGAAGGTTTTATAATCATTTTCTCTGTATCAAATTTTTCCAATCGTGGCTGCTTCAAACAAACATTTTGTATGTTAACAGATTTTTTTTCGGTTTGGCAAAACTATAGTTAAGAAAATTTCTGGTCGCCACGACTCGCCAGTGACTTGGGGTTAGGGAGTGGCTTTCGCTGGGTACTCTGGTCTCCTCCACCGGTTACAACTGGCTTAGTCTCGACACAATATGGTAAAAAAAGTGACGAAAAACAAAATTGCAAATTCCAGAAATTAACAACAGTGCTCATTATCAGCAGCTGCATCAGTAGCATCATCATCAGCAGCAGTAGTAGTAGTGCTGGGATGTGTGCTGTGGTCTGTGTGACAGTGGTGTGTGAGATGTACTATTGATCTTGCCACATCTGGCCTCTGTTCAGTGCCTATTGATTGTGTCTCTGGTGACTGGGTCGCGTCCCCAACAGCCACAGTCACCAGCGACCACAACATGTCAAATGTCAGTAACCTGACACAACAACACAATTCCTGCACCATAGGTGAATAGTAAGGTGTGATTTCCTGGTCTTGAAGAGTGTCCAACTTTCAAATGATACCAATAGCCAATGCACCTACCGGTATATCATTCAGGACATGTCCAATGTCAGTAACCCAACACGACAACACAATTCCTGCACCTTTAGTAAACTGCAAGGTGTGATTTCCTGATACAAATTCTTATAGAGTGTCAAACTTTCAAATGATACCAATAGTCAATGCACATACACTGTATATCAGGCAGGATCGCCTTGTCAAATGTGGCTAACCCACCTCCATTC
Organism: Maea johnstoni; assembly: GCA_963942565.1. Classification (NCBI taxonomy): domain Eukaryota; kingdom Metazoa; phylum Annelida; class Polychaeta; order Spionida; family Magelonidae; genus Maea; species Maea johnstoni. The sequence goes on along the minus strand of OZ012691.1, from coordinate 17,184,396 downwards.
CTAAACACTATGTGGATTGCAGGGACGTGTGACTTCCTGTTGAAAATTCTAATGCAGGGGCCCTAAGTATAAAGCTTTGCGATGTGCTTGCGATGTGCTTGTGGTTAGAAAGTCTTTTGTTCTCCCATTGTATTCTTAACCACAAGCACCTCTCAAGCACTACGTAAAGTTTTATACTTAGGGCCCTCTATGTTTAGTTGATGCCATGCAGTAGCCAATCCAACCAAGCAGTACTATTTATTGATGTTTTACTCTGACTTCATATTTATATATTGGGGCCACCAAGTGAGGCACGCATCAACAACCTTGCCCAGCCCATGTGATGTACTTGTTGCATGGTCATGTTAAGAAATATATTTAAAACAGACATAAGTGTAGGCTAGGTATAATCCCTACCACAGCCTTGGAGAGCACTGTCTGGACAGGAATGGGCCTTGAGTGCCTAGTGCACTCACATACATGTGGCAATATTGGGTCATGTTTTTTCTGCATTTATTTAAATATTTCTACTTATGTCGGCCAGTTTGGAATTTGTCCCTAATTTAAAGTGATTTGTTCAATGATCTATGAAACTACTTATGATAATATTTGTCTTGTCTCTTTACTATGTGGACTAAGGCAGCCTGAACTAATTAATGGTCAGCTTTATGGACAGAATTTGGCTGACCATGCATGCACCAGCACTAACCAACAACAAGAGCTCAAGAGTATGAAGCATTTTTGATTACTGTAATTTATAATATCTTTTGAGGCAAGCGAGTTATTTCGATTTAAAACATATCTCATCAGAATGTGAGGCAAAGATATAAGGGTCAGCATTTGCCCCTGGAATGTGATTTTGCGACCAGATATTTAAATATAGGAGCCACATATACGAATGGACCTATCAATTATCAATTGGAGCACTGAGAATGTGTTGTTTTCTGGCATGTTTCTTTTTTAATTCTAATTTAATTTTACATGATAGTACCCTAAAATGCTCCTTTATTTCAAGTCCTCAGAGCGAAATCTGCTCCTGCCTGAAAATGTTAAGGTCAATCCCTGGGTTGATGGTGGAACTTGGCTGACCACTATTAACAAACAATTAAGAAATAATGATAATTATACATAGTTTGTGGATGTCGCAGGTATGACAATGTGATTGAAATATCACTGGCTGTACCAAGTGTAGATCTAAGACTAAGGGTCAGCTTGATGGCCAGAATCTGGCTGACCACCAGCACTGACCAACAACAGATGGCAACATACTACCTGCGTACTTACACATGCTGGTACCTGCTGGACGTAATGAATAAGACACACAGGTGCAGATATCTCACATGACTCAGCTGGCCAATGAGAATGCAGCGGGAATATTTTCTTGGTATTTCGCTTTTCTCTCCCAAACATCCAGTGAGTTAGGTATAAGCCTTGACCTATGCGGAACAATATATTACTCAGCTAGCCTGACTAGAAGAGACAAAAATTTGAATAGGTAATAAAGGGATAGCCTCCCCCCCCTACAAACTTAATGATTGCTGTTTCTGTCAGGCAGTTTTGAAATCCCGGCTAAGACCCTGCAATGAAATCTAAATTCCTATTGAACATCTTCCACAATGCTATACTGACCCATTTTGAAAAGCTATGCATGTTTAATAACTATGTAGACTTGTCCATGTTTGTTTTATCATACCCAGGTAGGCAGTGGTCATGTTACCCGCTTATAAAACACACAATTGTTGCTATATGTATGGGGAAAATGGTTAAAATGTGTGTAAAAATACAAAATACTCAAAAATATTTCAGGGCTTGCAAAAAAGTTTCTTGGCCATTTGGTATCTTATATAACTAAATACATGTAACTGAATTTAGATAGATAGGAAATGTATCTAGTATTTGCTTAGGCCAATATTCTTTTGACCAGATGTACACCAAACTGACAACAAATTCTTACTATAGTAAAATCTTTGGCATTTAGCCCTCTCCTTAAGGCTGTGAAACTTTGGAATATTGTCAAGTCCTGAGTCAATGTTTGATACAAGGAAGCTACTGTCTGCAAGTGTGTGAAACTTTGGACTATTGTCAAGCATGTAGCGAGTCAAAGTTAGATAGAAGACAGCTACTGTTTCCAAGTGTGTGCGGCTACAGTAAGTAAGAGGATTTGATACTTTGGACTTGCGCTCTGCATAACTTCTGGACAGCCAGGCTCGCTATAGTGGGAGAGGAGGATTTATAGCTGCCGTAAGCCGTGTTGTGACTAATTGATCGTTATAAGGCATTTCCAGGCCAGATCAGCGTAAAGAAAGATCAGCACGACTTGTGTTACGGGCCACCGGTCCTTCACAGCTATACATTACACACTACTAACGGGTCTCAAGGATAGAGGGAAATACCTGTAGGACCATATCTATTACAATCTATCCCATTACAGGTATATATACCTACCTGTGTGTACTAACTAGAGTATCAAGTACTTAGGTAACAGCACACCTGTACAGCGTGGAATACCTGGATTAATTAGCGACATACCTGTGACTAGTCAGGTGATGACCACAGCTACCTGCTGGGAGTTTTCATGGGACACAGTGAAGGTGGATAGCTTAACCTGGCAGGGTTGCAGAATAAGGAGACTTGTTTCGGAGGCAAGAAAAGATCATAAGCAACAATAGGGATACCCTGTAACCTAGAGAAAGTCTTCATAGGACATAGTGTAGGTGGATATACCTGGCTGTCATTGTTCAAGGAGCATTGTTTTGGAGGTGATGACATGACATCTCAAGAAAAGCTTATTCTAAGCAATATAACACATTAACTGTAACAGAGAAAGTCCTACCTGGATACATTTTACAGTGTGTTTTAAGCAGGGAATAGTGGAAAGCAAGCTGTTTAATGGCAAGAGGATATCTACACACCAGCATCTGAATGCAATCAAAGGAGTATGTAAAACTTATTCTGGATACTGAGTTTGAGAAAAAATCAACAGATCAGCATATTAGCACAATTGAGAAAGTACGCTCCAGATACTTGTATAAATCTTACGTCAGATATCATCTAAGTATGACCATAGAAAAGTTATGCAATAGATATGAGCTGTATCAATGTCAAGGGGCATCTATATATCACATCTTAACACTATAGTTGGAATGTATGCTTTATCTGGGAAAAGCGAATTCAGGATTCTGACTTTGAGCAGGGATTAGAAATCTGCACACCATCATCCTTGCAAGGAGGATCATCTCAAGGATTACCTGTCAACGGGAATACACACCTGTAAAAAAGCTTCTTTACAGGAGTCCACTGGAGGATCACCTAACTGGAATACCCTACCTGGATACTAAAGGTTTCTACAGGATCTTACCCAGGAGTAGCTATAAGTCAACTACACAACAGCAACTAAACATCTAAACAAAAAAGGTTATCTAAAAAAGATACCTGATATAAAGGGGAACACACTACCTAAATTAAAGCGTATAGTCAAACTTAACCATGAGTAGCTATAAATCAACTACACACCAGCATCTCAACAAAAAGGTCTCCATAAATTTAAGATTACCTGTAATTGGGAATACAATACCTGAAAAGCTTATATGGGATATAAAAAGATTGGGTTTGGGCAGGGAAAGGTGGAGGGGTAAATGCCTCCTCCTACAGTTCACTACACTAGTACCTGGATAACGTTTGTACTGGATATAAAAGTAGGGTATTTGTAGGGAAAGGCTGAAGGGGTAAATGTCTACAGTTCACTACACTATCTGGATAAGGTTTGTACAGGATATAGAAAGTACTCGAGTAGGGTATGGGCAGGGAAAGGTTAAAGGGGGAATATTTCCTTTACAGTTCAGCATGGATTTGACTTTACTTAGAGATAACGCTTACTTAGATATCAGGCGTAGCTTCATAACAACACAGTGTGATATTATCAGTAGATGGCATGTCAGAGTGCACTGCTCACATTGCATGACAGAACACATGGTATTTATGTCTGCATTGAACACTATTATACCTAAACAGGGCTTGACAGGAAGTATTTATAATAAGTTTATTTTTTTCGGACTTTAGTTAGCCAGTATGTTTTGGGTAGTCCAAATTGATTTTTCAATTGAACAGTGTGTACCTAAACAGGGCTTGACATGAAGCATTTACTATGAGTTTTTTTTTTGGACTTTAGGTTGCCAGAATACTTTAGATTGTCCAAAGTAAGTTTTCAATTGAACCGTGTGTTCCTAAACAGGGCTTGACAGGAAGTATTTACTTGGATTTTCTTTTGGACTTTAGGTTGCCAGAATGTTTTGAGTTGTCCCCCCCCCCCCCCAATATTTTTTTCAATTTAACAGTATATACTTAAACAGGGCTTTATTGGAAGTATTTACATTATTTTTTTCTTGATTGTCCAAATTTATTTTCTGCTTATAATCTAAAAAAAAAAGAAGATATCTGAAAGTAAACTAATAACTAGGCTCATAAACTTATTGCCAATCCTACTTTACATGACATGCTGTGAACAGAATAACATAACACAACCAAGATTTAGTATGTAAATAGTAAACCAAGGAAATGAAACTTCTTTATCAAATATTGGATTGTAAACCATACCTCGAAACATTTGTATAGCAAAATCCAACTGAATTATCAACCTGTAAGTTTGAGACTTTGTTCAAACATCATCATAGTATTACTCCTCACACCATTATTCAACCACAGCATTACAAGTAAATGCTATTCTGTTGCAGAGCTCAAGATGAAAAAAGCAAATATTTATCTCATATTATTGTTTCTCCAAGTCCACCATGTCACTCAGGGCATGTCTATTGTTCCCCTTGAACAGTTTCACCTGGATCTATGAGACGTTCAAAAATAAATTTGGAATGTAGCAGTTAGATATTTGATGGAAAGTTGTAGATTGGATTCTAGTTAACCTTTCTCCTACACATATACTTTCCAGAAGATGCGCCTGCCCATAAGTTTGTGGTCAAAATAGTCTTGACCTTTTTGGGTTGGTGCCAAGTTGAAAAGGGTCTAGCATTTAATGTGGTCAATGGAAGACCCAGGTGATCTGTGTCCTCTAGGTTTCAACAATTAAATCATTTGGAAATCAGGGCTCAAAATTAAGCTTTTTTCCGGTTAGCCCAACTGCATCCTCAAAAGCTACCTTAAAGTGTTTTTGTAAAACAGTAGATCTTTGGGCTCCCTGCAGTTTGAGGGAGCCGCAGGAGAATTCAAGGGAGCCCTGGGCTTCTGGCAATCCCTAATTTTGAGCCCTGGAAATATTGTCTAAGATTAATTATTTGGACTCTACCTTTATTTTTAACTATTTTACAAAAGCATGTCCCCTCTATACTCTTTACAAAATCTTTACAGATGATTGTTGTGCACTTGTATCTTTTGTGCAGCTAAGTAACATTAATGCTATGCAGTAAGATGGTACATATTTAGGCCCCCTTCTTCAAAATTGAATATAAAATATTATAGTTAACATTTATTTTGGTTAAGTATGAAACCCCAACAGTAAAAATGAAAGGCGCTCATATTATTAACCTTTATGCTGCTAGCTAATTTGGCCGATACAAAATGATGCAAAAAACCTGATAAATGGCTGAAACCCTAGCATATGGGTACTCATCTTAGAGTGCTGAGCAGCGAGAGCTATCCAATGGATATCAGGGACATGAGAGGGTTTAGGCGGTTTTCAAAAACCTTGTGATTTGGATGAAAGTAGCCCCATCATTGGAAGGGTTAAACTTCTCAATTTTGCTGATGGCAGTTAGGGTGGATAGGGCTAATGTTCTAACTGCTAATACAATCACTGCTTATATATATTCATATTTGATTTATAAACACAGTGATTAATTACCATTGCACTAACTCAGAGATTGCATATTTTGAATAGCATTAAAACACCCTGGTTGTTATGCTCTAGACACCTTTCACCTTTGAGTTGATATCAGCTACTTAATCGAACGCTACACACTTAAGACTAATGGAGTTGACATCACCCAGATCTTTGCATTTGGTGATATCTTCAAAGATCAGCATTTTACTTAGACTTTAAAGGTATAATAGGACATTCATGTATTAAATAGGAACTTGAAATTTGAACTTTGTCAGTGATCTGTCAATACAGGGCTCAAAATTAAGATTTTTTCCAGTGAGCCCAATTGCATCTTCATAAGCTTCATAAAGGTGTCGTTTATTTCAAACAGCATATCTTTGGGCTACCTGCAGAACTTTGAGGGAGTCGCAGGAGAGTTCTGGGGAGCCCTGATATATGAGCAGACGGCTCCAGCTAATTTCGAGCCCTGTAATAGTTTAGTTAGGCAAAAGTTTATTTAAAATTTTATTGGTGCGGAAAATGACAGTAAAGCACCTGAAAAGTTACAAACCTAAAAAAATGCCCCAAAACGAACATGTGAAAAAGTCACTGATATGTCTGAGTAATCACAAACAGGATATTTGTGCATGTCCCCGTCATGTTTCTACCTTAAGAGATAACTGATCTGAGGACATGATAGGTAGAGATGGCCCAGGAATGTCAAGTAGGAAGAAAAAACACAATTTATCCTGGATCCCGACCTTCACAACGCAGCTGGGTTAATATATGATAGGACTGTCATTGTCATTCTGTGATTTCATAGCTGCTTAGACGAAGAGACATAACCAGAAAAAATCTCAGCTCCAGATTGCTTTTTTAACCCTTCCAATGCTGAGGCTACTTTTGTACAAAGCACACGAACACAAGGATTTTAAAAAACATCTAAACCCTGTCATTATGGTATTCATTAAGTAGCTCTCACCGAGCACTCTCAGATGAGTTTGCATATGCCAGGGTTTCAGTGATTTTCTACGTTTTTGCCTCATTTTTCTATTGGACAAATTTACCACCACTATAACATAGGGTTAACCCTATATTGCTCAGAATAGCCAAAAGCGGGACAACAATGTTTCTCACAAAAGCATTGTTGGAATAGAATTTGGAGGGGAAATGTTTACCAGAGCACTAACCCACAACTCTCCAATTATTTTGTTAAAATTATTCGTAATAATTAGCTATTGATAAAAGTATCAATGACACAGAGGACAATTTTAAGAGAAACTCATTGATGGGTTGAATATGGCTCACAAATCCTTCCCACGCAAAATGCACTACATTAGATATTTTGTTCACTGACATGCTCTCTTCCTTACTGATTTCCAATTGTGTCATAGATCCAGGCATGTTTGAAGGTGAAAACTAAGCCTAGATAGGTGAGGACTAAGCCCTGCTCCTCAAGACCGAAATAAGAATTTGTACCTAGAGCTAAGGCCTAAAAAAAGAAATTGTTTGTTTCCTGTAACGGTCCGAAAAAAATAGGGTAGGTAGGTTGGTAAAATCTTTTTTTTTTTCATTATTTTTTTGGTCAAAATATCTGTGTTTTATGCATGTTTTACGTTGATTGGGAGTTGGGAGGGCGGAAAAAAACTTTAGGGTAGGGATTTCTTTGAATAAAAACTTGTTAGGGTAGGGTTACAGGAAACAGACAACTTTTTTTTAGGCCCACATTGCACTCTCTCTAAGGACTGTATATATATCAACCATGTAGATCAGGTGTTTTAATTAGTTTTCCCCTGCAAATTTTTCCTCAGGTAGGAGGTGATAGATTCAGTTATGCATGCATGATAACCTAGTTATTGCTCATACACTATAATTAGCTCAGAAACTATTCATCATATTTACAGTTTCTTCACTCTATTAGCCTAATTAGGTGCAGGATAGGCGGTAGGGGGATTCTGACTAATTATAAACTTAAGAAACATTGAGTTTAACACTTTCTTGCTCAGAGCAACTGGGTGGTTAGACAACACATGGGAATACCTTGAAGAGTTAAAACTCTTAATGATGTAAGAATGAAGATATTTCACAGCTCAAGAATATTTTCTGATTTGATTACAAATTGTTGGTTGAAAAAGCCTGTTTTGTACTTTACAAAATTCCCTAGAATTATCGGCAAAGTTGACAGGATATTTTTGGCTGCTACTTGTGAGACATGAATGGGTTAACCAATTATGACTTGCGGTGGCCAAGTCAGTCCGACAATTTTGGATAAAAAATTTCAGACCAAAGCGTTATTTGGAAACAAAACTCAAGGAGCAATGTTCATCAGATCACTAACAGCAAATCTTCTAAAATCTTCTAATATTTTGTAAAATCATTCTTCATTTTCAAGTTATTGTCAAAAGTATCAATGAACCAGATGACAATTTCAAGAGCAAGGGTTAAAATACTGCTGTTCATAGTTGTCTTCCCATGAGGTTGCTCTGAGCATGAATGGGAGATAAAGGCTGACGCATGATTTCCTTGCTTTAGGAGGAGGAAGAGGAAGAGGAAGAGGAGGAGGAGTGGGAGAGACAATGCTACTGCTTGAGGTTATTAAACTTTCACGGGATCAGTTTTGAGGTGATGTGCATTAATTAGTCTCATAGCTCCTGGCCGCCTAGCTGAGAGCATCTGACTCTATAGATCGCACACATATGCACAGGAGAAGACTCTAGATTTACATATGATAAAAGATAAAGAGGAGGAGGAAGAGTTTGAGAAACAATTCTGCTGCTTAAGGTTATCAAACTTTCACGGGATCATTTTTGAAGTGATGTGCATTAATTAGTCTTATCACAAGGCTCCTGGCTGCTGGCTAGCTCAGGAGAAGACTCTCGATCTACGCATAAATATAAGAAAAAGAGGAGGAGGAGGAGTTTGAGAGACAATACCGCTGCTTGAGGTTATTAAACTTTCACGGGATTACTTTTGAGGTGATGTGCATTAATTAGTCTCATTGCTCCTGGCTGGCTATAGTAAGCTCAGGGCATCTGACTGTAGATCACACACACATACACCTAGGAGAAGACGAGATCAACATGCAAATATAAGAAAAAGAGGAAGAGGAGGAGTTTGAGAGAAATTGTACCTCCAGGTTATCAAACTTTCACGGGATCAGTTTGGAGGTCATGTGCATTAATCAGTCTCCTGGCTAGCCAGCTCTAGCCTCCATACTGAAGATCACACATATACGGCGTATAGGTATAACATATCTACACAGCCCTACTGAAGATCCACATACAGCGTACTATAGGTATACTATATCTACACAGCCATGTAGGAGGAGGCTGCTGCAGATGTACATGAAAGTATAGGAGGAGGAGGAGATGCAGTAGGTGTGACCAAGTGTGTGTTACCTGGACGGTGATCAACTATGTATTTATGAGGACCATGCTATGACAAATGTGTTACGCTAGGTGTGTGTGGTTAACGTACTATGACATCATTCACTCACTGACTGCATGCAGTTAAGACTACTACCTACAGCTATGGTATGAGGAAGAGTCATTGCTAGGGATGGAGATCATAGTCTCAGAACGTCAATGAGCTAAATAACACCTGGGAGGTTTGTGTGGAAATATAATTGGAATCATCAGAGGATTAACATCTGTTCAAGGAGTAAAAAGTTGTATTGAAGGGAAAGTTATAATGGTTGGAGAATACCTCAAACAAATTATTGGACATTACCTAACTCACAAATATAGGGGAGGTTTGTGTGGAAATATAACTGGAATCATCAGAGGATTAACAGCTGTTAAAGGAGTAAAAGGTTGTGGTGAAGAGAAAGTTAAAGGTTGGTGAAAACCTCAAAGGAATTATTCGATATTACCTAACTGACAAATATCTGGGAGGGATATTTGTGTGGAAATATAACTGGAATCAACAGTGGATTAACATCAGTGCAAGGCAAGGAGTAAAAAGTTGTATTGAAGAGAAAGTTAGAGGTTGGTGGTAACCTCAAATAAATAATTGGTTATTACCTATTTCAAATATCTATGATATGTGTATATGGGCTCGATCAAGTTGAAGTTAGCATCTAAGACAAAAAATAAATTTTATAGTAGCAATATGTATCTTACATATTTGGAAAGCTAGAATTCTGAATTTTCTGGATCTTTAGTCAGATTTACTGTATTCCCATTTATGAAAAAGTTATGAACATTTTACTGCAGGGTGTTTGTTTGTTTGTTCAACGCCTTTCTGACAATAACATATAACAAAATGTTAAAACCACCATATTTTCTTGTAAAACCATCTTATGATCTTCAACATTGCTTTATATGATACAATTATACCTGGGAAGACTGTGCCAAGAGATATAGGATTGAATATTATGTTTTGGGCTGTTTTTGATGAATTTTAAAATACAGTGATCTGTGATTCCGTAACATGTGATTCCGTAACAGAAAAATTGCATTTTTTTAATTTTTGAAAATGTTCAGATTGGATCATTACCATGAAACTTCATAAAAAAAAGCATTTTAACACTAATTTAACTATGAGGGGCACACTTCTGAAAAATAAATTTTCAAACAGTGTTTTTGTGGGGGTTAAAGTTGGTGATTCCGTAACGTTACGGAATCACATATTTGATAAATTTACTGGTTCAAGCCTATAGATGTCTTGAACATTCTTTAAATGGACTAGTTTGTTATCTTAACTTTAAGTTTAGTATTAACTGATAGTTTCCATATTTAGAATGAGAAATTGTGCACAGTATTTTGAAAAAAAAGTATATGTCCATTATCGAGTACTAGTAGTTTCAATATGGCATCAAAACGCATCTGGACAAGGACTAAGCTGTACATGGAAATCAGTTCTTTATAAACAAGTAACTCACATACAATTTTGAGAAAGGTACAATTATTCAAAATGTGTCATAGCACCAAACTACCTTTTTAAAAACATTCACACAATTTTAAAGTAGAGTATAATTAAGCTGGCCAGCAGGGCATCTCAGCCTCATTTGGACGCCCACTCCCTCAAAAATCACCCATCAGGACACCCAAATAATGTTGTGAGTAACCCTTTAAAAGGACATTTTCAAATATATAAATTAATTGTTTTCACTCTAGTTTAAATTCAGTGACTTTTTATAAGGCATTTATTTCAAGAAGTACATGCATGTTCATGGTTATAATGGGCCATATCAACCTATTCAAACTGGTGCGTACAGAATTTTAGAAAATTGAATTCAATATTTTCCCTCAAATTCAGGAAAACTTGCTCCCTCATTTGGCTGTCTTATCCTATAGTACTATCATTCGTGTACCCTATTTGTTCAAGACTTTTGTAAAAAAGTAGATTTTAGAGAATTTATATCTGTGGTGGACAGGAAAGCTCTTCGACAGAGATTTTAGATACCTTCACAGAAACAGAGATTCTCCTTCAAGTAAAGAAGAAAACTTTAGTTTAGCACATGGTCAATGTAGCCCAGATCCCGAAGTCTCTATTTATGCATATATTTTAAAACTTGACCACCCGCATTAAATTTTAGAGGAATTTTATTCAGTGTTTCAGATGGAACTTACACACTGTTGAGGAGACTTTAGAAACTTTTTGTCACAAGTTTAGAAGGGTCAAGGATTCAATACATCAACATTTCTCAGAGAACAAAATTTTGTTACATCACTCAAAGATACAATATAGTCATATGGAAGACTCATATGATACTGTTTTATACAAAGCCAGTCATAGATCAGCAGTCTAAATGATTTTTAATACAAATTTCCAGGGATTCTCCATTCGCCCAATAGACATGCATGATCTACTCCAGAAAAAATATCCAACAGTTAATAAGATCACAAATGCATGTTTAAAAAGAATCATTACATAGTTATTTTATAAGTATTTAGCAAATTTGGCATTAACTATAAATGTTCATAATTCATTCATAACTCAGCTAGTTTGATATCAATTGGTATGTGTACAGATGTGTACCTTGACTAACACCTCCATCCTGTCTGCAAATGCAATCAGTTTCCATTCACCTCTACATCCCTAATCCTGAAGCCACCCATTCAGTTAATCAGGGTAGATGCAATTTCCCCCAAATCATATCCTCCTTCCCCAGACTAAACAATAAGGGGTGTTAATGAGAGGGGACAGTGGAGGAAAAACAGAATCCAAATTGTCTGGGGTATACCAACATCCTTGATGTGTACAGGAAGTGATATAAAACTGACCAGGTAGTGAGTGACATCTACCTCTGAGAATGCAGAAGGTAACATCATGTTTTTCAAAACCTTTTCAGATTAATGATCTATTTATAAGAAGCTTCAATGTTAAATCAATAACAGCTTACATAAGTTAATTGTCTAACAATTGCCCTTGTGGGGAAGTGGACCCTCTAACATTAGACATTGTCATCTGTTACCTACCATCAGAGATGTATAAAGCCCACTCTCTGCTGCCATGTAATTCCTAATTAAGTGCTCCCTTCAGTAAAATGTATGTCTTTATATCAGTACACTAACTTAACTTTTTATTAAAGCAGAAAATTTCACCATAGTGCACTCTTTTAATGAAAGATATTGATTCTTACAGAAAATGTGATTCCGTAACAAATGATAAATGTGATTCCGTAACAAGACCATCTGTCAAAGTTTCTTGAATAAAGTTCACTTTAACTTATTCAACACCTAACTTTGTGGTGGAATCTGTGCAAAACATATTTACCTACCACATGATAAAGAAACCTTTGGAAAAAAGTGGCAGGAACAGCATGAAAGTGGTATTTGATTAAAGTGGTAGAAAACAGATGGTAATTTTGAGTGATTCCGTAACAGTCATGTTTTTTCACTTTTTTACCCAAAAATCATTTTATGGGGAAGTTGGAACTTGGTCCATTTAAAAGAACTTTTAAAGCCCTACACAACCATATAAAGCATGATTTCCTAACTTTTTCCATTAAAAAGATATCTAAGCTTGAACAGCAAAAGTGTGATTCCGTAACAGCTTGATCGAGCCCATATGCAAATATAACTGGAATATTCATCAGTGGATAAACAGCAGTGCAAATAGTAAAACTTTGTGTTTAAGAGAAAATTAAAGGTTTGTATGAAAATCTCCAAGGAATCAGTGGATATAAAGTATGAGGAATGAAACAATTCAAGTGTCTTTTTTGGTGTAGTGGAAAGTGTTGGCCAACTGATAAGAGAACAACTTGTGATAAATGACAAAGGAATCAGTGGATGTAAAGTATGAGAAGTGAAACAATTCAATTGTCGATTTTGGTATATTGGAAAGTATGTGGAGAGGAAGTATGTATGAGTGGAAACTCAGAAGAATTAATTGTTCAATTGAGTCATGGGGAAAGTGATGGCTAAATAAGAAGAGAAAGATTTGTGAAAACCTCACAGGAATCAGCGGCTATAAGTAATAAGAGGAAGGCATTTCATTGTTTAGTTGTGGTGAAGAGAGAATGGTGGTTGAGTGAGAGAGAAAGGTTTTGTAAAAACATCAAAGAACTCTGTGGATATGGCACACAGGCATATACGATGAAGCATATCATTACAAAAAGTGATAACTGCACAAGAAGCCATACGTTTCGTCTGTGAAGTTGCGCATTCCTGAAAACATTTAAGGATGTCAATTGGTATACACACTATGTTTTGCCTCTTATCACAATGAGTGGAAGGAAAGTGGAAGTTGGTGATACCGGTGAGGTAAACATAATAAACCCTCAGTGGAATCACTGAATACTTATACAGAAGAGTCATATCTAACACAGTGGAGAGTTTCAGATCAACAGAAGTGGAAGATTTGTTTATTCATCAATGGAGTTTTGACTGGTGCTTTTTGTAGTAATAAAAGGCATATCTAGTGAAGTGGAAAGTTTCAGATCAACAGACATAGAAGATTTTTGTATTCATCAAAGGAGCTGTGACAGTGCCTACTACTAGTATAGTAATATTCAGCCAAGAGGAATTTTAACGATGTCTGCATTTCGCCCGGTCATAGTCTCCCACTGGGTCGAGGAGAGACCGAAAACACCGGCTTCCTCTCAGACAAGCACGCAGAGAGACTCGGTGGAGTCCCGGAACAGGAAGAGGGAGTTACTCCAACGCTCCCAGTCCATCAAAGAAATGGTGGCGAACGCCAAACCCAAGGTCCCCATCCAGAGGACGCAGTCGCTCTCGGATAAACGCGAGGTGTCGAACATGCTGCTCAATCACCTCAGGGAGAGGTGTGAGAGGAAGCAGTGTGCCTGGAACGGGGTCTGCACATGCCCACGCGCCTCTGATAAGGTGATTTTACAAGGGTTATTAAATAAATAATCTAATGCTGAGGCTACTTTTGTCTACAGCACAAGGATGCAAAGATTTTTGATAATCATTCAAACCTGTCATGTTGGTATTCATCGGAAAGCTTTTGCTGAGTACTCTCAGATGAATACCAATATGCCAGGGTTTTGGTCATTTTCTGTGTTTTTTTGCATCATCTTGTATTGGCCAAATTAATCACAAACAGCATAAGTGTTAAGGCCACAAACCTTGGTTCTAGTGTTGGGAAAATGAATCCTATAATCAATTGATATTGATCGTTTTGACATAATCGATGATATAAACCAATTATCAAAAAATGATCAATGCCAAATGATCATTACTCAAAAAACAAATGTTTTACCTTTCATTATGTTTTCTTACTTATCAATAATGATCATATCATGTAAATTTTATTCCTAATAATTGTAGAAATTTAAGAAGTAATTAAAGAGCAATAGTGTGTGTATACTTAGCTGCACTCACCAATAAGGCAAGGTTTTGTTGTGTAACTCTAACCTCCATTCAAGGTCAGCTCAATGATAGGGAATATCAAGGTGTAATTGAAACATAAATCATTTGACGGAAATATTGGTTTAGGATTAAAGCTCAAGAAATGATTGGTGAAAATTCCATGACTCTTAACCCTTATGCTGCGGGTGGCTAATTTGGTCATTACAAAATAATGCAAAAATACCTGAAAAATGACTGAAACCCTGGTACATGGGTACCCATCTGAAAGTACTCAGAAAGGGATATCCAATGAATACCAGTAAGACAGAGTTTAGATGGGTATCAAAAAATCTTTGCATCCTTTTGCTTTGGACAAAAGTAGCCTCCGCATTGTAAGGGTTAAGTTTTCTGACTAATCAATTTGCAAATGAAGTATTGTGGTAGCTTGATACCTAGCCTAGCTACAAGGCTCTATTCTGATTTTACATTGTTATATATATATTAAATGCCTGCACCTATACTAGACAGGGACGTGTGGCCTACTGTTGGCCATTTAGTTCACACAATTGCCACACGAGGGAGATTAGTGTGAATATTTCCATCTGACTTACTAATATACTCTAGTGCCATCTATCCACAAGGGAAGACATTTAAATATGGCCTGGGAGGCAGGCAACTTGATACCTAAACATGACCCTAACTAGCATGTCAATGACCACTGGGCATTGTCCACCGGGCGCTGACCACTGGCCATCTCAGGTGCTCCCACCTCATGGGGCTGCATTAATCATTGAAATCATACAACCCACTTGAAAGTGCGATGAGGAGCCATAATTTATGAGCTGCTTCATGCTGCAGTGGTTACCTGCTGCTGAATGTATAACTGACTACATATAAGAGAGTTGTGTCACACTAGAAGTTTGAAGGGCCTAAGGCAGAAGTTTCATTTTGCATCTGTTTTGTTAGGATCTTCAGGGCTCGAAATATCTTCATAATCTACGTCAGGGTCTTAGCCAGGATTTGAAAACTGGGTGCCTAAAATTGGCAATTGTAAAATATTTGGGCATCCTATTTTTCAAGGGATCTACCACAATATACTCAGATGTGAACAATAAACATGTATTCAATTATCGAAATAAAGCATAATATCCTTATACAATGTCATAGGAATTATATTGAGTTGGGAAAACTACAATTATATGCTTGAAATTAACATTTTAAGAAATGACTCGCAGAAATATTTGGGTGTCTTGAGGGGTGATTTTCTAGGGGTAACTGCATGGTGTCCATAAAGACACCCAGACGCCCTGCTGGCTAAGACCATGATCTACGTAAAGGTGTTGTATATAGAAGCCAGTACATCTTTGGGCTCCCTGCAGAAATTTGAGGTAGCCGCAGTAGAATTCAAGGGAGCCCTGGGCCCCTGGCTTCAGCCCTGGATCTACTTTGCTTTCTACTGCCTATGTCCTATATGTCCTATCAACCAGGATTTTAAAACTGGGTGCCCAAAATTAGCTATTGCAAATTTTGTGAGCATACTATTTATTAAGGGAGACCACAATGCACTGATTACAACCGTGAACACGCATTTACTTACTGAAGTAAGGCATACTCTCCTTACACAATCTTAAGCATTAGAATTATACTGAGGTTAGAGAAATTAGTATATGCTTGAAATTGACCATTTATGGAAATTATTCACCAAAATATTTGGGTGCCCACTATTTAGGGTGAGGGTGTCTTAATGATACACAGATTCCCTCCCTGCTGGTTAATACTATGATCTCAATATGCCTCTCAGTTGCACAGCCACTATATAATTTCATCTTTAATGAGTCATGGGTGTTCTAAATGACCATTTACAAATTGTTGTGTCAATATTTTACAATGAAGACTGCACGCTACCCAACTAATTATTATAGACATGACCCCACTCATTCAGAAAGTACTAGGTATTTCAAAGTTAGTTGTTTAGTCCTAGCCTCATCTCTGGGAGAAATCAGTAAAATTATTTGTTTATCCATCTACCCTTAACACCCAAGAGTATCAAAGGGTGTGCATTACCCTCTAAGCTCATCAATTTGTCATAGTCAACATCCCATTACACCAACATGCCTTAGGGTATTAGGCTATGACAGATCCATGCATTGTCTGAGTGGCTGGAAGGTGTATAAGGAAGTCAGAAGTAGGTATACAAAGCCACCAGCCTCCAGGGACAGGCTGATAATAGAGGGGAATTAGTCATTTGATAAGTCATTCAGAGAATTTCTCCCTATTTTCAAGCAAGGTCATCCTTCATCATAGTCTTAGCCAGCATACATACCATTGACTTTTTTCCACCTCAATACTAACATTGTATGAGGTTTTTATGCCTTATTTCTATAAGTAAATATATATTTATGGTTGCAATCTGAGTATATTCTGCCCCCCCCCCCCCCCCAATGAAAAATAGGACATCCCCAAAGTATTACATTTGCCAATTTTGAGCACCCATTTCCTGAATCCTGGCTAAGGGTGGGTTCTCAGTGATATTTTTCTGAAGATACTTCGACCAAAAGTTTGTCAAATTTGCAAAATACATAATACATACGTTGACCAGTATATTTATGTATTTTTTCTCAAACAAATTAATATTTCTAATTAGTTGCTTTTATGTCTAATGGAATATTTGTCTCATTTATGTTTTATTTTTAACCAAAAAATGATAGATTTTCAAAATATTTGCATTGATACTGGGCTATTTTTGACCCCTGTTTTTGGCCAAAATGGTGGATGATTGCCTTTAAAGTAGGGTTCAGTGGCCTGCAGTTACTTATGATACCGGGTTTTGTCTCCTAGCTCTGACCAAAGTGGTAGATGATTGCCTATGATATAGGTCAGCACTGCACTAGCTAGGTTATTTTCGACCCCTTTTTATGTCTTCAAGCTGTGACCAAAGGGGTAGATGATCAGCACTGCACTAGCTAGTTAGCTGGGCTGCAGTTACTTTCGACCCCTGTTTATGTCTCCAAGCTGTAACCAAAGTGTTAGATGATTGCCTTTGACATATGGCTAGTTTAGAACTGTGTTAGCTATCTAGCTCATGTGGTTACTTTTGACCCCTATATTGGCTGTTTTGTTTTTTGGTTGACTGGGGTGCGGTTACTTTCGACCCCTGTTTACGTCTCCAAGCTGTGACCAAAGTGGTAGATGATTGCCTATGATATAGTTCAGCAGTGCACTAGCTGTAGCTAGCTGGCAGTCCCGGCTGCAGCTGGGCCGGCTGTAGTCAGCATAGAGTGGATATTGAGATTAGTTAATCTCCTGTACAAGTGCTGCATACTCAGGAAACCTGTGACATTTCACTACACTGTGATATATGGCCGACCTAGAAATGCAAATAGTTGAGCTCGTACTATCACAGTGGTTATTGTAGTGATCAAGTAGCAGTCTTCCGGGAGAGCGGCCGGTGGCAGCAAAAGCAAAAATGAAGAAATAAAAAATAGAATAATTATTGTAGAATAAGAATAATTTGTTTCTTTTTAGCCTTTTCTGGTGTTTTTAAACAGCCTCTACTACCCAACTTTGTACATCCTATATATTTCATGCATACCTTTTTTGATATCCTGCAATTCTGCCAACTTTCTTATTTTTTTTCAAGATGATTTTTTTTCTTTTTTTTGGGGGGGGGGGGGGGGCGGGAGATGGATTTGGCAGTTTGCAAAAGAAGTGTTTGAAACAAGAACATTAGGTAGTAGTAGAGAATAATAGGGCCACATTCTCAGTGTCTTTGATGATGAGACTTTTGTCGTAAATCTTGCCAATCATTCAGGCACAGGATCACCCTTAAGGTGCTTCAGTACACGGGGGGCCACGATCTCTTTTCAATTGGCCGCAGACGAAGTCCAGCCGTCTCGACCGCAGACATTCCACTTGTAAGCCAGGGCGCGTTTTTTCAACACATTCATGCCAGTGAGCCTGAACACTGACCTGCTTATAACCTTGTGATCAGAGCAATTGTAAAAATATTCAAAAGAAAACTGTTGGTCGAAATTAATTAAAAACTGTATAAGAACCGTAGATAAATGAAATAATATTTCTTTTCCAAGCCCTATTATTGTACGGCCGAGCCTAAGTTTATTTTGGGTCACATATAACATCATTCTAATTTTTTAAACATTAAAATCTACTGCATCAAATAATTTGGAGTGGTTAAAAATCAAATACGAGAAGAGCGATTCAGGAGAAATGATCCGTTGTGTGCGCATCCTAAGCAAATACTAGTAGGTCACTCGCAATGTCAAACAACCTGGAGTCTAATAGTCAAACAACATTTGGTTTACTGTTGCATAAAACGAACGCAAGTGACTGACAGTGGAAACACTAGATGGCAGCACCAACCTAATACACACGTGTGCTGTTTTGGAAATTTGAGATAAACAACAACTCGAAATTCCAGTTTTATTGACGTATGATGTATGTTACATCACTGTGCACAGGCATACCACAATAGTGAATAGTGAGGCATTCGTTAACTCGAGTATGGAGTGATGTAGCGTGTCGTACGACAGTGCAGGTAATGCAAATGGCGACCGAATCAGTGATTATACTACACTTGGTCACTTCAGGCATGAACTGTATAGAGTTGGCAGCATGATATGAGTTTATTTTGCGGTATGCCTGTGGGTATGATTACAAACAAACCCATATTGGATTTCAAAAACCTTACTGTTGCATAATTTGGTCGTCAAATCTAAACGTTTGGATGTTGTAATTTTCCCTTTATTTTGATCAATATTTTCGTTTGTTTTGCACTATCCAGCCGTTTAATGTTATGGTTTTCATGCAGGTTGGGTGTCTTCGTGCTCTGCACCTATGAATTATATAGACCCTCTGATATGATGGGCATACAGCCTGATACAGGCTGTATTCTAGGGAAGTCGGTTAACACTCTTTAAGCCCCTACTGAAGCACCTTAAATGGCCTATGGGTTGAAAGAGATATGTAGAAAAAAAGAGTTCAAAAGGAATAAGAACTGATTGACTTTTTTGAGTGCTTGAAATTATGCTTTACTCCAAGCCAAGGTAAGTAAGTATTTGATTATTGCCACACCCCAGTTAGGGCAAGTGGATGTTTATAAGTAGTGCTAGTATATTCCAATGGCGATTTGCCCCATCACAGGTCATTATATAGCATATATGCAAGATGAGTAAATATACTGTTTTGGTGATGGATGGAATCTGGACATATAACCCAATTATGCGAGGAGTTTTCATTGACATTTGAATGGGCCTATTTTAGTAATTTTACTTACTAGTAGATGAATTCATGAAATATTTGAACGAAAGTATTTGGTTGGTTCTTGTCAATATTTCTGTCTCAACTATTTCATGAAAAATCATCTTGGCCGAAGAGATATCGCCTAAATAATCAGGATGATTTTGGGTGCCACAGACATTCAAATGGTTAGCCATTGATTCTGAACTTTCCTTGTGTGTGACTAGGGTTGCTTACCATTAAGAGGTACCAATACTGGTACTGATATCATTTCAAAAAGTAACGTATTGTACCATTTTTTTCCTAAAGGTACTCTTAATGATACTGACCACTGTGAAGTTACCATTTATTAGGGATTGTCCAGGATTCTTAACATGGCTTGTCACAACAAAATGTATAAGGTAATAATGCAATAAAGTACCTGTACCAGTATTTTTATTATACACTGAACCGTTTCATTTGTACCAATACTGTAGCGTACTGTTTTGTTTTTAGGTATCCATCCCTATGCATGGCTATTGGTGAAAACCCTTGAGATACCTATTGCTGTGTTATTTATTTTGCTGTTTGTTTTGTCTTCCAGAGTAAGCGTCTGTTTGAAGATAAGTTATTCATTTCTCCTGTTTGTTTTGTCTTCCAGAGTAAGCGTCTGTTTGATGATAAGGAGAAGCAGCTACAGAGGCGGGTTACTGAGCTCGCGGGACAGGTGACAAGACTGGAGAAGCGAGTCAATGTCCTCAAGACGGAAAATGAGTCTATGGTAGGCTTGTCATTGATATCTATTTTTTTCATTTGATTATTTACATTATTTCTTTCGATTCCAATAATTTCGATAAGATTTTTAAAAGAACTGCATGAAGCATGAATATTTATTGTTTTCACATCTCTCACACTTTGCCATGATCATAAGATTCCTAAAATACTAAGACTACTACTTTTTTTTTCATAATTCTTGAGTGAAAATCAGAGTGTATATTTATAAGTTCCTATCATTTAATGTTGGCTAAAATGGCAAAGAAATGATGATAAAGCCTCCCTGGTGTCTTTCATCAATTAATTGACATAACAATTTACGCAATATTTTTTTCCAATTTATTGGAAAAATTATTTCGTACAATTTTTTTGCATATCAATTATGCCCCTAAGCCTAAAAAAAGCAGCAATAAGCAATAAAAAGTAAATGAAAGTAATGAACTAGTCTGATTTTGAGTGGTTTTTGGTGTTCAACAGAATCACTTGAGGCTATCTATGAAAATGGATTCAGGCCTCAACGCTAACTCGAAATGATACTGGCCCTGTAGGACCAATATACACCTACTATCTACTGGTCCTGCAAAATATTTACTGGTCCTACATTTTTTCTTTAACATAACAAGAAAGAACATTGCATAAGGTTCACCACAACATTTATTTTTATAAATTTAATCTTCATTTATTTCAAAAACATTTTGGGACATTCTCGGGGGGAAACTTTTTTACAAGAATGTCTCCAAATGGTTACTGGCCCTGTAGGACCAGTTAAGCTGCAAGTCCTCTACAGTTAATGGTTTTAAATTTCATTATTCCAATCACAGTTGTTAGCCAGTATGTTGGGTTAGTAAAATATATGTACTGATAGAAAATGCATGCCTGGTTTGGTTGATGGTCCCTGTGTACAAAGGACCTTTCTAACCCCAGCCAACTTCTTGATGAATCAAGTAATGATAAAATGTGTCCGATGGTTGACTTTTTGCTGTGTTTTTTTCAGAAAAGGAAAGCAGATGAACTAAAACCCAACGAAGAAAAAGTGAAGAAACTAAAAAAGCGCAATGCAGAATTGGCAGCCATTGCTCGCAGACTGGAGGAAAAAGCCAAACAGCTTCAGCAGAATAGTAAGGTGAGAAAAAAAGATATTAAACTGTGCTGCCACCTGCTGGGAAAGGGTGATAAAGCAACCAAAGATGAATCATTTGCCATATAGAAAGTATATGGACCAGGGTACCTATCATGGAGATTAGGATGTTGTATGTTGAATTTCGATTATTTGTCACTTATTCTGCCATATTGCGACTGAGTCAGGACTAGCCGTTTGTAAGTGGTGAAGGCGAAAACCACCCTTAGTCACTGGCAACTTTCTCACATACCCCCGCCGGGATTCGAACTTGGGCAGTGGTGAGAGACAGCCGGCATTAAGTTACAACGTCTTAGACAACGTCAGGGCAGGCCCTGAAAATTAGGAGGATGGTGATGGTAATGATAGTGATTGTGATAATGAGTATGAGTATGGTGAAGATTATTATGGTGATAGTAATGATGATGATGATGATAATGAATATTCTATATGCTCTGGTTATTTGAGTCATCACCAACCTGTAAATCTGTTGACCATTGAGTAGTGGTTATTCCATACTGTGCTGCCATCTGTCCTTATAAAATGAAACTAAGGCCACTCCAATTTATTTACTTGTCTTACGTGCTCAGGAGGTAGGAAATGAGCCATTTTGGAATAAAAAAAAAAGTTGAAAAATGTGACTTTTTTTATTATTATTTTTTTTTTTAGAGTCTGACGACTAGGACTGGTAGCGATATGTTTCTACCAGCCTATTCTCAACTAAATGAAATCAATCAATCTATTAATCCCTGTAACCTGAAGGGTGGGAGGTATACCTCCTCAAGTCTGAGGCTCTACTTGTACAGCAATGATAGCTTCCTGTAGTTGATTGAATCACACTTACAAAGAATATTCTTGAAACTTGCACTTTTTTCTTTTTTTTTTTTGGAGTCTGACAGAAAATTTCAAAACCACTTTCGTCCGTAAGACACCAAAGATGACTTTTTTTTTCTTTTTTTTTGGAGTCTGACAGGATTTTTTTTCCTAAAAAAGCTCGTAAGACAAGTAATTAAATTGGAGTGGCCTAATATGAAAACAAATCAATCATTTGAGCTGACCTCTACAGAACAGGCACATACATACTTCTACTATGGTACCAACCATATTTTTTCCATTTATGATTACAACTTATTTCAGCTAAATTAGAATTTGTTAGATACTTGAATAAATTAGGATTCCAGATTTTTCTGCTATGCTAGGGCTAAGCCATTTGAGTTGTGGTTATTCTGCATCGTGCTGCCATCTGGGGTTAGGAAATGAAACTAATATGAAAACAAATTAATCATTTAATCCAAAGCAAAACAGGCGCAGACTTCTACAAATGGTACCTACCAAGTCATGCCATAATTTCAAAATCACCTTAACATTATTTGAAATTACCTGCATTTGAATTGAAAAGACTTCCTGTATCCTGAAAAAAGGCTTTAATTTGTGTGTACGTGCTTTTGAGATAGTGATAGCCTTTGAAATAAATTCTACTATGCTCGTCTGGACATCTTACTCTTCCATTAGATGGAGTAGGAACAGTTGTCAAGGTTTTTAGCCAGGATTTTGAAAACGGGTGCTCGAAATTGGCAAGAGTAATATTTTGGGCATTCTTTTTTTCAAGGGAGACCACAATATAGTCAGATTAGTGGTGAGACTACAGCAATAATCATGTAACTATTTACTTATTGATGCCCTGCTGGCTAGGACTATGGCTGTGACTCCACGTGATTTCTGGGAGGAGTGCTGGCATATGCTATGTTAGGAGAAATTGGTGGAGTTGTTTTAGTGGGCATAGTGCCAGGATAGTGCTATTCATAGAAAGCGTTTATCAGGTAGACTCACTCCTAGGCAGCGTGGCCATTGACATTTTGAGCAGGGATAAGAAAATACCATTATATGCAAACAGAGAAAAAAATATGAAAAAATTTAGAATAAAGTATATGCACTTTCTTTTTATTCATAAGGTCTTTTTAGTACAATTTTATTAGGAATGTATTCAAAATTTGTCATCAAATAGGTATATAGGGAAAGCAGATAATGTTATTATTTATCAGTCTAGGAGGGTGAAAGTGATTTGTTTGACCACTGCATGCATATCTGATATATTGTTGATATGTTTGTGAACTTTGTGCCTGTCTTTGTGGCTGTTATCAGAGAAAGTTTAAACCCCCCCCCCCCCCCCCCCCCCGCCCCCCAAAGTAGTCTGATTCTCATAGCCTGCCTCATGCCTCCCGAAAGCGTTGATTCTAACATATTTTCTTAACAAAAGTAATTTGATCTCCTGAATTTTTTTAATATCATTTTTACTATTTGACTATTTAGCTTGTAGCATTTGTAAATCACCTTCACCCCCTCCCATGAAAAATAAAATTATTTGTTAATGAAAAAGAAAAGAATCTATAATGAAAAAAATAAAATAAAAATGAATTAATGAAAAGTTGGATGTCATGAGCAAAGCTTTTACCATATTGTTGCAGACAGCACTAGGTATATATAGGCTTGTAGGATATTTTACATTTACAGGATACTTTTAGATATGAGAGACTCCACACTGAGATAGAAGTGGTGTCATGTATATGCAGGAATGCTGGGTAATGGCTGTAACACATTGAACATATGGTTGACTTGGCAACAACTCTTTTAAGTACGACTACAGGCACTCAACAGTAACCCTTAGATTACAGAAAGCAACAATATATGCCTAAAAGTATTTTAATGCTAAATGCAACTGAATATGCTCCAAAATATTCCGCACCCACCTACATAAACTGAACATGTTTGACGCTGATCTTTGACCTGTCTTTGTTTAACCATGATGGGTTAGGCATCCCATCACAATATACCATAACGGTTAACCTATCTGTAAAGCCCATACTGTCAGCAGGATCTTGGCCAGGATTTAGAAACTGGGTGCCCGAAATAGGCAATTGGAAAATATCTAGGCATTTTATTTTTTTTAAAGGGAACCGCAATAATATATATATACTCAGATTACAACCAGAAACGTATCTACTAATTGATATAAGGCATGATACTTTTATACAATCAAGAAATTACTTGAAAACTTGGGTGTCCTAAGGGGTGATTTTTTATGGTTTGGATGTCCAAATGATGCCCAGATGCCCTGCTAGCTGAGACTGTGTTTATCCTATGCCCTGTTAGACAATTCTCACCCTCACATGTGGGAATTGTCGAGTTTATTAGTTGACACTTTTGCCACATGAGGGAGTCAGTGAAACAGTAGGAGTTACCTGTGACTGATCACTCAACAAGCACACCGTAGTGCCATCTATCTATACGGGATATCATTCCAGAATAAGGCCTTGGAGATAATTACCTCTGAACAATCAGGACAGTATAGCATACCTGTCAACATTTAAACATCCAATATCAGGAGATTTCTCAGATTAATCTGTACTGTTGGAGCCTATACTTTGCCTATTTGTAGTTATTTTTCTGACCACTATGGGGCATGTTGATTATTCAACCTAGGATTAGGCTTTATACTATAGGTATTGTTGAGCCCCAGACTGCACTAAAACATGTGATAGCTAGGGAAGTGGAAAGGTTGATGGTGTCAGTCTAGTGAGGAAGTAGGAAGACGGTGGCATTTGACTCAAGTAGAGAGAGTTAGGATATCTGTGTGTGTGTTTGGTAGTCCTGCGTGCCATGCTGTGGGCCCCGTGATGGAGAGGGAGGGGGTCAGTCTGGACCTGCATGGTCATCCCAACGCTCAAGGAGGTCATTTGGAAGGAGAACAGGAATGGACGTCATGTATTGTCAGGCGTAATTATTCATTCAATTATCTTTTACCAATCCTTGCACAGGCAGCCTGGCATGAAACCAAGTAGTTATGAAACTTTTGTGATTGAACTCAAGGAGTGTTTGAATGAAAGTTTTGTTTTCTGTCTAGATGCAGTACTTTTTTAGATAATTAGAAAATACAGAGAAACAATTACCAGATACTGTATACTGTGTTCATTTTGAGCATCACTTTGCATTACTTTACGCATTACTTTACGCATTAATGTAATGCGCTTGGCAGGCAGCTGCCTTTGATGTGCAGTTTACTTTTTGTATATGGGTGTTGAATGCATGAAGCTGTCATGTGTGTTGTACCATACCAGCATAGTGAACGGATGTCCAAATATTCATGCGCATGTGTAATAGATACAGACTCAATGGTTGTGCTAAGTACGCATCAATTAAAATGCTGCAATATTTATACGGTATGCAGTATCTTTTACCAACCCATGCGAGGCATTCTGGCATAAATCCAACTTTAAATTGAAACATTCATTGGTGATGAATTCAAGGGGTGTTTATATGAATGTTTTGTTTCCTGTCTAATTACAGTACTTTCTCAGATGATTAGATACAGTGAAAAAATTACCAGCCTGCTATAGTAGGGCTAATTACACCTATTATTTCCAAGCCCCACTCAAACCTTTACCCGTCCCACTGCAAACTATTTTCAAACTCGATCAGGACCAAGTAAGTTTCATAAGTATCATATATATCCAGACAACAATTATAAGTAGGGTTGGATACTGTTAAGAGGTACCGGATACTGATATCGTACACCAATACTTAAACAGTACCGTTAAAATACCATACCGTTTTATGGGTACCAATTACCATACTGTAACGTTTTATTTTTAGAGGTATCTACCCCTATTCAGGACTAAGTAAGTTTCATAAGTATTATATATCCAGACAATAGCAGAACAGCAGACATGAATGGACTAATTAACTTGCTGCATGATAGAAGTTTCTTGTATTGGGATGGATACTTCTAAGAACAAAATGGTTTGTATGGTATCCATACCAATGTAACGGTACAGTTAAGGATGCCCGCACCAGTTTTATTTTCGATTGTTGGAGACGTCCCATTGTTGCGTATATTACGGGAGTCAGGCATGAGTGACATGAACGTCAGGGATGCATGCGACATTCATCCCGCCGTAGCGTACTGTTGAGGGATTTAGCAGTTATTTTTCCGCCCTGCGCACAAGGGCAAGAAAACTTTCCACAATAAAACATGGACCTTCTACCATATGTACGCATTAAAGTGGTGGATAAATGACTTTATTTTGCAAAAAAACAACAGCATACGGACGATGTAAGTTTTCATTAACTACACAAAAATAGTTCTAGTAAAGAATTTAATCGTCAATGTTCTTCAATATCATCTCAATGGCACATTGATAAAGTTGATTGCTGCTTTATTAATCATACTATCGTCACAAACTGAAACATTCTTGCTATTTTCAAATCGCAAACGCAAAAATATTTTCAATCCGACTTTAGTATACAGTACTATACAATAGTGTTTAGTCATTTTGAAGGAGAAGTTGTATGAATTGCATTTGTCATCTTTTTCATTTTTCCAAAAAAAATAAATGAAAACAAGAAAGTAAGAAACCATTGGCGCAGGTGCGTAAAGGATGTGTTGTTTATTTTTTCTAACTATTAACTACAACCTTGCTCCCTATCTCCTGCTGATTACTGTAATTAGCAGCAATTCTTGAATTATATCATTTTTCAACTACGCCTTGAACAGATGGTGTTGTATATGGTTTTTATTATACGGACCGTCTGGGTATATATATTGAAATAAAAAGGAGAATTTGTCTGTTTGTGGTTTAATTTTGATTTGTCTGTTTCTAAAAACTGGTACGTATATAGTTTTCGGGTGTTTATACAAGAAAATATTGCTTACAAATGAATTAATTTTATGTTAGCAGACGGGGTTTAGCATAAACGGAACAAATCTAGGCTTCTTGGTCCTAAAAGTGTCATTAACTACCTTATTATATGCCTTCTTCCAGCAAATATTCTGGATATTTCGTATTAGAAACAATACATACTATTTAGGTTAAAATATATTTGTTGCATTTACGCTAATCCAAATTTCAAATTAAATCCGTTCTGTAAATGATTCGGGCTTTTACAAAACCAATATGGCGGACATTTACAACCTGTCCGACTTGATTGCTGGCTAGAGCAGAAAAGAGTCTGATATAGTCCAATTAAACGGCGCTGACCTTTATTTGTGACGGTATTACACAGAACTAGCCGCCGGTGATTGAAAATAGGAAAAATATGTTTTGCAGCTGTTTGTATGTGCCAAGATTATAGCAAAATGCTTTTGCTCAATATAGTTTTTACGAGACGGGACTTAACTCTACCGTCCATATGATATCAGAAATAGGAAAATAGGTAGAGTTTATTTCTGAACTTCCAGTCCATCAAACTGGTGAAAACCAGAGACTTCAACCCGTGGGGCGGGGGGTGGGGGCACCTAGGTTTAGAGGGGGCCGCATACGCTCGTTATCAAAATTTAAAAATACCCCATAAGCACTGATTTCTGGCCAAAAAAATGAATTTCACACCCCATACTTCGTACCTGGGTACAAAAAAGTACCCTTCTTTTACAAAGTCGCGGACATGCGGAGGTCTTAAAAAAGACCCCTTCTTCTGCAAAATACGTAATGCGGTTGCGCCCCCCCCCCCCCCCCCCTTTGAACCTGAGTGCCCCCCCCCCCCCCCCCCCCCCCCCCGGGGACTTCGACTCTTATCTTAATCTATATCTATGGTGAGAACCAATGGTTATGCATCCCTAATTGCACATTGTGCCAGTAAAGGAAAAGTATTATTACTGTATTCTAAGAGTATAGTCTATTGTACATTACTGATTACATTACATTATATTCCAAATGATTAAACAGTGCCTTTGACTTGTCGCATGTTTCGAAGCCCCTGTCGTAGGCTGGTGCGGCACAATGAGACAGTTGGACACCCCTGGGAATATAAATACTTTCAGTTGACGTCTGAACTGATTCCGGGGGGGGGGGGGGGGGGGGGGGGGGGGGGGGGGCACTTGGGTATTTAGGGGGGCGCATACGTTCATTATCAAAATATAAAAATACCCCTATAGCACTGATTTCTGGCCAAAAAAGCACCCTTACTTTCCCACTAAACAAACACCCCTTCTTTAATAAAACACTGACATTGGTATGAACGGGAATACATACATATTTTAACTTTAGATTTTATAATCCTCTGCATGTTTAGCGGCAGCAGACTCGGAAGCCCAGTCACTTCGGGAGTCACTTGGCGTCAAAGCCGCGTATATTTCGTGGATTTTAAGGGGATTTTGACCCCCATACTTCGTACCTGGGTACAAAAAGTACCCTTCTTTTACAAAATCGCGGACATGCGGAGGTCTTAAAAAAAGACCCCTTCTTCCGCAAAATACATAATGCAGGTGCGGCCCCCCTATGTACCTGAGCCCCCCCCCCCCTGGAACTGATCGCACACAATTAGCTGACAAGGGTACAGACCCGTCCTTATTACACTGACTACTCCAACAAAGGGAATTTCCCTATTGTTGCCACGGACATAGGACACTTTCATTTGCACAAAAGGCATAAAACGTACCCGATCACTCGCAGCTCTGTAGCAAAAAAAATCATGACACCCCCAATTTTTTTTTGGCATATATAATGCAAATTCACAGGGCAAGAACATATCAAAAAATAAAAAATTCTCTGGACTATATTTTTTTTACAATTCATATGTGTGACATAATGGTCTATATTCGCGTCTTAGCAAGCGCAACACGACTCCAACAAAGGAATTTTCCCCCGTTTGTTGCACAACAATAGGGAAACAAAGGTCGCGTCATTGTCCTTTCATTTTAATAAAAAAGCAAAAAACGTACCCTTTCACTTTTAGCTCTGTAGCAAAAAAAAACAACTCATGACACCCCATTTTTTTTTCGCATATAGAATGCAAATTCACAGGGCAAGAACATATCGAAAAGTAAAAAAATTCTCTGGACTGGTTTTTTTTTTACAATTCTTTATCTGCTATAAATTGCCCCTATATTTGCGTACACTTTTAAGGAAAAAGTGTTCATTTTTGATTGAACCCCTCCAGTTCAACTTTAGCTTGTGCAAAAGATAAAGTAGGGTTTGAAATACAGTTTGCACAAGCAGAAAGAGGATCTACTCCAATAACTACATGCAAATTTACGTTTTTAAAGATTGCCGATTTATTTTTCTGCATATAAAAAACCATGAATGATCAGAAAATAAAAAAATGCGCTACTTGGCAGCCCCTTTTCTCCCAAATGGCCACTTTTCCAAAATCACAAATTCGTCTCTAGCAAAAAAAATCGGCCAGACAGCCAATTTATTTTTACATTTCCTTTAGTTTTGTCCCACAAGGTACAACACATCCAAAAATTACAAAATTCTAAGGACAAAAAAAAAACTGGTGCGGGCATCCTTAACGGCACTTTATTGCATTATTACCCCCTGAATTTTGTTGTGAATAGCCATGTACAGGATCCTGGAAAATCTGTAACAAATGATAATTTTGGGTGGTTGGTATTGTTTTGAGTACCTATAAGTAATGAAACGGTACAATACAGTATTTTTTTTAAACCATACCGATCCCAGTACCAATACCAGTACCCATACCTCTTAATGGTATCGAACTCTATTCCTGTCGATTATCCATCTCTCTGTATTAAATTTCTGTGTTTGTGTTTTTCAGAGAAGTGGTTCAGGGCACCAGGATGCTGACCAGGTGCGCAAGGCCCTGGCTCACCAGCGTGCCAAAGATCTCGCCGTCCACGCCAAAAACATGCTCTCGAAAGATCGCGATCTGGAGGCGCTCCGGAAACGCTGCCAGGATCTCACCGACCACCTCAGCAATATCAGCACAACTCTTGAGGTAAGCACTAACCCATTTGTGCCTAGAGATCTACTTGAGGCCTAAAAAGAAAAGTTGTTTGTTTCCTGTAACCCTACCCTAACAAGTTTTTATTAAAAAAAATCCCTATCCTAAAAAAATTTCTGCCCTTCCAACTCCCAATCAACGTAAAATATGCATAAAACACACATTTTTGACCCAAAAAATAATCCAAAATTTTTTTTTCTACCGACCCACCAACCCTATTTTTTTCTGGCCCGTTACAGGAAACAAACAATTTTTTTTCTAGGCCTGACCAGACCGTCTGCACCTTTCAAACTTTTGGAAATAACTTTGTAAGTTCGGAAGGAAGCAATGATTTATGTACTATTTGAAGAATGAAAATTGAAGAACACCAAAGGCACCAAGTTGTTTCAAAAAATTGTTTCAGGCGAGCAGAGGTTTTCTTTTGAATTTTTTTCTTGCCAGTTCAACGGACTGGCTGCTCACAGATTCAGCAGGTCCTGCCACCTTTTTGCCAGTCTCACCATGTAATGACCACTTGATGGCCCCAAGAAGAGGGTGTGAAGTACTTGAATCCCTGCATGTCCTGTTCCTTGGAAGGGCTATTATTAAGATGTGTTCTTTTGAGCCATAAATTCATCAGGCTGGCAGAAAAGAAGACTCTGGGCAAGCATGTCATAAACATTTGATTGTTCAGCCTCAGACCAAAAAAGGCATCGTTTATGTTACTTAAATGCTTTAAAACTAAAAGTAATTTGACAATCTGCTCAAGCGATGGTGATTGCAAATTGCTGTCCAGTAGGTGATGATAGCAGCCTTGATAGGTGAACTATGAACCCCGCCACCTTTGTTATCCTATCCCAGAAACACAGCTTGTGGTGATTATAGGACTCAACACTTCAGTGGTGGCCAAATATTTTAGTCCTGGAGTACAGTCAAATGGTTTTGAAGCACAGCATTTTTGGTGGCCAATAATTGGTTTGAATTTTGTCACCTGGTGGCACTACTTCATTAACCTTTGTTGCGATGGTAAAGACCTAGATCAATCAATAGACAGTATTGCTAAATACAATAAGCGCTTTTGAATACATTTTGTACCAAAAATTATTCAAGGGACAAGCTCAATCGGTCACGTTTTCCAAAAGTTTCCCAGGTTTAACAGTGCTTTACTTTTTTGGCTTGTTGCAAATTTTGAAGCCTCTGTTGCATGCTCATTTGACAATGCAACATTTGGTCACTTGGACTGAACTGAACCATGTCTGCCTTTCGTTAAGAAGAGTAGTGGTTATTTTAGCTAGGATTCACAGTGTAATTAACCCTTTTGCTGCTGAGGTTACTTTTGTCCATTATGCACAAAAAAGGCAAAAACGTAAGAAAATCATATAAACTCTGTCATGTTGGTACTCATTGGATAGCCCTCACAGAGCACTTTCAGATGAGTACCCATATGCCAGGGTTTCAGTTTTAAAGGTTTTTTGCATCATTTTGTATTAGCGAAATTGGCCAGCAGCAGCATAAGGGTTAAGGCATCGTTTGTGTTGGTAGAAAGGGCATGTGACGTTTGTTCTCATCTTTTTTGTACCCACCATCCGCTTACATATTGGAGAATCATGAATTTAGCTACTAGAAATAATTGGTGTTCTCTCATGAATATAGATGGCGCCACATGTATGCTGACATTCTCACAACTCCGATGAGGTCTCTCAAGCAAGGCCACAAGTTATCTTGGAAATGTCAACCCCTCATTAGCTGGGTAGTGACTGGAATCCTGAGATTACATCTTAACCCATTCACACTCAAAGTTCCTTTAGAAAGTATCGTCTGCTACTCTTACACTTTTGAAAATAACTTTGGAATGAAGCGAAAGTTCACAAAATATTTAATGGGGAGTTGTTGTGGGACTTCTGGTTAACATATCTCCTTGAAATATTTTCAAAAAAATGCTTTTGTTAATGAAATATTTCCAACATCATCCGGCGATTTCTGGCCGCTCAGAGTGTGAATGGGTTAAGTGCTGCAGATAGAATAAGAAAGAGCTGGATGTTAGGAATAAATTGTCAACATAGAACTTTTTTCATTTACATCAGAATATAATTGGTATGTTTTTTTTTGAGAAAGACTGAAAAGCATAAATGAAGTTCAATTGATTATGATGTTAGACAATCTGAGCCTTAGTGAAAATATCTACTGCCATCTTGGTAGTAAATTTCAATTGGTGACACATGTTGACATGATCGATATTCTGAGACTACATCAGATGATACCCAGAACAAGGCCTTTTGTATGTAACAGTGAATATGGCTTGGCACCTTTAAAAAATATTCACGATAATGTACAATATCAATATTTCCTTGGTGATCTGACACTTACCAATATTTTCTAACGTTACTGCCTTCCTCTCAAGGCCTAATTTTATTAAATTTAGCACTGTCAGCTTTAATTGTTTTTTGTGTGAAGACGACCTAGTAGCAATTAAGGCAATTATATTTATATCTTAAATCTTAAACTACATATCTTAAAATACATAACTTTTTTGATACAATACTTCTTCCCATTCGATACCTGTATTTGGTATCTTAGCGAGAACTGGTACCTATTCCTAGCAATGAAATTGATTATTGTGAATCATTGGGTACAATGCCTTGATAGATGTTTACCAGAGAGGATATTGGCAATTTCTGGTTGACCACAATGTGTCTAACAGAGGCTTGTCATATGTTGGGAGTAATTTCCTTTGATAACAATATAGACTTAAATTTCCTTATTGCCAAACCCTCTCAAGCAGATGGCAATTAAATTCCTGATGGAATTCCAATCATTACTCAAGTCCTGATCTAATAGTGAACGCCTTTGATGTCAAGAATTTGTAGATATTTGGAATAATAATCATTCCTTAACCATTCAAATATCCAGGCTATTTTGTCAATATCTGTCAGACCAAAGAATCCATCGGTCAAGAATTTGAAGATATTTGGAATTTTAATTACTCTGTCACCATTCAAACATCCTGGCAATTTTGTCAATATCTTTCTGACCAAAGCCTGCACTGGTCAAGAATTTGAAGATATAAAGAATAGTACCCATTCTGTCACTCATTCATGCCAGTACCATTCCAAAATCGCTTCACTCTTTTGTAGATATCTTACTTACCAATGCCTACATTGGCATACAATGAAAGCATTCCTCTCTGAGTAGGGGAATGCTTGCCATTGTAGCCATTATCACACAATGCCCGGAGAGACTGCAGATGCTAAATATGTATCACAAAAACAGTCAGGTAGTTTTGGCTGCAATGTGCATAAATGGGTTAACCTTTTTTCGATGCAAAGGCTACTTTCATCCAAAGCACAATGACGTAAATATTTTTGAAAACCATCTAAACCCTGTCATGTTGGTATTCATTGGAGAGCTCTCGCTAAGTACTCTCAAATGACTACCCATTTTCAGTTTTTTTGCATAATTTCGTATTGGCCAAATTAGCCACCAGCAGCATAAGGGTTAAGTGATAGCTGTACAGTATTTGACATGATACCGCTATCGCAGATTGATTGTCTGAGGGGAGCACACAATGCCCTGCGTTCCCCTCTGAGTAGCGGAATGCTTGCTATTGTAGCCATTACCACACAATGCCAGAGAGACGGCAGATGCTGGAGAAGTGTAATTTCCCATCCTATTTCCTGTCGGGGTCCCAGTTAAAGCCACAAAAGTCAGGCCTTAATTTGATTCATCGGAAAGCATGTCGGGATTTTCCTAGTCTTTGTTTGTTCTCCCTTGGTAGTTCTTCTTAGACCTATCTAGGCAAGCACAGGCATTGTGTAAAATGATTCTCAACACCAGAATTACTGTCAATTGGTCACAGTTGATGACAAGCAACGAATAAAGAAGAAATGATTTAAAGTTAGAATAAAAGAATCACTGTAAACATCACAATTGACAACATTTCAGTCCTAAATCAATTACGGGTATGAAATTAACGCATTTATGCTTAGAGTACCTTATGGGAATTTTCATCTGAAGCTGCTGGTGGCTGATTTGGCCAATACAAAATAATGCAAAAAAAGTGAAAAATGGCTGATACTGTTGCACATGGTTACTCATCTGATGAGCTCATAACTTCATCCATCATGCATAATTTGGTACAAGCACATTTTCAAAAATTCTCACCGACAAATGAATACAGAAAATACCTTGGCCATTGGACATTTCTTCTGCCTCTCAACTTCCCTAATTAGCCCTATCGCTACTTGTAATAAAAGAAATAAACATTGCACAATTATTTTAATTAATTTATGATTTGACTTGTTCCTTGCATAAAAGGCAGCATACATACATAGCAGTCGGTCCCTGTACCCCATCGGTCAATAGGTCACCGACTTAACCCATTCATCACTGTGGCAGCCAAAACCGCCTGACCATTTTGCTGATATCTTTGTAACGAAAGTAATATTACAAAAAATGTTTGTCAGAACCCTCTCCACCAAATATTTTGGGAAGTTATGCTTCATTCCAAAGTTATTTTCAAAATTATGACAGGTCCACATAACACAGGTGTAGTTGATTTCTGGTCATGAATGGGTTAATCCTTATAATGCTGCTTGTGGCCAATTTAGACAACACAAAATGATGCAAAAAACATGAAAAAATGACTGAAACCCTGGCACATGGGTACTCATCTGAGAGTACTCAGTGAGAGCTGTCCATTGAATACCAACATGACAGGGTTTAGACTCTTTTCAAAAATCGCTGCGTCCTTGTGCTGCGTTCTAAAGTAGCCTCAGCATTGGAAGAGTTAAGACAATATTTGAAGGGAAACTTTTCAAAAGCACCCAATATCTGCATCTCTCCTTCAAATATTTTTGGAATCTATGCTTTGTTCCAAAATTATTTTCAAGAATATGATAGGTCCACAAGAACGTGGTCAAGTTAATCTCTGGGTATGAATGGGTTAATGAACAATAATGGTGATCCTCATTAGGAATCAGCTAACAAAACAATATTCTGGTGAACTCCTCCACAGCTGCGAGCACCAGAGGTCTGACATGCCGGGCCGGGGGCCGTAGGGCGTAGCTATCGATGCCTATACCGTAATGAGAGCCATCCTGCGAGGCCATTGGCTAATTCCTGCGTTACACGCGGGATCCCGCACACGCTTCCTACACGGACCTTGTTCTCCTGGAGGATGATCGGATGATGAGAACAAAGAATATCCCTTACAGCGAGGGAAGAGCCAGACCCCGCATCCTAGTAGCGTACCGTGTACGGCTAGAGTGCAATCGATTCAAAACGTTCCTCCTGGATCGCAATGCCTCGGAGGAAATTGCCCTCCTAGTAGCGTACCGTGTGTGGCTAGAATGCAATTGATACAAAACAGTCCTCCTGGATCGTATTGCCTCAGAGGAAATTGAAAAGAAACCAATATTCTCTTAACCCGTATGCTGCTGGTGGCTTATTTGGCCAATACAAAATAATGCAAAAACTTAGAGAGGAAGTTAATCTGTCAGCTTCAGGAGCAAAATACTTAACCCTTTTGCTGCTGATGGCTTGAATTTGGCCATTTCAAAATAATGCAAAAAACCTGGAAAATGACTGAAACCCTGGAAGATGGGTACTCATCTGAGAGTGGTCAACGAGAGCTATCGAATGAATACCAACATGACAAGATTTAGATGGTTTTCAAAAATATTTGCATCCTTGTGCTTTGGGCAAAAGTAACCCCAGCATTGGAAGGGTTAATCCGATTATTAGTGTGCTAGATGACTATGGAATATCAGGGGCGAATCTAGAACTCATTAGGGAGTTTTGCAGTTGACCACTAGGGGATGGGAGCCATAAGTTCAGGGGTTGACCATAAAGGGGGGTTCGTACCTAGTTTTGTAGTTGACCACCAGGTAGTGGAAGGGATAACTTTGAGTTTGAACATAACTTTAGCAACGGCACAATTAAAACATTAAATCTGGTGTAAATGGATACTAAGAGCTATATTGCACTTGAAGAGATAGTTGTGGGGAAAGTTATTGGTTGCAATTGGACTTATTGACATGCTTGCAAACTCACCTTTTTAATAAGGAATTAATTGATGATGGAACAGGCTGCAATGGATTGCAGCACCTGCAAAATTCATCTAATTGGAAAATAATAAAGTTTTAAATGGTCGATAAATTAATGAAATAACAATGAAATATACCAAGATGATTGTTGTGATTAATGGCTTAAATGGTGCTCAGATGCATTGGGCAATTCATTCTTTCACCCATTCACATCTGCAGCCCACAAATGGTCTCACACATATGGAAAATATCTGATGATAACACAATACTTTAAAATATAATCTATAAATTTAAGTAGATAAATTTTAAAGATTTTATGAGAAATTTTAATTTTTTCACCTTGAAAATATTATATATCAAAAATATATGATTTCATGAGAATTTTTTTTTTGCTTTGAAAATATTATCTATCAAAAATATATGATTGCTCTTTTTGGGCACCAGTTTCCAAATATAGGCCACAGGGCATGTGTTTGAAATGATGTATTGTATGAGGAGATGACATCATTCAAGGCTCTTGTGTTTGGTTCAACAAATTGTATGATGATTTTTGTAAAAAACAAGACAGATTTTATGAGAAATTTTAGTTAACCCATATGAAAACACTATATACCAAATTGTATGATGATTTTTGTAAAAAAACAAAAGATTTTATGAGAAATTTTGCTTTTTCCTTATGAAAATATTATATACAAAAAAAGAATAATTGCACTTTTTGGGCACCAGTAATGAATTGTATGAGTTTTTTTTTATGAAAATGCTCTGCAGGTGGAATGTGAGCATGACTGAGCTGATCACTGTGTCCCTTTCATCGTGTTTGATGGGCAGACTGAACTCTGAGCCCTCTACATCAGCTGCTCCCCATAATAGCCGCTATCGGTCTGCATATCCGGCCAGCGCCCACCAGATGTGCAGGGAATATGATCATCATCCCTACAAGTGGAATAATTTAACCAATTCACGTCTGCCCGCTTGACAGTTTTGGTGATATCTTTCTAACAAAAGCAATTTTTAGAAAATATTTGAAGTAGAGTTGTTCATCAGAACTCTATCCACAATGCTCCTTCAAATATTTTGTGAATTTATGCTATATTTCAAAGTTATCGTCAAAAGTATGACAGGTCCAGACAACACTGGTCCGGTAGATATCCAGGCATGAATGTCTTAAAAAGCCGCAAGACCTCATAGACTCTCAAAAATAGCTTTGGAAATAAGATCATGTTGATGAAATATTTTGTAGAAGAGCTGTTAATGGTTCCAATCAATATTTCCCTCTCAAATGCTTTCCCAAAAAGGCTCAGGTTATGAAGATATTACCTAGATATTGTAAATATTTTGCACTACAACCATGAATCGCCAAATGCATTCCTTTCATAATTATAAGTGCAGCCTGTCTGTGGCACTTTTGAAATTAGGTGAAGGAGAGTTTTTAACCTGATACTTTCATACTTTATATTACTTCTTGAATATTTCTAAAATTGTCAGTTGACAACGGAATGTGTATAGGTTATGCTCATTTCTGTGTTCAGATGGAACTGACACGTGTTAGAATAGAATTGACCATTTAGTTGATCATGTGCACTTGGAGCTGTGCCACCATCAGAGGTTATGTATGAGGTATATGGCTGCCAGACAGCAGAGAACGATTTGATTATCATGGGCCTTATTGGAATAGTGCTGTTTCTGGACTGATGACTGCACATGAAGAAAGGAAGGAAGGAATAGGTTTTACGTTGCTTTCAACAGCTTAGGTCATAGCACGACGAGATAGAAACCCGGAACCGGGACGAAATTGCCTTCTTTTCGCGAATAGTTTCAAAGGGTCTTTCAGTTGCAAAAGGACCATTGACAGCCCTCCACAACGCTGCACATTTATATAGCGACCAGGCCAACCCGCTTATGGGTGCGAGTCTGGTGAGAGTCACCAAGGATTGCTGTTTTAATTCCTCGGTTTATAGGCAGTCACCACAGGTGCGAGGCCATGGCTTTTCTAAGATACTTCAACAAGTTTTTGAATTGCAAATTTACTTCTTTAATTCCTTTTGATATTTTTATCTCTTCATCTTGTTCTATTTTATCAAACTACATAAAAACTAGAATTAGAAAAAACTTTGCTTTAACCCTCACTTTTGAATTAGTGTTCACTTCTGAATGTATAAATGTACGTTTGAAACCAATATGCATACATACACACAAGCATGAATCACATACATACATATATACATACATAATACGTACATACATACATACATAATACATACATAATTACATACATACATACATACATGTATGCATTCATGACATACATAAATACATATATACATACACTCATGCATACATGCATTTTTCCATACATACATACATACAAACATACATATATACACACACAAACACACACACACACTACGTACATACATACATATGCATACATACATGCACATTCATGCATACATACATGCATACCCACACACACAAAGACACACATACATACATACATACATCCAAACACAAATACACACACACATACATACATACATACATACATACATATGTACATGCATACATACATACATATGTACATACATACATACACGCACACAACTCATTTCTCGACATGTTAGGATCTGCAACCTGATATGTGTTTTTCTGTTTTGCAGAATGGAGATCTGTACCATGACTCTGATGAGTTGGAGAGTATTGTTAAGCAGGCAGCTAAGGATAGGTTACTGCTTGAGAGACAGATAGCGTCCACCTCCTCATCACCATCACCGTCATCATCTTCACCGGGATTATCCTACTACCCATCATTACAACATAAGGTCAGTCATATTATTTATGTTATATTCATATTATTCATATTGTTACATGTATTCTCTTACAGCAGTTGAAAGAACTTATCGGATTTTTTCATATTGTTACATGGACATGCAATGTATTCATTTCCAGCAATTTACAATGATATGAATTTTTCAGGTTTCTTTGGAAATTGAAAGTCATTTCATTGTTTTAATACCCTTACAAAAATAGCCTCCTTTTAACTGCGGGTCAGCCACGGGTCTCCCACTAGATCTGTGGCAGAAACTGGTTGATGTGGTAGACCCGTGGCAGACCTGTGGTTGACCATTACCACCAATACCACCTGCCACGGGTCTGCCATGTGTCTACCATGATGTGTTAAGTTATGGTAGTTCTGTGGCACTGCCTAGGTTATATGGTTAGAATGTGGTAATTACCAGGTGGACCCCATTACCAAGTTATAGACCATTCACTAGACACACTTGTACCGCGGAACAACCTAGTTTCTGCCACACGTGTGGCACAAAATATTCCAATTTTTTTCTCTCGTAATATTGATGAGAGAGCTGGTTCGCTGAGCCTTGGATTTTAATATTGCGGCGCATGGAAGGCAGCTGCCTGATGAGTGGATTATTTTACATGCCCAAAATTAACATGGTATAAATTCTCAGTAATTTGGGACACTTTCGATTAGTTACTTATTTTTATGGTTTGAGGGTGGCCCATGTTTTATGAAGATACTGACAAAGCAGAGTAATAGTTGTCCATATTTTGTGAAATAGTTACCAGCAATAGATCAAGCGTGGTCCATATTTCCCAATAATTATTTTGCAAAATATTTGTATTGGCCAAACTCCTAGGGTGGTCCAAATTTTCGAGAATTTACAGTACAGTACAGTACAGTACAGTATTTTCTTAGATGAGTGAGATGTCCATCTTCAGACCCTGTTCACCAGGTACTACACGGTTCTGTACCTTTACCTCCTCAAGAACATAAAGGAGAAGATAATTGGAGGAGCATTAGTGCCCTCGTCCTCGCAATCAGGATTGCAGGGCTGAGATACCAAACTGCCGCCTAAGCTTGATAAATCGTAGCCGTTAGCAGCGGCATGGCTGTCATGTGATCTATAGATGGGGCCTGCAAATGGCTTCGCAGTCGCTCCGGAAGATATTTATTCTCGATGGCTCTGTCCGCAGGATGGTTCATAATTAACCCATTCATGTCTGGAGTTTTCCTTGATAGATGTCGTCTGGAACTTTGAAAATAACTTAGTTTGGTAGGAATTTTCAAAATATTTGAAGGAGAGTTGTAGATAGAGTTGTGAAGAATATCTCTCTTTCAAATCATTACTAAAAATTGATTTATAAAAGAGCTATCACAAAAATAGGAAGGCGGTTCTGGTTGCTATGGGCATGATTGGGTTAACCTGTTTATGATCGGGGGCTACGTAATTAAGTGTGCCCTTATTGCAAAGATTCTTCTGCATTTATTACAAGACTTTCAGCATTTCTTCAGGAAAATCCAAAGTAGTTTTAATGTCTCCTGATGCATAAGTAGGAAGATAGACAACTGCATGATAGAAAAAGCATAGAAAAAAATCATTCTCTGGATCCCAATTCAAATGTAGTGTTCCTTCTTTTACCTAGAAATGAAAGTCATTTAATCTACATGAGAGTCTGCATATTCTGCTTCTGAGAGACAGCTAGCAGTTAGTGGCAACACCTTAGACCACAAGGCCATCTGAGGGCAGGCCCCCAGTAGTAAGAGATTGCGAGCCGTCAATGGCCACGCCTTAGACCACACAACCATTAGGGCAGGCCCACGTGTCTTAGGGGTAAGGAATTGACTTCTGGTGGATGATTTAACTACTGACTGGTCATCAACTAGTTTTTAGCCTTATGATGGTAATAATTATGATAGTGATAATAATCTTTATTTCACAAGGGTAACACAGTCAAATACAGGATTTGATTTTCGCTGTTGCCTTTATATAGCAATAAAAAGTGCCAATAACCCAGATTTCCTTCCATCGATACCATCTTGAAAAAAAGCGT
This sequence comes from Maea johnstoni, assembly GCA_963942565.1. Lineage (NCBI taxonomy): Eukaryota > Metazoa > Annelida > Polychaeta > Spionida > Magelonidae > Maea > Maea johnstoni. Next base: position 17,143,110 of record OZ012691.1, on the reverse strand, counting down.
GCATGCTGTCAGTTTTAGTGTGTAAGTGTTTGTGCCTGATATCCCTCTCTTAATGCAGTGTGTGTGATATTGGAAACCCGCGTGTTGACACTGCCGGCAACCACAATGGAACCTGAGAAAACAGTCATTCCATACGGCAAACAGCCATCAGCCATTTGCAGGCCTTGCGGTTAACCCTTATGCTGCTGCTGGCTAATTTGGCCAATACAAAATGGTGCAAAAAACCTGAGAAATGACTGAACCCCTGGTGTATGGGTACTCATATGAGAGTACTCAGTGAGAGCTATCCAATGAATACCAACACAACAGGGTTTAGAGGATCTTTGCGTCCTTGTGCTTTGGACGAAAGTAATCTCAGCATCGGAAGGGTTAAAGCTTCTCGCCGCCAGAAAAAAAGCCAATAACGCATAAATTATCCACAAAAGACAATCTAGTGGAGATTTTGCGCTTACTAGTGAAGGGTTGCCAGGGAACGGGAAAGTGAGCGTTGGTTATATGCATTGTGTATTGCTGGTCGGTGTTGTCCCACATTATACACCTGATTAATGGGAAAACACACTTCCTCGACTGACGACCGGTAATCGGGCAATGCTGGCAACCTGCAGGATTTGGTACTCTCAGTGTTCGCTACATAGAACACTTGATACAGATTTTAGCATATTTTCTGTCATGCTTTAACTTTTAACAAACATATTCAATACATGTCTTAGCTCTTTCACTGCTGGTGGTTAATTCTGTCAACATGGAATAATGACAAAAAGCTGAGAAGTGACTGAAACCCTGACAAATGGGTACTTCTCTCATTGTACTAAGCAAGAGCTTTCCAATGAATACCAACATGACAGGGCTAAGATGATTTTCATATTTCTTTTGCTATTTTGTTCATTGGACGAAAGTAAACTCATCACGAGAAGGGTTAAGAAATGAGTGTTTTACATAGTTATCACGTTAGAAAATACCGCAATATGAGTTTTAAATCTTTTAAATTTCTAAATAAGAGAGCAATTTACCTTTCTTTCAAATGACTGTTTCTATGACAAATCCTATTTTCCCTACTATAGATTCTGAAATATAATTTGTCTGGATGATATTCATTAGAGTAGATATTTAGAAAAAATCTTTTACTTGCTTTTTTGCTTGAGCAAGTCAAAAGGTCTCAAGCATTTGAGTGCAATCCACCTGATTATAGCGTGGATTTGTGCCTAACACAAGCCTTCATGTAGTTGACCCCCTCACCAGTGTCTTTAATTAGCCAGGATTTAGAAACTGGGTGCCTAAAATTGCCATTTGTAAAATTTTTGGGCTTCCAAATTTTTAAGGGGTATCACAATATAGTCATATTTCAACCATAAACATGTATAAATTCATCCAAATAAGGCATGATATCATTAAACAATGTCATGGCAATTATAAGGAGATGAAAAAATTCAATTATAAGCTTGAGATTGAGATTTTAGAAATTCCACACAAATTTTTTGGGGTGTCCTGAGGGGTTCTTTTTAAGGGTTTGGGTTCCAAAAAGACATGGGGGCAGACGCCCTGCTGGCTGAGACCATGCCCCCTCACTGTCTTAATTGTAGCCCCCCCCCTCTAGCATGGCTTCACAACAATGGATGCAGTTGTTATCGGTCGGTCACAGTTAGGTCAAGGTGGGTTATGAGCGCACGCCACTAGTTATCTTGTTATTTCCAGGCTGTCATCGTATGCCAAGAACAAATATTTTTTGCCAACCTTCGGGTCACCCTGGAAGCATTCATCATCCCCATTCCCTTAAAACTTTAATCTGCGTTGCTACGACAACCGTTTCCCGTCTCTCTCTCTCTCACTCCTCATCCTGATCATCATCTGCATCATAGTCTTAGTCAGCAGGGCGTCTGGGTGTCATTTTGATGCTCAAGAAACCACCCTTTAGGATACCCGAAAATCTTTTAAGTAATTTTTTTAAATGTCACTTTCAAGTATATATAAATTGAATTTTTTCACCTTAATATGATACCAATGGCATAGTATATACACATTATGCTTTATTTCAATAAGTAAATACATGTTTTACCTGAGTATATTATGGTCTCCCTTGGAAAATAGGACTCCCCAAAATTTTCACAATTGCCAATTGTAGGCACCCAGTTTCTAAATCCTGGCTAAGACACTGATCTGCATTGAGGAGAAGTGTCAATGTTTGCCGAGATACCAGTTCTACTACTGAAGATGATAAGCATCAGTGGCAATTTATTCTCTCATTAGACAGCGAGCATATTTGCTCTTGCGATCATTATCGCATAAGCTGCATCTCAGCTTACAGGGATTAAGCAAAGACATCACTGTCACACTGAAAATACACAGGGGAGGATCAGGGAACTGGTTTTTAGACTTAGCCATTGTTTTCTAATGGTTTCAGCATTATATATTTAGCCATATGCATCAAGGGCACATTTAATCTGGCAACTTATGATAAAAGTTATTGAATAGATTGATATTCAAAATTTGAAGTGGAATTAATGAAATCTACAGGAATGACATATTTTGGTCTAATATTTCACAATACATATTGTGTGTTAGAAATGATATATACATAGATGTGATATATATATATATATATATATATATATATATATATATATATTAATATATATATCTATCTATCTATATATATATATATATATATATATATATATATATATATATATATATATAAATCTATCTATCTATCTATTTATGTATGTATGTGTATCTATGCTGACATTTAGTAGGAAGGGTTGATAAAACAGCTTTCTGTATATGGATTCAAATATTGGAAAGCTATAATTATTTAAAAAGGGGATCCAGGGAACTTGGTAATTTACAGGGAGACATTTCCTGCATGTTGCTTAGCTATTCATTGAATCAAATCAAAATGTCTGGTTGAATTTCAAATTTTATGATATAGATTGGTTTATAGATGTGTTGTGATGCCTTCACGGTTCATAGAGTATTAATGTATGTATAAATAGATCTCATAGTCTTAACTGTAGTGTTGTTCATCTTTTTTTTTAAAAGCCTGTCAAGTGAGTGGGTAGTTACTATATATGGTAAATTTTAGAGAGCCTTCGAAAGCCTTTTAAAATTGTATGATATTACAATGACACTATCTAACACCAAAGTGGAACTAGATAATGTTGTGACGCCTTCTGGTGTGCCTTACCCCACTTGATCAACAAGACTAGTTTATCTGGGAGGTGAATTACATCCCCTATGCAGAGATGGCGGGTTGGGTCAAACTGGGCGGTGGTGGCGGGGATGGCTGAGGAGAGACGTATGAAGGTGTGAAACAGGAGGGTGAGGAGAGCTGGGAGAAGGAGAGTGGAATGGGGATAGGCTGTGAGTGTTTCTTTAGCTATGGAGGTGAGAAGGGACAGGGGGAATGGTGGTGGTGGTTTGGGCACATGTCTCACCGTTAGATTCAAGGATCTAAGGTAGGTGGTTACGTGAAAGTGGAGAAAAGCCTCAATTGGTAAACCTCTTATCTTATGGCAGGTCTTGAGTGCTGCCACCGTATTGCGGACAGAGTCCCCAGATTTAAACTGTCTTAGCAAGAATTCTGCAAATATAACTAGGGTGGTAGGGGTCGCTGGAAGATCCTGGAGACCGTAGTGCATACAGAATGCCAGATAGTGCCGAAGTGCTGCCAGATGGTTTGCTTGTGTGCCGGGTCGAAACGCGCTAATCCTCCTCTTCCTGGCATCCCTCCAGAGCCGACGCAGATCGTCTGAGGGTTCTGTAATAAATGAAACATACATGCACGTGAATCATGATGCATACTGTATGAGATTATGCATCTATGCCCCCACCTCAAACATGTCATCTCCCGGGCACACCTGAGTGCGGCCATCCGCCACCCTCAACACCTGATCATGATATTTAACAGATAAGTGTGCTCTCGATAGAGCATCGGCCGGTCCCATCTCAGCTCCCGGGCGGTGGGAGATGAGCAATTCCACATCAGATGCTGTTGTGCACACAAAAATTGCCCTAACGCAGGCTGCAAGGTAAGGGTCATGGGATCTGCCTGATGTCATTGCACAACATGCTGCCATGTTGTCACAATATATAGCTACTTTCTTGCCCCTCCAGCCCGGCGCCCAAAGTCTAGCCGCCACCACAACATTCAATAGCTCCAGGCGGGATATGTGGTGTTGCCTATCCTGTACCCACTGGGGAAAAGCCCTAGAATAGAACTGCAAGGCATTGAATGCCCCACAGCCCGACAGGCAGGCATCCAGCTCTACCTGATCTGCTGGCGCTAAGTGCTCCTTCAGGAGGACCGATATCCCATTGAATTGGGGGAAAAGGGCAGTGAAGAACTCAAGGTCCCCCCTGAACTCAGCAGTGAGCGGGATGTACCCTGAGTCATGCATGCTTCTAAGGAATTCGAGCATTCTATTGGTGTATATTCTGGCTGGGGGTGCTACGCTGGCCACAAAGTTAAGGAGGCCAAGGAGGCTCTGCACCTCCCTCTTATTGGCCGACTCCTTGCCCTGCCAGTCTGCCAGGATTGCCTGCAGCTCACTGACTTTTGGGGGAGGCACCCTCATGATCATCCTTACCGAATCAAACTCTATCCCAAGCCATGTCATGACCTGGGAGGGGGTGCATATCTTTTTGGGGTTCTCTTTGAGTCCTACATTCTTCATGATACCCTGCAGGGACCCCAGGGACCTCCAAGCCTCCTGCTCATCTGCCTCAGCCCCCCCGTAGTCATCAACATAAGCCTCCGATTCAAACCCCTCATCCCTGTGAAAGTCTGTAATGGCAGCAGACGTACGCTGCATCATTAGGGCGCTAGTTCTCATCCCAAATGGGGGGCAGATGTCAAAAAACATGTCTCCTCTGTGTTGAATTCCCAGAAGGGGCCAATCGTAGGGGTCAATGCGCAGTTGGCGGTAGCCCCTCTCCAGATCTGTTTTGAACATGTAAGCTCCAGGGCCGAGTGTCCTAAGCCTGCTAGCCATCCCCTCAACTGTCGGAAGGTGGAACCTGTAGGGCTTACCGATGTACATGCCCTGTGGAATGCCATCGTTCAGTGCTTCCCCGGTGGGCCAGGACAAGTCTACTATAACTCTGCGGTGGGGGGAGTCTTTCTTAGCTCTAGTCATCATGGGGCTGAAATGGGGGTCTGAGAAGGGGGGCTCCGAAAACGGCCCCAGCATGGCACGGTGACCTAATTCAGTGGTGATGTAGTAATCAATGTGGGAGCTGTGCTGGGCAGCTGAAGGGTGATTATGGTCTGAGCTGGTGATGGGTGTGATATAATCATAGCTGACTGGCCAGCCATATTTGAGAAAATCTAACAGTTCTGTGTCTGGGTGACCCTGTAAGTACCTTTCCCATGCATCTGTGTTAAGACCTGATGGGACCGGGATCCTAGCTGAGCGATAATTGGGGAGCCCACTATGTCTAACTGTGTCATGTATATGAATGAGATACTTTTGGTGATCGTCTTCCTGTGCTTCCAAGCTACCTGAATCCTGTGCTAAGTTATCCCTTGGCACGCTACTGATGGGTGTGCGATTAGGGGATTCTACTGTGCTTCCTGCAGCGCAGCCGGCCAAGGGTGCCACGGCCCCCTCTATGGTGCTGCCATCGCTAGGGTTGGCAGAGAGATTGCCACGATATCCCCGGGGCCATGTGGGGGCCAGGGGGTTAAGTGTGCCAACTTTACATGCATTACTGATGCTTACCTGCTCATCTGCGCCATCACTCCCAAGAGCATCATGTCCGATGCCTGCATAATCCCGAGGAACGTCGCCATCCTGTGTGGCAACCGAGAGGTCAGTGTCAGAAACATGAGTTACGTCCGACACGGCACAGTCCAATGGCTGATCATCCGAATCGCCATCACATGAATCCGGCTCGAAACAGTTATTCTCTCTCTCCACATCATCACAATCGACAGCGCCACCCAGACCGTATCCCATTGTCCCAATCTGCGATGGGGCTGATGGACTGTCAATGTCACTGGGTAGCTGGGCGTACAGTTGGCTTCGCTGAGGCTGAGTGTCTGTGTTAAATCCGATGTTTGTTGACGTCGGGGAGGGACTTACTGCTCCCCCGATTGGCCGTTTTTTGAGTCGGCCACCTTCCTCCTGCAGTCTTTTTCTGGGTGAGCGCACAAGAACCCTTTGGTTCTAAAGCAATAACCACATGCATGGGCCAGCCCAGCATGATCTGCCGCCTCCCTACACTCCCCTCGCTGGTAGGCGTGGCATGTCTTAGTATTAGGTGGCGCCACTCTGGGGGCATTCCTGACGGAAGTGTTTGGCATCGCTCTATTAGCGCTGGGCAAGCGGTGAGAGTACTGATAACGCAGATTTGCCACGCCCACTTGGTCGTCCCACTGGATCCTATTCATCTCCACAGATGAGGCCAGAACCCGATAGAAGTTGCGTACGCTCTCCCATGGGTAATTCAGGGTATCCTCCATCATTAGCTTCAGGATGTTTAGCATTACATCCTGGTTGAAGTGGTTCCTCGGTATTGATATCATCTGCAAGAAGCCGTAAGTGAATTCTGACACAGTGAGTTCATTGAATCGGACTGGGCGGCGCTCCGGGCCTCGATATACATTGAGATGCGGCCAGTCTATCTCAGTTATAACAACATCTTCCACCGTGCGGGCCTGCCCACTTTTCTTACCTCTTCTTCCCAAGAGGGATAGCCCTGTTCTGTCTTGGTCACTATCGTCGCCCTGGTCCTCTCCTAGCTCGAAGAGTCGCCTTGCCACCCTTGACATCAGGTCACTGTCATTTCTAAGAGTCGCCGGTGTAGCCTGGGCCTGCGCAGCCTGGGCCTGCACCAACCTTGGTATTGGCTGCTGTTGAGCTGGCGCTGCTGCCCCCTCATGATCTAAATCTCGATTATTGTCTGGCAATGGAGGGGGGTCTGGTATGTCATTTGGAGGCTCCACTCTGCTAGCCGCCAATGCAGTTTCTACTCTTTCAGCTGCATTGTTCATTTTTTCAGCAACTTGGTTGATGGCTGCTATAAGCCTATCTGTAGCTTGGTCAGCCGCCTGCTCGCTGCTTTGGCCCTCCAGGGGGTCTGTTTCGCTACTGGAGTCCTCCACGTGCTCCTGTACTTCCCCTTGGTCTGCTTCATCCTCCCCCTGCTGTTGCATGTGTTGGCATTGTCGGCCAGTTGGGGGTGGGTGGCGATCTCCACACTGGTTACATAACCTTGCAGACATTCTTGGAGGTGGTTGGTGATGTACTGATGAAAACGGTAGTTTGGCAGCCAAGATTCCTCCACAAGAGCACAGAAAACGAGTTTCCCAGTCAGGAGCAAATTTCAGACTGGCCCAAGCATGTGCTTCAAGAGAGAGCTCGTGCCAGAGCTCACTGTGATTGGCCAAACTAGGAAGTCACGTAGCAGCCGTCTGGCTGAGGTCTGGGATTCCCCTGTTGACCTAGTTGTTCCAGGTGTAGGGGGTTCATGTGTCCTCCTCCCTGAATGACCCGGAATAAACATTCCACTACCATGAAGGCAAAAGGGAGATCTTTACAATTTTGTATGGAAAAAAATCTAGACTAAATGATATAAAGAGACAAGATCGTGATTTAAAAAAAAAAATTAAACCATAGATCAGGAGCTAATCTATAGAATCTGGAATTAGGTTTCCAGATTGGTGGATTGCATAATTCAGCGCATACACCTCTCCAATAATTCATTTCAGGAACATCCACCCTCAATAATGAATGATTGGACCATTCCTAGAATCATTTTGCCACAGTCTACCCCCACCCCTTCCTATATAGTGGATAATTTACTGGTTACTGTTCTAATGCTATCTTTAGCTGTGCTCAATGAATTCATACCCCTACCCAACCCCTTTTTGGTTGAATGGTTGATATTTTACTTGTTGACATTTTGATGCCTGTGCCTCTCCACCCAAACCCTAATCCCTACCATAGCCATGCGCAATGATTTCATACCTTTATACACACCCTTTTAATTAGATGGTTGAAGCTTGATGTTTTACTTGTAGACATTTCCCAGCCACCACCCCCTTCCAAAGCCCTATACTGAGGCAACACCTACTGCACACATCCCTATTCTTTCTCTAGTCATGCTTAATAAAGTCTTACCCCTACCCAACCCCTTTTAATCAGATACTTGATTTTAGATTTTTTTACTTTTCTACACTGCCTAGCAATTTCCCCCCCCCCCCCCCCCCAATTAGCCTTACTGCACCCAGCACACATCCCAATTCTTTTCCAATTTAATACGGTATTATCCTTACCTAACCCCTTTTAATCATATGTTTGCTGTTTTATTTAGCATGTCTAGAGAAGGGATTGAAATGACTAGAGAAGGAATTCAGTTGGCTCGATTCCTTCTCTAGTCATTGCAATCCCTTCTCTAGCCATGCTAAATAATGTCTCACACCTACCCAACCCCTTTCTAGTTAGATGATGGCTGGTTTACTTCTAGTCAACCCCCCCTCCCCCCTTCCTCTTGCCTGCAGTTTGCTCATACCATATATTCCTGAGAGGGAGCAGATGGCTGGTGGTCCAATCTGCCAGCTGGCCGAGGCAATATTCTTATTAAATCTGCTTTACAAGCCCGCCTCATAGAGATATAGGGGGAGATAAATAGCCGGCTATGTTATACTGCCACTACACCCTGGAGTACCTAGCCCAGCAGACCTCGAGTATTATCATTACTCCCTGCTGAAATGAACATACAGTAAACATAGCCATCTACTTAATCAATACAAGTAATGGGCAAAAACATGGCCAGTCATGTTTCAATTATGGTTAAACTGCTTGATCATATGCATAACATATCTACCCTACTGAATTCCTACTGAAAAGAACATAGTGTAAACATAGCCATATACTTAATCAAAACACGTAATGGGCAAATCCATGGTCAATCATGGTTTAATCATGGTTAAACTGCTTGATCATATGGGTAACATGTCTATCCTTCTGAAATTAACAAAGTAGGCATAGCCATCCACTTAATCAAAACCAGGAATGGGCGAAAACATGGTTGAGTCTTGTTTCAGTTATGGATATAAACTGCTTGATCATATATGTAACATGTCTAGTCCCTACTGAAATGAACATACAATAACCATATAGTCATCTACGTAATCCAAACAAGTAATGGGTAAATACATGGTCATTCGTGGTTCAATTATGGTTAAACTGCTTGATCATATGTATAATATGTCTACCCTACTGAAACAAGTAATGGGGAAAACATGATTAATCATGGATGAAAATGAAGTATATATTGACTGTGGGGTAACATGGCCAATCATGGTCAGTGGTCCAATCATGATACGCGATTGACAATAGATGGTGAAATCATGGTTGGAAAAATGCCTAACCATGTCAACAATCAACAAAACCTGGTCAATCATGGCTGATAATGTTTGACCTTGCTCAGAATGAGTTGGTTATCAACACCTCACACTATTATCAGTAGTATGGTTAAATTCTTGACCATGATGCTCACTACAGTAGGGGACAAAACATGTCCAATCATGAATAAGAATGCCTAGAACCAACGGAATAAGAACAAAACAAGGTCATGTATTGGGATAGATGCTTGACCATTCTCAATAACGTTTTCTATGATTTATGGGCTTGCATACTACCTAATTCATGTGAGAAAGTTTCCAGTGACTTCGGGTTAATTTGTGTGGTTTACCCGGGCACTCAGGTTCTCTAATAGTGACTTAGGCAAGAAAAAGTGACTAGATTAAAATTTTAACTCTTTTGCTGATGGTGGCTGATTTGGCCAATACAAAATGATGCAAAAAATCTGAAAAATTACTGAAACCGTGGCACCCAGGTACTCATCTGAGAGTACTCAGCAAGAGCTGTCCAATGAATACCAACATGACAGGGTTTAGATGGTTTTCAAAAATATTTGCGTTCTTCAAGTGCTTTTGACGAAAGTACCCTCAGCATTGGAAGGGTTAAATTCTGATTCTTCATTGTGAAGGATATTTTCGAGGTTTTAAATGTGTGACCTAATTGCATGGCGCTCTCGCGTGGAAACAGATAAGAAGAAAAAAAAGCTGAACGATGTCCATTAGAGGTAGTAAGTGCCCAACCCATGCGCAAAGACTCATCCTGATGAGATGATGTATGTGTTGGGGCTGACACGGCAGTCGCAGCCGATAAAAGGTGGACATCTCGGACTCAGCTATCCAGAGAGCTATCCAATGAATACTAACATCACATGGTTTAGATGTTTTCAAAAATATTTGCGTTCTTCAAGTGCTTTGGACGAAAGTAGCCTCAGCATTGGAAGGGTTTAAGCTGATGAGTTGATGTATGTACCAGGGCTGACACGGCGGATGCTTCCGATAAAAGGTGGACATAGCGGACGGAGATGTATGGCATAAACGTGCATATTACATGGCCACTCTGTTAGTGGCATGAATCTTTCATCGCCCCGAGCTCCTGTCGGAGATTTCTTGGCTGCAGACAGCAGCCCACGGGGCTCTACCCAGCCACTTAGGTACCGCACTCATAGACATTTGCAGGCAAGTCATAAAGATGGCCATTACTGGGACAGGACGCGAAACTGTGTTGTTTGTTTAATGATCACCCTCAGAAGTTTAGGTCATGGTCCAATGGGATAACTCTCTCCCCTAGCTGCCTCCTTGAATAGTGTAGCAAAGCTCTTAACCCTTATGCCCTTTAAAAAGCACCCCTCATCAGGACACCCAAAATATTTTGTGAGAAATTTCTTAAAATGTCAATCTAAAGCATATAATTGATTTTTGTCATCTCCATGTAATCCCCAAGAGATTGTGTAAGGATATCATGCCTTATTTTGATAAATTTATATAATGTATATGGTTGAAATCTGAGTATATTGTGGTCCCCTTTAAAATTTTGTTAAAGTCCCTGATTCCTCTCGTGCTTTATGGTCAAATCATCACTCTCCTATCCCTACTCTTCATTTCTAAAGGTCTTATAACTCAGATGTTATCATCTGCAAATCTACGGAATGCAGCACATTTACAAAGCAACCAGGTCAGGTGACTTGTATGAGTTCATTCCATAGAGATCTTTTACCACTGTAATTATAATAATGATATTAATAACAATCATTATGATGATTATAATAATAATAATAATAATAATAATAATGAAAATAAAAATAATATTAATAACAATCAATGATAATTATGATTATAATTATGATAACAAATATGATAAAAGCAATCCCTTGGCATTGTCAGAAGACAGCAAATCATGGTCATTGTAAAAGGATACTTTGTAACCCTTATTTCATTCCTCACCAGACACAATTAGAATTTATCTTGATATTCACATTTCCTGATGAGTCCTGCAAACTAGTGGGCTTGTGTTTTTTCTGGTTGGCCCTATAAGTGGCAGTGATGGATTTCTGCGAGTAGCGTTTTGTGCGTTTGGTTGCTGTCACACGCTGCGGTCGTGACCCCGCCCGCTCCTCTGGAAGCTAACCATGCAGGAGTGCATGTACATGTGTGGGTCTGCTCTCGCTCGCTCGCTGTTGTGATTCATACCGTATTAGTAGTAGTGATTTACAGAGGATTATCTGTAAGAGGCTCAACCCTGCATGGCACTAAGCTGCTTCTCCTTTTCTCTGAGGGCCATGTAATTGCTTAGGGTGGTAATGTGAGTATAACCAAGGGTCAACAGTACTGTATTACCCCGCATACACCCCGCACCCCCTAGATAATACGCACCCTCTCCCCAAGTCCCTTTCCTATATGTAAAATGTAATTACCCATTTATTATACGCAGGGGGAGTTGGCCGGCCATTAAGTGCGGACAGCTATATGTCTGGACAAATAAACGGGGTACATTCATTACAATCTGTTAAGGGTTCATGATTGTAAATTGTAATTGATACTGATTGGTGCCCATTTGTTGACTTCACTCATCAGAATCCAGATATCGATGGCTATGCCGTCCTTCCCTCTTAGGGGGAACTTAAATGGTGTTTCCAACCCTGCCCCACACGTCCCCGCACCCATGGCATCGATGTAAAAAAGTTCTGGTTTATGTACCCGCTGATAACATGCACACCCTAGCTCCTTGACATAGGTGCTGCACTGTAATGGGTGATGAATTGAAGGATATAGTGCTCAGGGTTTCCCTATAAGGAGCTGGGGGTCGAAGGGGTAATGTAAGAAACCAAGGGTCAATTAACAGTTAAACCCTTTCAACTGACCACATGCAGGAAGTAAGCATGACTGCTAGTGAGGGAGAATAGGGATCATATAGGGAGACAAAAGGCCCATGCAGGGGTGATGAGTGGGAGGATAGTATACTCTGTGGGACTCAACCCTTAACCTGGTGGCTCCTTTGGCCAATACGAAATGATGCAAAAACTCTGAAAATGATTGAAACCCTGGCACATGGGTACTCATCTGAGAGTACTCCAATGAATACCAACATGACAGGGTTTAGATGGTTTTCAAAAACCTTTGCATCCTTGTGCTTTGGATGAAAGTGGTTAAAGCATTGGAAAGGTAATTAGGTTTTATGTTTTCAAACTTCATTCTTAATCATTGCCAACATGGATTGTAAGCAGTTCATAGTTATTTGCCTAAGTGCAATTCGAGTTTTGAGTTTTGAGTTCATATCCCCCACAGAATTATTCCTGGTAGTATTACGTATGTCTATGGTTGCACATCTTTTATGGATGCACCCTGTCACTTCCTTGGACAACCATAATGCTGGTATAAGCTGGGATATTTCTAAGAAAAGCTAGGATAAGCTAGGAATGTCAAGTATTGAGTCCATAAATAACTGGAAACAAAATTATTCATCTTGATGGTGGATCTTGTGCGCCAAAAACTGTCACATTCTTTTGTTGGATGCCATAAATTCTGTACTTTATATTTCTTTTTTAGTATTATGGAACACACATGCAAACAATAATGGTGACTATAAACCTTAATGTACCTAGGAATTTCTGACATAAAACGGTTGAAGATTGAAATGTGTCTGCACTGTTCATGTTAGAAAATATAAAAGATGACACTTTAGAAGATCAGAGATGTACATTCCTTATGCCTAAGAAGATGTAAACTTTGAGCTCAAAGTGCAAAACATTTGATGATGCTTACACAAATCTACAGTGTTCAATACAAGTCTCACACTATTCTCCCCTCTCAATAGTTGGAAATGATCTACTAGTCAATTGTTTTTCTGGCAAATTGGTCAAATTAAAAAAATTCAGTGTTTCCTGATATAATAGATCTCCTGTAGTTTCCATATGATAAGTACTTGTGAAGTTGTGATATGCCCAGCCCTATCGAACTATTTCATATATGAATGGGGAATAGAGATTGTATTGCATAATATTCTAAGGAGTATTGTTAGTTTAATTCTTAAAAAACAGATCGCCTTCAAAAATTGAATTCAAGAGGGTTCTATTGTCAAAAAGATATATCACCAGATATTTAGGAGCAGCTATGGGGCTGAATGGGTTAACCCTTGTCATGCTAGACCCCCATATGGCAGAACCTATCCCCTGGGACCAGGGATAGTTTGGGTCTACCCACCAAATCAAAAGGATTTCATAAATTTCTATTACTGTTTCAATAATGTGCTTCACAAACTGAAATAGAAACATAGTAAAAGGTAAAACATTGATATCTAGTGTAATTCAATACCCCTTAATCGACCTATGTAGTTTTTATTTTGCTAAGTGCAAGGGTACCCAAAGACTGGATATATCCGGTGTTGGTCACACAGGCAAGATATGTAGCACCGGATATATCTGGTGTTAGCAAGAGCAGGGTTAACAGTTATTCTCCTGAGGCTGACAGGCTGGCTTTCTCTCTACCTGCCCATTGTAAGTCACCTATTTAAATACTGCTACCTGTAATCACCTTAATTAATCACTAGTTATTGATCATCATTGCTCAAAATCTGCCACAGGCATTATCAATATCAAACCTCTATTTAGTCATAATGATTTTTTTGTTCTTACACAAGAACTGGCCGGTGCCGCAGCACTGCGTAATGTCGCAATCCACTAACATCAATATTAAACCTCTAGTTAATCAGTTAGTTTTTTTTTTCTTATACAAGAATGGGTGCCATAGCGCTGTGTATTAATAGCAGTCCACTTCTATCTATATTAACCCTTCCAATGCTGTGGCTACTTTTGTCCAAGGAACAAGAATGCAAAGATTTTTGAACACCATGTAAGCCTGGCCATGTTGGTATTCATTGGATAGCTCTCGCTGAGTACTCTCAGATGAGTACCCATTTGTCAGGGTTTCAGTCATTTTTCAGTTTTTACACATTATTTTGTATGACCAAGTCGTCACCAGCAGCTTAAGGGTTAAAGCTCCAGTTAGACAGTTATGATTTTTTTTCTTACACAAGAATGTGTGCTGCACCACTGTGTAATATTGCAGTTCGCTACTATCAATATTAAACCTCTATTTAGTCAGTTATGATTTTTTTCTTACACAAGAACGGGTGCGGCACCACTGTGTAATATTGCAGTCCACTACTATCAATATTTAACCTCTATTTACTCAGTTATGATTTTTTTCTTACACAAGAACGTGCACCGCACCACTGTGTAATATCGCAGTCCACTACTACTGAGCCAGTGCTGCGCTGTGATTGGCCGTCGTGCGGCATGGCTCTGGAGTTAGCATTCAGCGCGGGTTGAGCAGCGTTCAGTCAATGCTAGTAGGCGAAGCGAGCGAGCGCTGCCTCCGCCGCTACTACTACTGCTGCTGCTACTACTACTGCTGCTGCTGCTGCTGTATTAGTATAGTCTCAGGCACTGCACGGACCGAGAGTGGATGTACCATATATTATTGCCTGCAAAAACGTCAATACATGGCGCGTGGATTAGCAATTAACGTGAGGGTGGACGGCGGCTGCCGGCTAGGTAGCTAGATAGGCAGGTAGGTGCTACTCGTGTAGATAGCCGCAGTGATTCATATTGTGGTGTCCTATTCTGCTATGTACTACTCCTTATGATGTTGTTAATACTACTGCTACTACTATTACTGCTGCTGCTGCTGCTGCTGCTACTACTACTCCTACTACTACTACTACTACTACTACTACTACTACTACTACTACTACTACTACTACTACTACTTCTACTACTACTACTACTACTACTGCTACTACTACTACTACTAGTGCTACTGCTGCTGCTACTACTGCTGCTACTGTTACTGCTGCTACTACTACTGCTACTGCTACTGCTACTACTACTACTACTACTACTACTACTACTACTACTACTACTACTGCTACTACTACTACTACTGCTGCTGCTGCTGCTACTACTACTTCTGCTACTACAAATGCTGCTAATACTGCTACGACAACAACTACTACTATTACAACTACTACTACTACAACTACTACTACTACTACTACTACTACTACTACTACTACAACTACTACTACTACTACTACAACTACTACTACTACTACTACTTCTACTACTACTACTTCTACTACTACTACTACTACTACTACTACTACTACTACTTCTACTACTATGTACACTACTACCTCTATTACTACTCTGTAATCCTCTTGGCAGGCTTGATGTGGTTTCTGTGGTTTGGTTACTGTCACCATGCATGCAGCGTGGGTTCTGAGAATGGAGATGGAAAAAATCACAGCCACTCACTGTGAGCAGGTCTACTATTGCTGCTGAGTGTGGCAGGCTGCTGGCTGCAGGGATGACACTGCCAGCTATAGCTAGACAACCTATTCACAACCACATTACACACCTTCTCAGGCTTCTCTATGTGGTTGAACAGGTAGATCACCTAGGGATAAGGGTCTGAGCCAGGATTTAGAAACTGGGTGACCAAACTTGTTAATGAATTGTAAAATTTTGGGGTGTGCTATTTTTCATAGGAGATCACAATATACACAATATACACAATATACTCGGATTACAATCATAAACAAGTGTTTATTAAAATAAGGCATAATATACAATGTAATGGGAGTTATATTGAGGAGGTAAAACTTCAATTATATGCTTGTAAGGGGAAACAATTACGAAATTATTGCTGTTTTTGGTGTGTTGTGAATTCTGCATATAAACCTGTACTACTGCAGGCACAGCTGACTGCCTGTCAGACTTAAGTGTTAACCCTTCTAATCCTCACAGAAGCACGAAATGCCACAAAAACTCCTGCTTTTGAGGGTTAAAAATAGCATAGAAAAAAAATCTGTGCTAATCCTTGTGTATTGTGAATTCTGTCTGTGAACCTTGCGGCTGCAAGCACAGCTCTGCCTGTCAGACTAAATACATCCTCTTAGAAGCAGGTAATGCCCACAACCATTGTTTTTGTGGGGTCTGAATGGGTTAAAAAAGAGCTTAGGAGAAATCTCTGCCGCTCCTCGTGTATTGTGAATTCTGCCTATGAACCTTGTGGCTGCAACATGGTCTTAGCCAGCAGGGCGTCTTTTTGGACACCCAAACCCTTAAAAAGCAACCCCTCAGGGCACCCAATTTTTTTTGTGAGGAATTTCTTTAAATTTCAATCTCAAGCATATAATAAGACTTTTTTCATCTCCATGTAATTCCCATAACATTCTATAAGGATATCATGCCTTATTTTGATAAATTTATACATGTTTATGTTTGAAATCTGAGAATATTGTGGTACCCCCTAAAAATTTGGATGCCCCAAAATTTAACAATTGCCAATTTGAGGCACAGTTTCTAAATCCTGGCTAAGTCCCTGGGCCGCTGCAGGCACAGCAAAATAATAAGCCCTTCATCCTCACATAATGTTCTTGGGGTTTGACAATGTGGGGGAGATTATTATTTTTAACCCTTCCAATGCTAAGGCTACTTTCATTTTTGAAAACCATCTTCAAATATTCTCCTAATTATGCTTTTGTTGGAAAGATTTCATCAAAAACGTCAGGCAATTTAATTTGGCTGCTACTGGCAGGACAAAGTAGCTCAGTTGGTTAGGTGTCGGACTAGTAATCTGTTAGGTCGCTGGTTCAATTCCCGGCCTCAGCACTTTGGTCTGTCCTTGGGCAAGACAGTTTATTCCATATTGTCTCAGTCTACCCTAGCATTAATAAGGCAGTGCTTAGAGCTTGTGCGCTATATGCTGCCAGCTGCTCTGGAATATCCCTCGGGGGATTGAAATGGTTTCCGTGTGTACAGGCCCTGCTAGGGGAGGAAGGTTGTGTGAGCACTTCGGCGGATACAAGACTATAAACCGAATACCTTTACCTTTACTGGCGTGATAGGTTGAAGTCAACACATGTGAGAGGGATCTCTCTGTGCTGCTATTTCTGCTGGTGTTGTGGGCGGAGGGCAGAAAGGGGACTGCATGTGCCTTTCTCACCTAGCTGCTGCTATAGTTATAATGCTGGATCACAAACTGCTGTGTACCGCAAGCACAAAATGGCAATGTAGCACTGTGTCAGTTTGGGTTAAAAAATTGACTTATTTGCTACCTGGATGTCTCTGTAAGAAGGCTATTTATTAGTGAAGTTTATTTATTAGTGAAATTTCCTATGCTGACAGTGCTAAATTTAACACTATTAGGCATTATTGTTATAAATATTTTTCAGGTATCATATTGTTAAGGAAATATCACTATTGTAAATTGTATCATGAAGATATTAAAGGTGCCAATCCCTACATGTTGTGTGTTGCCCATGAAGCAGAGACGAATGCTGCATTAAGCCAATACAAACTGCTTGGCGTGGTTACTATGTAAACGTGTGGTGCTGTGAGGTCACAGTGCCATGAAGCAGAGATGAATGCTGCATTTAGCCAATACAAACTGCTTGGCGTGGTTACTATGTAAACGTGTGGTGCTGTGAGGTCACAGTGCCATGAAGCAGAGATGAATGCTGCATTTAGCCAATACAAACTGCTTGGCGTGGTTACTATGTAAACGTGTGGTGCTGTGAGGTCACAGTGCCATGAAGCAGAGACGAATGCTGCATTAAGCCAATACAAACTGCTTGGCGTGGTTGCTATATAAACGTGTGGTGCTGTGAGGTCACAGTGCCATGAAGCAGAGATGAATGCTGCATTAAGCCAATACAAACTGCTTGGCGTGGTTACTATGTAAACGTGTGGTGCTGTGAGGTCACAGTGCCATGAAGCAGAGATGAATGCTGCATTTAGCCAATACAAACTGCTTGGCGTGGTTACTATGTAAACGTGTGGTGCTGTGAGGTCACAGTGCCATGAAGCAGAGATGAATGCTGCATTTAGCCAATACAAACTGCTTGGCGTGGTTACTATGTAAACGTGTGGTGCTGTGAGGTCACAGTGCCATGAAGCAGAGATGAATGCTGCATTTAGCCAATACAAACTGCTTGGCGTGGTTACTATGTAAACGTGTGGTGCTGTGAGGTCACAGTGCCATGAAGCAGAGATGAATGCTGCATTTAGCCAATACAAACTGCTTGGCGTGGTTGCTATATAAACGCGTGGTGCTGTGAGGTCACAGTGCCATGAAGCAGAGATGAATGCTGCATTAAGTCAATACAAACTGCTTGGCGTGGTTGCTATATAAACCTGTGGCGCTGTGAGGTCACAGTGCCGGCACCATGGTATCCCACCTCCCACTGAAAGAACCCTTAGAACAGTTTGCAAAAGATTGATATGATCGAGCTTGCAGGTCCTAGTTTGAACATCTCATCATGATATGATTTGAGCTGCAAAAACATTGAAGATCTCAAACAAACCTACAATCAAACAACCAAACCTACAAAAATAGCTATGTAGTCACAGACATGGCCATTTGCTTGATCAAAACATATGCAATTGAAAATTCTTTATGGACATTTTTGCCTGTCGTAACGGTTTCCAATGCTGACCAAAGCACATCAATGCAAAGATTTCTGAGTACTCTCAGATGAGTACCCATGTGCCAGGGTTTCAGTTTCTTGGAGGTTTTTTGCATCATTTTGTATTGGCCAAATTAGCCACCCCCTTGGCAGCATAAGGAATAAAAGGAGGTTTTCAGGAAATTGACTGTCCAAATGACAGGCTGGACAACAGGACCTGGCAAAGTCCCTGCATGAGAGTAGTAAACCATCTTGCACCCACAACGGCGACTCAAATGAAAATATCTTGTCAGAGTCTAAGCAACTGTTTGAACGGAGAAAATCCTCCTTCAAATATTTTTCGAAATGTTGCACCTAATTTGCATATATTCCCTTCATTGCCAGCACAGTGCGCAAGACTAGAATAAGTCCACACAGTGTCAATGCAGCAACACTAGCAGAATTGATAAATATGCATTTACCCATTAATGCTCGCAGCGGCCAAAAGAAGCCTGACAATTTTGATGAAATCTTTCAGGCAAAAGCACAGTTGGGTAAATATTTGATGGAGAAATGTTAATAGAAACATAACCAACAACTATCCTTTAAATATTTTTAAGAATCATTCTCAATTATAAAGATAGTGTCATAAGTATCGTAGTTGCAGAAGACAATTTCTGGATGAACTCTCTGTGATGCCCAAATATGCCAATGCTCTTTTGGTTATATCTTATTGACCAGAGCATTTTTCAGGAAATATTTTAAGGAGAAATGCTGTTTAGAACAAAACCCACAACTCTCCTTCAAATATTTTGTCAGTTTATCCTTAATTCCTAAGTAATATAGATCCAGACCACATTTTTCCAGGCAATCTCTGGTCATAAATTGGTTAACGTTCCTTCCAATGCTAAGGCTACTTATGTCTGAAGCACCAGATTGCAAAGATTTTTGGAAACCATCTAAACCCTGTCATGTTGGTACACATTAGATAGCTCTCGCTGAGTACTCTCAGATGAGTACCCATGTGCCAGGGTTTTAGTCATTTTTCATTTTTTTTGCATCATTTTGTTTTTGCCAAATTAGCCACCAGCAGCATAAGGGTTAAAGTAAGAATAGCCTGGGGATGAAATGAATCTCAGTCTGGGACTCCCATCAATCTGCCATTGTCTCAGACTCTCGCTGCCTCCCAGCGCTATGTGTGCAGTCAAGTGTGCGCTGTATGGGAATGCATATTTGTATAGGTATTATCATAGTAAACCCATCACATGCATTACTTAACATGCGGCGGCCTTATAGGGGAATTAGGGGGGATAACAGTGAAATGTACATAGCTATCATAGCAGATAATCAGAATATCATAACTGGGTGTAGACAATGGGCAACTGTGTTATATTGTCTGTGAGTGAAAGCAATATATAGTAAGATAATGATGATCATAAACATGTGTAAACCTATATAGAGCATGCATGGTGGTGTTAAGTATTCTCCTTATACTTACATTGAACAAAGACTGAACATTATTTAGGATTTTGTAATTTGTGCATACTTATGTACAAATTCCTGTCCCAAAAATTTGGGTGTCTTTTGTGTATTTTGCAATGTTCTGGGTGTCAAAAGAATGGGAAGGCACAAGTGCTCAGATGATTACTATCATAATCAAGGATTTGGTCATAAGCCCTAGCTCAACATGACATAATCGATCATGAAATTTCATAATCGATTATAAACGATTATATGTTTGGATGATAAGGCTGTTTATTTCAATTCATTTTAAACCTTATGCTGCTGGTGGCTAATTTAGCCATATATGATATGATGCAAGAAAGACTGAAAAATGACTAGAAACCTGGCATATTTGTACCATCTGAGAATACTCAGTGAGAGCTTTCTAATGAATACCAACATGACAGGGTTTAGATGGTTATCAAAAATCTTTGCATCCTTGTGCTTTGGACGTAAGTAGCTCCAGCATTAGAAGGGTTAAAAGAAAAAAATGGTCTAAAAATGATCCTCTGATATCACACCTAGTCAAAAAAATTGCTACATACATCTACATCTCTCTTGGAATATCAACCAACATTTTCTCTTAAGCTGAGGATATTTGCATAGTTACCTGCTGGTGACAAAGCTGTTTATTTCAATTCATTTCAAAAGGTAAACAAAGTCTAAAAATGATCCTCTGATATTGCTCATAGTCAAACTAAAAAGTGTTCTATATGTGTCTATTTGTCTCACATTTCCCCTTATATTGAGGATATTTGCATAATTACCTGCTGTTGACGAGATTACCTGGCAAGGCTGCAGCCAGCCAGCCACACAGGTGTGTTGTCTATTGTCATCCTAATTGGTGGGAGGCAGGTGAGGAGGCGGCCGCGGCAACCTCAATCTACCACTACCCCGACACCTGGGGTTGCCATGGTAGCAGCAGCGGTAATTAAAGCTCTGCTCTGAGATGTGGTTATAATAACAACATTCAGGGCTCAACATTACCAGTGACCTTCCTCCCCTAGAGGTGGCTGAGGTTATTATAATGGTGGTATGATATCCAGGGTTGTAGCCAGGATTTCAAAAAATCTGGTGCTGGGAGGTCATGCTAAAAAAATATGCATTGTAAGTTTTTTCAACTGCGAAATAAACAAAACACCTTCAAAAATTCTTTAAAACAAAAAAACAAAACAAAAAAGGATTTCAAAAAATTCTGTCCAAAAAAGCTATCTTAAAAGTTCTGCCTGTCCAGATTTAGATACTCTTCTACCACATATCCTTAGTACAACTACATTAAATAGCCTGTTGGGTGAAAAAGGGCAATATACACTTCAATCATGTCTTGCAATATGGCTTGTTAGGATATGAAAATATTTAGTTATCACCCCCATAAAAGTCAAAATTAAAAATTCTTCATAGTCATTTTTGCATGTCTGAAAAGGCTTTTTTTCAGGAAACTGCCTGTCCAAAAGGCGGGGCGGGTCCTCAGGCTAAGTCCCTGGCTATACCCTGTGTGCCATTCCTTAATTCATGATGTCATGTAGAGTTCATGGAATATGGAGTTTCATTTATCCTCATTTTTTTGCTGTATGAATTAGACTAAACTGTGACTTGCCATTTGTTAATGATGGAGTAAATTGGAGTACCCAGGCACAGCCACTGACTGAACAGAAGTCACTGGGAACATTCTTACTTGCCTAGTAGCAAATTTGATAGTGACTATTACTAAGACCTAGGGCAGCCGTGAGATACAGTAAAACAGTTAGCAGTCAAAGCTATACTTGCCATCACTAATTTGGTTATTATATAGAGCAGCCTTTTCCTGTATGGCTTACGTAAGTGATACATTAGTAATAACACCTTGTGCTGTTCACTTAACACATTGGTGCTCACGGCAGCCAAAAGTATAGCCTCACAATTTTGATGATATTTTACAGGCAAAGGCAAAGTCAGGAAAATATTTCATGGAGAAATGTCAATCAGAATTTTACCTACAACTCTCATTCAAATATTTTGTAAAATCACTCTTAAATTCTAAGTTATTGGAAAATGGCTGAAACCCTTGCATATGGGTACTCATCTGGGAGTACTCAGTGAGAGCTATCCAATGAATACCAACATGGCAGGGTTTAGATGGTTTTCAGAAAACTTTGCGTCCTTGTCCTTTGGACAAAAGTAGCCTCAGCATTGGAAGGGTTAATGACCCCAAGGACCGTCAATCCCAGATTGTCCTGTCCAGTCTACAGGAACTGCTGAGAGCAATCCATATGGATGTCCCTATAATCCAGTTATGTTTAAGCCGGGCTCTCCGCGAGTGATCAGCAGGTCCCTATGAATACGGAATACAAATACTGGATTATGGGCTTTATTGAATCACGAGGTCCCCAACTCAAACAGCCCCCGGCGCTTGCCTTCTTCTAATTGGCTAATAAGTTCCACCCATAGTGTAGAGCACTGCTCGCAGCATATGTGCCCTGACTGGCAATCTTACAGTGCATATATCCAAGGCGATTGTATTAACCGATTTGTGTCTGTGTTGTTTGGACTAATGTCGTCTGAGATCTTCGATACTTCTATCTTCATTTGCAGGTCATTTTTGGGTGCAACAGGCATGAGAGTCTGCATGAGAGGGTCAAGGTTACAGGGGGGAGGGGGGGGGGGCGGATTTCTTTAGCCCTAAGTTCTATATAGTTTCTGATAGAGATTGAGAGAGCGACAGGCCAGGCAATGCACATGCCATGTTTGATCAGGGCGAGGGGGGTGACAGGGCTCAACATTAACTTTTGAAGATGTGATAGAATGAACACGAAATTACTTTTCTGTATGTGCTATACTTGTACCAAATAAGTGTTTTCTTGCTATAGCTTTATCTGTACTGTTGAAAAAATATTGGATTTCTCTTGTGTTATATAGTATCTCTGAAGTTACATGATGAAATCTTACCTGCCATGTAGGGCAGGCACACTCTGATTTTTACCTGCCCTTCAGCCATTTTGAATTTTTTTTTTTACCCGAGGCAGAAGGGCAGCCCTTAATGTCGAGCCCTGGTTGAGGAGGGGGGTAAGCTGGGGGGGGGGGGGGGGGGATATAGCTTGTAGTTCTATAGAGTTTCTGATTGAGAGTGAGAGAGTCAGTCAATTAATCCACATGCAAGCATGCTCAGAGGGGGAAGGAGGGTGAGGGGGGGGGGGGGGGGGGTGGTAAGAGGGGGTATAATCATATAGCTTGTGGTTCTATAGTTTCTGATTGAGAGTGAGAGAGTCAGGTAATCCATGCATGCTCAGAGCATGCTCAGAGGGGGAGGGGTAATGGGGGGGGGGGGGGTGGATTTCTTTAGCCCTAAGTTCTATATAGTTTCTGATAGAGATTGAGAGAGCGACAGGCCAGGCAATGCACATGCCATGTTTGATCAGGGCGAGGGGGGTGACAGGGCTCAACATTAACTTTTGAAGATGTGATAGAATGAACACGAAATTACTTTTCTGTATGTGCTATACTTGTACCAAATAAGTGTTTTCTTGCTATAGCTTTATCTGTACTGTTGAAAAAATATTGGATTTCTCTTGTGTTATATAGTATCTCTGAAGTTACATGATGAAATCTTACCTGCCATGTAGGGCAGGCACACTCTGATTTTTACCTGCCCTTCAGCCATTTTGAATTTTTTTTTTTACCCGAGGCAGAAGGGCAGCCCTTAATGTCGAGCCCTGGTTGAGGAGGGGGGTAAGCTGGGGGGGGGGGGGGGGGGGGGATATAGCTTGTAGTTCTATAGAGTTTCTGATTGAGAGTGAGAGAGTCAGTCAATTAATCCACATGCAAGCATGCTCAGAGGGGGAAGGAGGGTGAGGGGGGGGGGGGGGGGGGGTGGTAAGAGGGGGTATAATCATATAGCTTGTGGTTCTATAGTTTCTGATTGAGAGTGAGAGAGTCAGGTAATCCATGCATGCTCAGAGCATGCTCAGAGGGGGAGGGGTAATGGGGGGGGGGGGGGGGGGTGGATATAGCCTTTAGTTCTATAGAGTATCTGATTGAGAGTGAGAGAGTCAGGCAATACACATGCCATGCATGCTGTTAGCATCTCAGTCTTTATTACTCTACAAAAGCGCAAATGAAATATGCATAACCGCCATTCCTTTTGCCTATTGCATTCCTTCTTATCCACGCAGGGGTTTCCCTCAACCTATTTTGTCTGAGAAAACTCCATACAAGATAAATCATTTAAGCAAGAGGGGGTGATTGTTGAAGATTGGTTGGTGCGCACAATATTAATTATAATTGCGTAATCAGCAATTCTTTGCATATATATATATATATATATATATATATATATATATATATATATATATATATATATATATATATATATATATATATATATATATATATATATATATATATATACATATATATATACATATATATATATATATATATATATATATATATATATATATATATATATATATATATATATATATATATATACATATATATATATACAACAATTTTTTTGTTTTAAAGAATTTTGTATTTATACATTGTAATTTTGATCTTTTTCTTAAATAACTAAATTTATTATTGGTAAGCAGCTCAACACCCAGGATAAGAAGATAAATCTGCAGTGAACAAATTGTCATGTTTTGCCATAAAACATTGCGTTTAGTTAATTGGTATTTGCATCCAGCTTGAAATCTGTTTAGTTGGAATTTGCATCCAGCTTGAAATCTGCCTGAGCACTGTGGCAGTGATAAGGTAGAGAGCGTAATAGCATTGACATGATAGCAGCAGGCTGCCCTCTAATCACATAACCCACTAACTGCAATCCCAGCAGGTCAAAGGTCAAATCACGCTGAGACAGTATTGGCCATACTTTCTCAAGATTATACATTTATGTATGATAAAGTAAAACACAGTAACACCTAGTAGCTAGGCTACGTTGGTAGCTGCAGCCAGCTTGAGCTCTGCCTGAGCACTCTGTGGCAGTGATAAGGTACTGAGAGTAATAGCATTGCCACTGATAGCAGCCGGCTGCCCTCTAATTACATCTCACATAAGTTAACAGCAATTCCAAGAGTTCAAAGGTCAGATCACGCTGACACAGTATTGGCCATACTTTCTCAAGAGTATATGCGCTATCGTAGAGGAGAATGAGATATATCATGTTGCATTGTGATATCTTATGGAAGATTATGAGAGAAGGCATATCCATCCATGCTTCTCCGATCACTGCAGCTGCTGTGACTGCCAATGCTGCTGTTAAAACAGTGTCTTAGCCAGTATTTAGAAACTGGGTGCCTAAAATTGGCAGTTGAAAAATTTTTGGGCATCCAAATATTTAAGGTGCATCACAATATACTCATATTTAAACATGTATAAATTCATCAGAATAAGGCATAATATCATTAAACAATGTCATGGGAATTATAAGGAGATGAAAAAATTCAATTATGAGCTCGAGATTGAGATTTTTTAGAAATTTCACACAAAAAATATTTGGGTCTCCTGAGGGGTTCTTTTTAAGGGTTTGGGTGTCCAAAAAGGCACCCAGACGCCCTGCTGGCTAAGACCAGCAGTGCTGTATACAGTGCCTTATAGGTGTTTTGTTCCTGATTACAGGTTCTGCACTTAATATCTTTAACATATTTGCACATACAGTGCTTGTGATATAAAACATATTCATAAGATAGATAGTATTCAATGAATATTTGTAGAATGAATATCAAACCAAACAGAAACAACAAAAGCGAATTTCTCAAAATTTGATTGCGTTATAATTGCATTTTTGGGTCTCAGAAAAATCCAACGGCCAAGATGAGTTATAGGGATGTTAAATTGAAGGTTTCTGAGAACTAACTCAATCAGGCCATGTATACACTTTAGAAATGAATGGATTATACTTACCAAAGGCTGCTGGTAACATATGGGTTATTAGATACAGGTATCTTTGCCTCCGTTGTCTTAGGCTGTAGTGGTAGTTTAGGTAAGACCACGAGCAGCATTATTATGTGTGGCTGGCGTGTCAGCATGCTGAATAAAATATGAGCTGGCCAGAGGGGTATTAAGATAACAGGGGCTATAGGCTGTTATATAACAGCTAAAATACTACTACATGGATGGGGATTGAATGCTTGATCAAGTATACTCCCCTTCTATACTTAGTCATCTAGGAAATGAACATTTCGGACCTCTATAATCATCTGAAATTCATTGACCTTGTTTACTTAGCAATTTACAATTCCATGTTTTTTTTTCAATGCCTATCGTTTGACATATTGTTGGCATTGTGGCCAACAATGGCAAGTCCCCATTCTAACTGTATTGTTGCCTGTTGGCCAGGAGTAAGTCTACACGTTAACTGTATATTGAACATAAGGGAAGGCAGACTGGGGTCAATGTGTCCAATTTCCATTGGTACTAAATCAATATACTTAAAAAATATAATATTTTGCTTTTTCGCCAGGGACTATCATTTGACCTATTGTCGGCATTGTTCCCAACTATGGCAGGTCCCCAGTGTTACTGTGCATTGTTGCTTATTGGCCTGGAGTCAGTGTTCATGTTAACTGTATATTTAACATACTGGAAGGCAGGGTCAGGGTGTCCAACAATGGAAGGTCCCCATTGTTACTGTGCATTGTTGCCTGTTGGCCTGGAGTCCGTCTTCATGTTAATTGTATATTGCATATAAGGGAAGGCAGGGTCTGGGTGTCCAACAATGGCAGGTCCCCATTGTTACTGTGCATTGTTGCCTGTTGGCCTGGTGTCAGTGCTCACGCTAACTGTATATTGAACATAAGGGAAGGCACTGGGGTCAGGGTGTCCAATTTCCATGGGGACTGAATCAATATCCTTGAGGGATTAGTGCGGGGAAAGCGAACAGAGGGAGCGGCCGAGAAGTTATTGAAAGCGGCCTTCAGTAACAGAGTGATCGCTGAACGAGACATGCTCTCCATTTCCACCAATCATATCCTAATATGTCAAGTCTCCGTCATGCAATTCATTGGCCGCTCCACTTTCTTGTTATGATACGAGATATGCGCTTGTTTCCTAAGCTAGTTCCCATGGTAACCACATCTCATGTGACTTCTCGACAGCGTAATCGTGAGGGGTCAAGCGGGGTCAGGGAATCAATCTGACCTCGGTGGCGACAGGGAGCTGCGAGTTGGAGACTCAGAATTATGAAATCCCTGGGAGTGAAATTGATTGCATACCTGGCAAGGGCAAATCGTGACCCAACACAGGAAGGAAGACAATCATTTACATTCTGTTGTGACAGGGAGATATATCCTCGGAAAGGTAATGACAGTTTTTGTGGATAAAACCTAGAAAATAAATGTTTGTTTCCTGTAACGGTCTGAAGAAAAAAAATAGGAGTAGATCGGTGAAAAAATCTTTTTGATTATTTTTTTGTTCAAATGGGTGTTTTATGCATGTTTTATGTTAATTTGGAGTTGAAAGCTCAGAAAAAAACACTTTAGGGTAGGGATTTTTTTTGAGTAAAAACTTGTTAGGGTAGGGTTACAGGAAACAAGCAACTTGGTCTGTTAATCACTTTGTAGTTTTAAGTTCCTCTACTTTTCTGCAAAGTCTAACCCCTCCAAAAAATAAAGAATTTAAGTAAAAATAAGAGAAATGAAAACAAATGCCTCTGTGGCGACAGGGAGCTGAGAGTTGGAGACTCAGAATTATGAAATCCCTGCGAGTGAAATTGATTGCATACCTGGCAAGGGCAAGTCGTGACCCAACACTGGAAGGAAGACAATCATTGACAGACTATTTATATTGTGTTGTGACGGAGATATTTCCTGACTGAAAGGTAATGCCTGTTTCAGTAAATGTTATTTTTGTCTGTTATTTGCATTGTAGTTTTTAGTTCCATTTTTCTTCAGCAAATTCCAACCCCTCCACAAAATCAACAATTTAAGTAAAAATAAGAGAAATGAAAACGCGGTCAGTCAATTATTTTTTGGTTCAATTCAAGTGCTCAATTATAACTTTTGCCTTTTATGTTAAACTTTATTCATAGAGTGATGGTTAGTATTGTTAAGAGTACCTTTAAGGAATGAAACTGTACTCTATGGTACTTATTGTAATGATACCGGTACCAGTACCTGTAACTCTTAACGGTATCCAACCCTACTCAGTCTGTATTATGGCTATCCTATGAGCTAGTTGTCCCACTGAAAACCACCCCATAATCTGAGCGCTGACCCCAAACTCTGCAGCCACCAATATCCCCAATCACACATGTCACAATCCTCACGTCATCATCAAACTTTCATGCCTAAGATGTTTATGTATGATGCCCCAGGGAACTCTTTCTCCATGCCAGGGTCCTATCTCTATCAGAGATCAGGGTAACAGAGCTCTTAATCATTTCACATCGATTTTTTGCAATCCTCTTAAGAAGGTTCAAAATGACTTCTTTCACCAAGAATTGTGAGCTGCTTTGAGGTCTTTTCTCACATTAATTTTCTTGTAATCTTCTCAAGAGGGTTCAAAATGACTTCTTTCACAAAGAATTGTGATCTGCCTTGAGGTCTTCGTAGCTTTCATGCCAGGGTCCTATCTCTCCATGTGATCAGGGTAGCAGTACTCTTAATCATTTCACATTGATTTTTTGTAATCTTCTTTTTGTGCATGGTTCTCTGGGTTATGTTACCACAAATGCACATATGTGTGTATGGCAATGAAAGAGTTAATTGTATCAGACCAAACTTACACATATACATTACCTTTGCTAGGAGATAGCAGGCGCCTATTTGTCCAATAACTTACAACATATTGATTTCATGTTGTTTTTATCTGCCATCCTGACCAGTTAGTGTTTCTATAATGTATCGAGCAGATATGATATATGGATTGAGGTGATTTTGATGTTCTATGATTGTCCTGAATGGATGTTTCATTATGATCTATATGCGGGAGCCTAGCCACTTGATTTCCCCGGACCAGGAGCTTAAATTCTGAGGCAGATATATGTATATTTGATAGTGCTGCCAGTGCTTTGACAGGAAAAGTAATCGTTATTTTATATTTTATTTGTTTCAAAATCATTCATATACAATAATAACATATCAATGCAATATATATATACATTTTTCCGGTGTACAGCAACAGTTTCCTTAATATATGCCGATCTGTTTTGAACAATATTTCTGACTAGGATTTTACTAGTTTATTATATATCAGTGACCATTTACCCTAAAAACCTTTTTTGCTTTGTGTGGTATTTGATATATACTCTTATAGTTTCATATATTTCTTTTCTGTATTGAGGTGATTTTGATGATCTATGATTCTCCCAAATGGATTTTTATAATGATCTATTTGTGGGAGCCTACCCAGATAACCCTGGACCTGGATCTTCTGAGGCAGATCTATGTATATTTGATAGCGCTGCCAGTGCTTTGACGGGGAAAAGTAATCTTAACATGACAAGGCTTTATAAGGTCATATCTGGTCAAATTCAATCTGAAAAGAACATTTATTTTCATGGGCATTAGATAAAAGGAAGGTACACTTTATTGATCCGCATAATAATCTATATAGGGCTGTCCCAATAGCCAAGTGGTATTGCAACCCAAATTCACAATGTCTCACTACTGCCCAGCCCATGTGCTGCTGGTAGCTAATTTGGCCATTACAAAATGATGCAAAACATCTGAAAAAATACTGAAACCCTGGCACATGAGTACTTATCTGAGTGCTCAATGAGAGACATCCCATGAATACCAACATGCTGCTGGTTGCTAATTTGACCAATACAAAATGATGCAAAAAAAAAGAAGAATGACTGAAACCCTGGCACATTGGTATTCATCTGAGAGTACTCAACAAGAGATATCCAATGAATACAAACACGGCAGGGTTTAGATGGTTTTCGAAAATCTTTGCGTCCTTGTGCTTTGGATGGAACTAGCCTCACCATTGGAAGGGTTAACCCATATTACTATAGAGTTTCTCTAGAAAATATCTACTGTATCTATGATACTTTTGATAATAACTTTGCAATTAAGAATTTTTACGTAATATATGTGGGAGAGTTTTTGATAACGTTCTGAGTAACATTTCTCTTATTTTCCCAACATTGCTTTTGCCTGCTAGATTCTTGGCAGGCTGCTTTAAATGGTTGCCCAGCCAAGAGGAGATCATCATCTTACCTACTGCAAAAGGTTCTGTAAATCTAGGTCATTGATACCTTTTCTGAGAAACATCAGGTGGGGAAGTATCATTGGGAAACGTGAGAAGCTGCGAGTACTCAGTGGCTAATAGTAACATATTATAGTTAGTAGGCAGGGGAAAAATACAGTATGTCACTGACTTATCTTGTACTAGTGGAGGATTGGGTAGTACTGGACCTGAGGTTTTTAATGCGGCACCAACTCCCACACACTGTGACACAGCAATAGGGATCTAATCTCAGACTTGCACTGTGGGCCACAATATCAGTATGCTCAAAAAGAATTAATAGGCGACAAAACAAAATGGAGGAAAAATTGGGAAATTTCCCTCATATTTCCTTATTTATATAATACACGTACCACTTGTCAAATTTCTCTTTTGCTTAAACCTAAAGTGATTCTTGGTTAACAAGGCTTAACATGTTTTTCAGAGTGAACTTCTGCCCTCTTTGGCACTTCAAGTCAGCTCTAATTTTCACCTGTCCATCATTTTCATATGCTATGCAAAACATACTTCAGTTACTGACCATATATTGACCATTTCTCTTCTTGTGCATTCAATAGATTATTCCTCTTTGTGATATTGGATTTCTATTGGTTTTAAGCCTGTGTCTGTGGCCTTGATTATCTATATGATAATTTGTAATTACTCAATAGAATTAATAGATATATTATTTATCTTAAATATTATTTATTATGAATATTATTTATTGTTGAAAAGGTCCACAGCTGATTGAATACTTTCTGAAAAGTCCTCCTATCTCTAGGATGGTTTGTTCTGATGGCTTTAAGAGGATGGCTTTTATCTCTGATAACAGAATGGAATCACTGGGAATCTGGGTTATTGATCCCTTTAACCGCTATGCTGGTGGTGGCTTATTTTGCCATTACAAAATGGTGCAAAAAACCTTTTAAAAATGACTGAAACCCTTGCACATGGGTACTCATCTGAGAATGCCTTAAATGTCAGGCCCTGGTGGTAGCTGTACTATAGAGCTACAGGTAATATCAAACCATTCCCTCCACGCCACTGAGTGGGGCTACCCTTTTATCTCTGGTGACAAAATGAAATCACTCAAGGGAATCTAGGTTATTGACCCCTTTAAGAGCAGCATCAGGTAAACTGGGCTGGGATGTGAAGAAGCTGGCAGCTGGGCCGTAGCTTCTCGTTAAGAGCATCGGCGCTGAAATCAATGCCGTGTTTACCTGACTTCACACGCGGCGCGTGATGGAGGAGGGAGAGGGGTTTTATTGCAGATAGATTGCCATGCCTCACAGCCACGCATTGTGAAGAATGGGAATGAGAATGAAAGGCAGTCATCAGCCTTATCATAGCAAGTAACTTAGACCTAGGGCTGTCATCACTAACAAATTTTTAGCGATTCGATAATCGAAAAGATTTTTACCGATACGGCACTTCGATTCGATTCGCTATCGATTCACACTAGAAATTGCTGCACGCTTGGTTTTCGGCTAATATATACGCAATTAGCCCACCAAGCATTATATTTTCATTACCCGTCAATGCCTGCCCCTAACAATAACTAAAAAGTACCTCCAATTTGCGATCTCGCCATTAGCGCCAATGATGTCTTCACCTGTCATCGTCTTGACAGGACCCCACAATGCATTGCGCTGACCTGCGCAGTAGTGCGCCAGAGATCGTCCGTCCTCAATTCAACTTCCGTTTTTGAATTGGGGTAAGTTCTCGCGGATTTGGACCTTTTTTTTTAAAGATTTCTGGTTGGTAACGGCAGTTTTGGCGTGTTGCAACGTATCCAACCTGTTTTTTGTTATTTCATATAACAAATCGATACCCCAGCATTTCTGGCGTATCGATTATCGCTAGGGCTTCGCCAGCGATCCATCGATACCGCCGGTATCGATAACAGCCCTACTTAGACCCCATCTCCAAAAAAAAAGAAGAATAAAAATCAACTACAACCAAAAAACTACTTTTAAAAAAAAATGAAAGTAGTAAATAAGATGAAAATGTAATTGTAATAATAAAAAAAGAATTAAAAAATCAAATGAAAATGAAATTGCTAAAAATAATACTAAAATGAAATAGAAAAAAAAAGAAAAATGAAAAAAAAAATCAATTGGAATTACAAAAATTGACCACTTTAAACTTTACTTCCACTTACAGTTTGAAACACATTCATTTGGTATTTGGTCTAAGACCAGTTGGCAATACCCATGCTACAATAGCTGAGTGGTCTGGGGCATATTGCTTGCTGACTCTAACCGTTACCAAAGGCCTGGGTTTTTATATGACTGAAGGTATGTGAAAAAGCTGATAGTGACTTGCGAATTAAGGCTGCGGTTTTGGCTGGGTTCTCCACCATAAGGTTTTTTGCCCCAATGATGCCAGTTGTGTCTCGCCGTTTTTCCTAGCTGTGGCTTAGGAACTGATCATGATCGTGCTATCAGGAATGGGATCAGCAATAGTAGGTCATTGATCTCCTTAGGAGGAGTATGTGAAAGGGAGTCGGTGAAAAATGACAGAACGAGTGAAAATGTGGGGGAGTCGTGAATACTCGACCTGGTAGCCCATAGTTAAAAGCCAGGATGAAATCAATACGGCATAATTCTGGCGTGTAAGTCATCAGCCTAAACATAGGAAGTAACTTAGATCCCATTTTCCCAAAGAAAACAAAAAACAAATCAACAACAAAAATAACTACTTTCCAAAAAAAAATAAAGCAAAAAAAATAAAGCAAAAATAATTGTAACAATAAAAAAAGGTTAAATGAAACAAAAAAAGAAACTTAGGAAAGATTAGAAATAATCAATTGGAATTACAAAAATATTTCAAAAATTGACCACTTTAAACTTAACTTTCACTTACAATTTGAAACTCCTTCAGATGGTATTTGGTCTGAAACCAGTTGGCAATATCCATGTGTCCAAGTGTCTTGTCGTTTACATAGCTGTTTGGCTTAGGAACTGATCATGATCGTGCTATCAGGAATGGGATCAGCAATAGTAGGTCATTGATCTCCTTAGGAGGAGTATGTGAAAGGGAGTCGGTGAAAAATGACAGAACGGGTGAAAACGTGGGGGAGTTGCGAATACTCGACCTGGTAGCCCATAGTTAAAAGCCAGGATGAAATCAATACGGCATAATTCTGGCTTGTACGCCATCGTGTAGACGGTTCACGACACCCAAGGATTTTATTGCGGTTAGATTGCCATGCCTACCACGGCAATATAGATCTCCATCGGCAACGACGGCAAATCGTATTGACTTTCATCTAAATTGGGCCGAGCACTCAGCTGAATGGTTTCTGAAGAAAAATGACGAAATTGATGTTGATTGGCTGTTGATTTAGCACTTGTCACTCTCATTACGTGAATGCCAATCAAAACAGGGATCAAAGTAAACCTAGGAGAAACTGAGTTTAAGGGGATCCGTTGTGGCCTAGTGGTTACGATGCCTGGTACCCAAGCATCATCAGAGGTTGCAGGTTTGAGTCCCCGCTGGATCCCCAGATTACTTTGAAGAGTTTCATATTCATTTCATATCATCGTTCATGCTATCTGTATCATCTGCATCTACAAAAAAGAAAGCTCTCCTTCTTCTATTTCTGAGCCAATCTTTAAAAAACAGGTGGCAACCCTTGATATATCCTTATATATACCCTTGTATATCATGATTTCAATAGAACTAAACTAGGGTTCTTGGCGAATATTTTGAGCTATTTATATCAAATATAAAAAGAAAATGTTAGTATATTCCTCCAGAGAAATGGTTCCATTAACTGTAGGACTACATGGACGTACCTCAAAGAAGACAGAAAAAAAAATAAAAAAATAGATGGTTTCGTATTCCTGAAAAGACGGAGAGCAATTTGAACATCTTGAAAGCACCTTGGAGAGTCACTTGAACAGATTTAGAATTCCCTGACTTTTCGCATTATCAGTGAAGGGCACAGACCACAAGCCTGTTCTAGGTAATTACCAGGTAAAAATATCCCTAATGATGCTTCCTACAAGACAGCCAATAACCGCATCCCTGCCGAGCGCCTAGCAACTTGACCTCCTAATTGTCATCACCTGGTTGCCATGACGATGGTCAGCGAGAGCAGGGCTTTGTTGTTATAGCTTGTGTTGTTGTCATGGTTTTTTAATGCCGGCAACTCAGGTGTGCAATTAGGTTTACCTGAGTCTTGATTATATATGACTACAGGTTGCCTTTTCTGTTAGTGTCAGTAAATAAGAGAGAAAGGGAAATTTAAAAACCTTGTTCGTATTGGTAAAAAGTGAATTACAGATTTTCCAGGTTGTCT
The DNA here is from genome assembly GCA_963942565.1 of Maea johnstoni. Taxonomy (NCBI): domain Eukaryota; kingdom Metazoa; phylum Annelida; class Polychaeta; order Spionida; family Magelonidae; genus Maea; species Maea johnstoni. The sequence goes on along the minus strand of OZ012691.1, from coordinate 17,108,340 downwards.
AACCTTGACTCACTATTTGAGTAAATTCCCAGAGGTGTATTGCATATTTACATGTATTATGACTTGGATTATTTTATTGAAATGGCAACACTGTCTCCCATCTTGGTGGTTTTTTTTTTTCTAAAATCAGGCCCTTCGGGTGCAACTTTGCCATGTATTGACCCTTATGCAGCTAGTAGCCAATCTAGCCAATACAAAATATGCAAAAAGAACACCAGAAAATGACTGAAACCTAGGCACATGGGTACTCATCTGAGAGTACGATGTGTTTTATTTGGCTGAAGACGGTGTCATGATATTGTGGTATTATAGTCCCCTAAAGGAAAAAAGGGGTGCAGCTTTGCCATGTATTAAACTATGTGTTTTATTTGGCCGAAAAAGGTTACATGTTACACTATCATGCTATTGTGGTGATCTAGTCCCAAAAAAGGAAGGAGCGAACTGTGGCTTTACCATGTTAAACAAATTGTGTTTTATTTGGCTGAAGACGTTAACACTACACTATCATGCTATTGTGGTGATCTAGTCCCCTAAAGGAAGGAGCGGCCTTACCATGTTAAAGGAGCACATGCCTGAGAAATGGCGGCCATCTTGTCTCATATCGTATGTCACAGCAAGGGGAGATTGGAGCTGATCCGGTGACAGGCAGAAGGTTAATAGCCAATCAGGCCGCGGGTGCTATTGTTATATAGGTAATTTCAGCAGTAAATAGGGGAACAATGGAAAATAACAGCAGAGTCACCGTTCACATGCTTCTCTCATCAACTTCCTGCGATATAGGTTTGTGTGCCATGGGAATAAGACCTTGTTTTTAAGAAATGGAAATTTAAGAAGGAAAATAGGCATCTGGTGAAAAAATGCCTTTATTTAATAAAATGGCTTTGGTAAATCCTGCCATATGGAATAGACTTATCTGGACATATGGTATGATTAATGTCAGACTAGGACATCAGTTCTCTTGTGATGGAAAATAATTAGGTATATAAATTACTAAAATATGATAGAGCTTTCCCCAAAACATAGAAAAGAATGATTTATATTTTTGTGAAACCAAGCAGAATTTCTATTGAACGATTAATGTACAGAGATCTCCTAGCAAAGTACATTGTCTAAATGTCATATGTACAAACTAACTTGAATAAAAGCACTAACTTTTGAAATATATATTTTTTTAGGAAATTCATTAGTTAATTGTTTCTGAGAAACATTTATTCTTTGAATAAACTTTTATGGCTGCTTTAATTGTCACGTGGGTATTTGTGCATGCTTGAGCAGATGCAGAATCAATATGGTATATATAGAGAGGTAATTATTAACCCTTCCAATTCTTGTCATGTTGGTATCCATCGGATAGCTCTCTCGCTGAGCACTCTCATACGAGTACCCATTTGCCAGGGTTACAGTCATCATTCAGGATTTTTACATCATTTTGCATTGGCCACATTAGCTACCAGCAGTATAAGGGTAATTGATCATATTGCCCACAATATACCAAGCCTTGTGCATGGCTTAAAATAAAGGAATGTTTTTTTAAGTCACCTACACGATGATAGGTTTTTCTGAGAAGTTCTGGACTGTGATGGCAGGTGTATTAATTTATCATGTTGCCTGTAATACCAATCCATATGTGACTGGCTAGGGGATGTGTGTTAAAGTCACCTACAAGATGATAGGTTTTTTAGATATGTTCTGGACAGTGTTAGATGTATTAATTGATGCTTCAGCGTTCAATGCTAGGCCATGCGCCAGGCTAGGTAATTGCTATTTTGAAGACACCTACAAGATGATAGGTTTTTTCTGAGATCTTCTGGACAATGTTGGGAGGTGTATTAATTGATCATGCTGCCTCCAATGCCAAGCACTGGTCCTGGCTAAGGGATGTCAGTTGTAAAATCACCTACAAGATGAACGTTTTTTTTGAGATGCTCTGGACAATGTTAGATGCATTAATTGATGCTCCAGCGTTCAATGCCAAGCCATGTGCCTGGCTAGGGGAGGTCTGTTTAATGTTAGTGGCTGCATGAAGCCGTAGTTTTCTTATAAAACCCACCATACATCACTGGAGGCAGCTAGGTTAAATGTGGAGCACACCAACTGATTCTCTGCCAACTGATTATCTGTTATAATGACTGGATGATATTACTTTGACTGTCACAACTACTCCTGCTACTACTGTTACTACTAGCTACTAGCTACAAGCTTTTACAGTAAATAACTGGTAAGTAAGGTAAATTTTGTGGACTTGGACATTGTCATGTTTATTTTTTAGAGATTGTCTTTAGACAATCTCTTTTAATATAGTTTTGGCTTTTTCTGGTCCTTTCTGGTCTTACCCATCGGTGGGAGCCATTTCCTATATTTTGAACGTAGTCTTTCCCAGGTTTTTGTGGGTTCTTGTCGGACCTATCTCCGATTTGGTTGCATTTTTCGTGAATTTGTTTTGGGTGTTTGTTTGTTTGGGGGGTGTTTAAGAGACTATTTTGGGTTTGGTATTGATTCCTCTTTTTATTCGTGAGATATTTTGGGGTGTTTTGAGTTACCTACTTTTCTATACGCTCTCAGAAACCTGTCTAGTCGGTCTCCGGGTTGTGTTGGTCGTCATGGCGCTGCGTCGCCCTAGTTTGATTGCGCATGCGCCGCATATATTATTATGCTAATTTTTCGTGACCTGCATGCGTAGTGATCTTGTGGTGTGATTTGATATGTGTAGCGCAAGTTTTCTTGTGTGTATTGGTGGTGTTTTCGGTCCTAAAGTTTTTCCATTTACATTACCTTTTGTGTTTTTGTCTTAATAAGATCAAAATCCAAATTTAATTTTATATTGTTTATTTTATAGTTCGTTTTTATCGGACTTTGTTTATCGATCGATCTGCCGCTTCATCGCAGCCATTTTGCCTATTTATATTTATGAGCGGGATCTTACCACGTGGTGTGCCTGGTGTATTATCCAATGAGCGGTGTAACTACATCACCGTCACACCACGTGGTACTCTTTCCCGCGGTTTATTAACCAATGAGCGGCTCTTTGTTTCTCTGTTTGTACTATTCCACTTACGTGTTCATTCACGTATTATGGGGCTCGCGTGACTGCTTCGCTTGTCTTGTTTCCACCATTTTAAGTTACTCAGATCGCTGGTAGGGGCGGGTGTCCTTGTTAGGTTCTCGATCGTTGGTAGGGGCGGGTGTCTTTAACAAGGCTCAGGGTATATACACTAATAGTTAGAAATCGTTGTGTATCATGTTCCTTGTTACATTGGCGAGGATACGGTCCGCCATTTTGAATATCGGGATTGACGAAATTTGCACCCCGGTTTCAAAGCTTTCGTTTGTGGCCATCTCTAACTCTGAAATTCTGAAACCAAAAGAATTAACTTGCCAAGTATCTATATTATTAAGATTAGTTCTTTTGGTTTCGGAAAATTGTAAATATTTTGAGATATTTGTCAACACGCATCGATGATGTCGTGTTGACCATGGCGATGGGTACATTTTCAATGGTACCTCGCCGATTTCTGTCAGTTTCATCAAACTATCACCCGCCGATCACAGTATGACTACCTACCTGGATAGATGAGATGATCATCTATCTGATTCAATCATTTTTTTATTTCAACTTCAGGTTGGAAGCGAGAAAATAGCTTTTCGCTACAACAGGTAGTTGATTTTTTTGACATTAGCGAGGTAACTGCATTGTGTGCATTTCACACAAAAAACATACTTTTTTCAATAAATTGTCACGTCGCCGTTTCTGGGTCAAAATTTACAAATGACCCATCAAAGTGTTCGCAACAAATAGGGCTTTTACCCTGCTATCATAACTTGTTGGTTATATTTGTAATTTTTGAAAAAAATTGGCGACTTCGGAAAAAAACGGCAAAAACGGCAAAAACGGCTTTTTGGAATGTTGATTTAGGAACCCTGGCGAAATTCTAAATTTACTTATTAATTTCGCCACTAAAACCGGAAAAAAAGTTTCAACTTCAAGAAAACAGACTCTAAATAATCCATCCTGCCCATTTGTGGAATTTCTTTGTTCCCCACAATCGTAAAAAAACAACTTTGAAAAAACCGGAAGTAGTAAATATTTTTATCGCGATTTCAGCAGTCAGTATATATACCCTTCTCACCATGAGTGTAGTATGCAGTCCTGAAGTTAGCAGACCTTTAACCCTGCCATCCCTTCCGTTCTCACTGTTGTTGTATTTTAGATAAAGATATGATTTTAATTGTTTTGGGTGACAGGAAAAGTGTGTACTGTTATAATTCATTGGTCACAAACTTATAAGCCCAAAGAGCATGTAATGCGAATGCATGGGATGGCATACTTCAGGATTGCATTTTCACTCATGGTGAGAAGGGTGTCAAGGGACATAACTGCAGGCAGCACTCATAGAAGCAGGCTTCGACATCATACTGCATCTACACCAAAGAGCATCATAGGAACTTGATTCACCTGACAACCCAAACTAGTAAGCATACATTAAATTGAAATAAATACAAAAATATCAATACAAAACTATCACTCAATATACACATTTATAAAAACACATCCACAAAATATAGAAACCATGCAAATCTTCACTGTCCCTCAAACAAAACAATTACTGTTTAAAGAAGATATTGTGTCGGTGTGATGATATAAGATTGCATTTGGTGAGATATGTTTTGTGTTGATATTTTTGTGTTGCTTTGATGGTATGTATGATTATTTTTTCAGGTTGCATGGTGTATTGAATTTCTCTGATGTACCTTCAGTCTACCTGATGTTTAGTGCTGCCTGCAGTTCTGTCCCTAGAAACTCTTCTCAACATGAGTGAAGTAGCAGACCTGAAGTATGCAGGCTTCTACCCTATGATGCCGATGCCGGTCCCATACCCCTTCAACCCAGTGCTCGGGCCCAGGCAGCATCTCCCTGCATTTGTATCACCCAAGATGCCTTCCTCTCCGGTCAAGACTCCGCCAGTGGTGCGGTCCCCCATCCCAATAGGAGCGATCTCGCCCAACAACAAGCGGGGTGGAAGCCCGGTGGTAGCTGGGAGCGGCAGCAGTCCTGGGGCCAGTCAGTATACAGTGGTATCAGTGACGCGCCCTGGGCCATCCACACCTACCAGACCCATCTCACCCCAGGGGAAGGGTATGCAGGTCAACACCACCCCTACACACAGCCCACGGTGACCCATCTCATCAGCACGGCTTCAGGGACCAGCGCTACCCCACCCTTTACCACGGTTGGGTTACCCAGGTATTCCTCATGGACCTCTCATAACGCCGTACGGTTTCATACCCCCCTGGCACCATTCCCCAGTGCCCGGGGCAGGACACCCTGGCATGTCGCCCTTTCTGGGGCACCCCTTCAGTCAGCGCGTACCAGGGCACCACTACCCCCTGCCCCCCTCAGGTGCCCTGTCTCAGGTCCAGGCCCACCAGCTGTCGACATCGCCCCCTGGTGCCAACGGGAGCAGTCCCTCCTCGCCTGCTAAACTACAGTCCCAGGGTGCACCTCACATCCAGACACTCCCGAACGTCAAACACGCCCCGGTGCTAGGACTGTCATTGACATCCATTTTTTTTCGATTCGATAATTGACATTTTATTTTTCGATTCCGATTATTTCGATTCGATTGTGAAGAACTGCAGTAATAGAAAATTTTCACATGTTCCACACTATTTCTGTGGCTAGGATCCTAAGATTCCCACAATGCAAAGACAATGAAGGTTTTCTCAACACTTTCTGATTAAATACTTGAGTTACTCTTCAAAATTCTTAATAGTGTTGGCTAAAAATTGCGTAAAAGGCTGAAAAAATGTGTTTCGATTAATTCGATTCGATTGACATAATATTTTTTTCTCGATTAATTTGTTAAAATTATTTCGATCGATCGATACTTGTCATATCAATGACACTCCTACCCGGTGCATCTGCTAGACACTTACAAGGTGCAGAGCATCACATTGGGTGCTCAGTCCATGGTGCAGCAGACCTCCCAGGGCCAGAGGAAGGCACTAGGGAGTAACGAGCCCGTGGGAGTGGGACAGGATCTGGACGGCAAGGCACTCACGTGTAACCTCCACCTGCAGCGAGAGTTCTATAGCTACATCCTGCAGAAGGAGGGGGAGAATGCTGCCAATAGCTTCATGGAGTTTATTCAGGAGAACACCACTACCACCAAGGGTGCCCACATGATACCCAAGAACGACTTGAACTCTCAGATCAACAACAGCCGGCAGAAGCGGGAGAGCGTGACAGTTTCTGTGACGCTCGATGAACCCTCACCTCGCTACGACGCCGGAACGCCGGTCAGCTTTGATCCATCAGACTTCAGCGATCATTCACGTCGCTCATCCATACACTCAGAGAGGTCGGCTGATACAACCAGTCCTGTTCACTGGTCAGAACGTGTGGATAAGCGAGGAGGTTTTAGTCCTAATTTCATGCATGGGGCACATGTGAACTCACATCGCCATGCAGGAGAACTGGAGTCGTCTGGGAAGAGGTGGGGGTCTGCGGGGGAGTCAGGTCCACATGATGGTGAGGAGCTAGAGACTCCCACTGTGGTGGACAATTCCACGACGACCTAAAACAGTTAGAAGCCGTAACAACAAATGAATCAAAAATAATTATAGGAGACTTTAACATAAACCTCATGTCAAAAAATCTGAAAGCTTCCAAAGACATATGCACTTCCACACAAACACGCCAGCACATTACAACAGCGACAACAAAACAACAAACACTGATAGATCACATATACACAAACCTTAACAAAGAAACAACAAGTAACGTTCTAAAAACATATAACTCAGACCACGACCAAATCTTTATTCAAATAGAACACACATCAAACACCACAAACGCCTAAACAAAAAAACTTACCAAAGTTAAAAATTACAATGACTAAAACTTAAAATACGAATAACGGAAAAACATAAAATTGAAAAAATTAACAATAAAAAAATTACACATCAAACAATCTCTTGACGCCACTGGCGTCTCTCTTGTTCAAGAAATGGCCTATAGAGATCGCAATTATTAAAAAATGTCCCAGAATTTCAGAGAATTGTGACTTCTAACTATTACTACTACAACAAAAACTACTGCTACTACTACAACTACTACTACTACTACTACTACTACTACTACTACTACTACTACTACTACTACTCTACTACTACTATTGCTACTATTACTGCTACTACTACTACTACTACTACTACTACTACTACTACTACTACTACTACTACTACTACTACTACTACTACTACTACTACTATTGCTACTACTACTGCTACTATTAGTGCTGCTGCTGCTGCTGCTACTATTGTTATATGCAGTTAGAGGCTACCTCTCATCCATCAAGGGGTCTGTTAAATTACCATCATCATTATCACACCACTTATCACAGCACAGTGTTCCCTATTTAGCCCATTCCCGTCTGACAGTTTTGGTTATATCTCTCTTAAAAAAGCAATATTTAAAAAATATTTGAAGGAGAATTGCTTATCAGAACTTTATCTACAAGTCTCCTTCAAATATTTTGCGAATATATGCTTCATTCAAAAGTTATTTTCAAAGGTTTGACAGGTCCAGACGACACTTGTCAAGTAAATCTCAAGGCATGAATGGGTTAAGCACCATTATCCTCCTCACAAGCGGAAGTGCTGGTGATTATATAATACCAGCCCCACATGTAGCAGCCAAAACTGCCGGACAATTTTGGTGATATCTCTCTAACAAAAGCTATATTCAAAAGATATTTGAACGAGAATTGCTCATCAAAACTCTATCTACAACTCTTCTCCAAATATTTTTGGAGTTTATGCTTCCATTGATAATTATTTTCAAAAGTATGACAGGTCCAGACGACGTCGACACTTGTCGAGTAAATCTCAAAGCACGAATGGGTTAAGCACCATTATCCTCCTCACAAGCGGAAGTGCTGGTGATTATATAATACCAGCCCCACATGTAGCAGCCAAAACTGCCGGACAATTTTGGCGAAATCTATTTAACAAAAGCAATATTTAGAAAACATTTGAAGGAGAATTTCTCATAAGAACTCTATCTACAACTCTCCTTCAAATATTTTGCGAATTTATGCTTCATTTAAAAATTATTTTCAAAAGTATGACAGGTCCAGACGACTGGTGTGATGCACAAATGGGTTAAGCACCATTATCGTCCTCAGCAGCGGAAGTGCTGGTGATTAATGCCGGCCCTGCATGTCTTTTATAAAGCTAGGGTTGCCGCGCGATTTGTCTCTGGGCGTGAGATGCCGGGAAAAGGATTTATATCCTCCCCACCTGCCTGCTTTCTCAGGTGTGTCAAGTTTCAGGAAAACAGCCCCTATAGCACTACCATGGTAATGCGAGACGTACCTTAGCTAGCGTACCAATCTTTCATCATCTATCTCAGAGCTGGGGAAGGAGATGGCATTCAGTGTGGAGGAATTTCAGATCTTAGTCGAGGAATTTCAGGCGGATGTTACTTTCATTTGTGATCTTAGACGGTCAAGGAATTTCAGGTGGATGTTACTTTCATTTGTGATCTAAGTCAGTTAAGGAATTTTAGGCGGATGTACCTTTCATTATGTCTTTCTTCTACTGGCTGCCCTGTGTGAAAGTGAATAAGGTAGGGATTATTACCAATGTTTTCATGTGTGAGAGTGAATACGGAAGGGTCTTCTTAGTAATGTCTTCATACCAGTACATTATATAAGGGAAAGAAGGATGGATTAGTAATTGTTTTTTTTAACGATGCTTTCAACAGGTTGGGTCATGTCGCGACAAGAACCCGGAACTGGGAAGAAATTCCCTTCTGTTGATGAATAGTTCCAAGGGGTCTTTCAGTTGCAGATATTGCATAAGGCCGTCAGGCACAGCCTCATGCAATATTGCTGCCATCCCACAGACATCTTGCTGTATACAAATTTCCCAACAATGATAACTAATTTATCTTCATTTAGTTATGGGTGACCAAATATCTTGCTCCCACTGTGGCGCCCTCAATGACAAAGAGCGACTGATTATGATGATTTTTGCATTCTTCATTTCTCTTTGCACTGAATGGTCTGACCAATTTTATGATATATTTATGAACAAAGTGCTTTTTGTTGGTCTTTTGGAAAATATTTGAAGATTTGAACATTTTCCATTGATTTTCTTTTCAAGTTCTTACGATATTTTAAAATATGTTTTTTTTTTTCTGCCCTTCCAACTCCCAATCAACATAAAACATTCATGAAACACATTTTTGAACAAAAAATGATACAAAAAAAATATAAAATCCCGACCTGCCTACCTTATTGTTCAGACCGTTACAGGAAAAAAGATTTTTCTAGGCTTTTTAAGTCAAAGCATTGACAGCCAACTCTTTTCATTGTGAACTCTGATCATGAATGGGTTAAATGTAAAATAGTCTGATATCAGGTTGATATTTTTGACTTTCATTGCACAGTGGAGGAAGTATGGTTTTATTCTGAATAAGTTTTTTGCTTGATCATCCAAGCTGAACTCCTCAAATCTTGCTTTTGCCCTGATGTATATGAAGTATTGATTTTAGGGAGTTTTTAATGCTCCGAAATGCACAAAAACCTTAATGCTTGATGGTCCTTTTAAAGATAACTTGATATGCATCAATAGATATGGAAATAATTCAGTGATCAAGCAAGAATTTGAAGTAATATGATAATGTGTGTGAGAAAGTTGCCAGTGACTTGGGGTTAGGTGTTTATTTTTGCCAGGTGCTTTCTTTCACCACTTACATCTAGCTAGTCAAGACTTGGCCGCAATATGGCAGAAAATGTGAGAAAAAAAATCAAAATTCAAAAATCCATGCATATCTTGTATTGCATACCTCAGTATATGTTGTACAATGTGCATGCTCCAGATATGATAGGGTTATTTCTGGGCATTGTTCATTGTTCTGCCTGGTGACAATAGAGTCGACCAGCAAAGGAGAGTCAAAGAGTCTGCAGGAAAAGCTGGGTGAATTAATCCACAGTGAGGTAGGTTTTCTAGTTGATTGCATTAGTTTGCCATATGAAAGGCAGTGGCGGCGTCCATAGTGGCAGAGTTGCGGGTTGAGAGATTGCATGTGTGAGCGCTCTGCATGATTAGAGCGACCCGTCATAACTCTAATGAAGTCCGCGCTCAAGGACCTTCTATAGGAGGCATGCTTTCCTATTGTTAGCAACCCTTTCATACCCAGTCAGTGCTCCTTAACCCTTATGCTACTGGTGGCTAATTTGGCCAATACACAATGATGCAAAAAACACACACAAAAAAAAAATGATTGAAAACCTGGCAAATGGGTACTCATCTGAGAGTACTCAATGAGATCTATCCAATGAGTACCAACATGATAAGGGCGGAGGGTCGAGAGATTGCATGTGTGAGCGCTCTGCATGATTAGAGCGACCCGTCATAACTCTAATGAAGTCCGCCCTCAAGGAGCTACTATAGGAGGAATGCTTTCCTATTGTTAGCAACCCTTTCCTACCCAGTCAGTGCTCCTTAACCCTTATGCTGCTGGTGAGCAATTTGGCCAATACAAAATTATGCAAAAAAAAAAAAAAATACGAAAAAAGATTGAAAACCTGGCAAATGGGTACTCATCTGAGAGTACTCAATGAGAGCTATTCAATGAGTTGCGGGTTGAGAGATTGCATGTGTGAGCGCTCTGCCGCTGCCTGCGTGATTAGAGCAACCCTTCATAACGCTAATGAAGCCTGCTCTCAAGTACCTACTACTATAGGGTTCATGCTTTCCTATTGTTAGCAACCCTTTCAGTGCCCAGAGTGCTCCTTAACCCTTATGCTAATGGTTGCTAATTTGGCCAAAACAAAGTGATGCAAAAAAAAAAAAAAAGTTGGAAAACCTGGCACATGGGTTCTCATCTGAGAGAACTTAGTGAGAACTATCCAATGAATACCAGCATTACTGATGGTTTCAAAAATCTTGTAGCCTCATCAGTGAAAGCGTTAGTTATTTCAAAAGAATCATACCACAAATATCCAATTGCTAAAGGACAACTCAATATATGAATGGTTTCAACTCCATTAGGAATAGAGAATTGTCCTTTAGTAGATAGTGAACACTCTAAATAAAAGGCTCTTAAATATTACTGCCCTAAGACAGTGGAGCACTTAAAGTGGCAAAGTACCCTTTTGACTCAAAACCAATTTATTCCACTTCTATACAAATGCAGAATGAAGTAAACCCTTTAATGCTTAAGAGTTCCTCCTGAAATTGTAATCTGGATCTATGATAATAATTTTGAAATCAACATTGATTTGGAAAATATTTGAAGGAGAGTTGTGGGTGATAAAGCGCGACTTCACAAAATATATGAAGAGGAGTGTTTGGCTAAAGTGAGGAATATCTTCCTGAAGATGGAAGAGATGAAGAAGATGAAGAGCTTATACCCCTATGCTGCTGGTGGCTAATTTGGCCAATATGAAATAATGCAAAAAAGTTGGAAAATGACCAAAACCCTGGCAAATGGGTACTCATCTGAGAGAACTCAATGAGAGCTTTCATAGGAGTACCCACAAGACTTGGTTCTGATGATTTTCATGATTATTTGCTTTTTTTTGCATTGGGCGAAAGTAACCTCAGCAGCCAAAGGGTTAAGTTATGAATGGGTTGATTCGTTCATCAGGAAATCTTGATAGGAGTGTAGTTTAGCTATTATAAGTAAATATAAGCCTAATTGTTCCCCTAATTGAGGTACTGGTAGTGAAAAACAAACATATCATGGATTAATCACCTATACTATGTTCTCCATAAGCAGGTTGTACTGGTTGCTAAGTAAATGTTTGGCATTGTGGAGGGCTGTCTATGGTCGTTCTGTAACTGAAAAACTCCTTGGAACTATTTGTGAAGAGAAAGGAAGGTTTTTATCTCGTTGCGGTATGACCTAAGCTGTTGAAAACAACGTGAGAACCCATTCCTTTCTTTCTTCAGGTGCAAGAGTGCATAACCCTACTCAGATAAACATTGAAAAATAAGAAAAATATATTCCATTTTTTATGAGATTACATGCAATTCTCCATTCCTTCGGGATTTTTTTGTGAATGATTGAGTAGGGTTCCTACCCCAGGGAAGGTGATTCCCAGTTCCATATAGATTTATTTCCCTGGCAAAAAACAACCTACTTATATTCTGATTCACATCTTGTGAGCATAACATAAGAAAATATGTATGTTTGTTTCAAATTTTAAAAAGTGATGATAAATAACATATTTGTGTTTCAAAGGTTGGGGATATTCAGACGGTCAGAGAATAATGTCCGCTGGCTTGCCCGTTTTTCAGAAAAAAGGAGGGGGGGGGGGGTGCACTTCTTTTGGGTCTGTGCTGTTAAACAGACAAATACGATAAGGGTTTTGCCTTACAAATGGGTATTGCAAGTGTTTGGGGTCAAATTGGGTGCACCTGAAATATGTGTACACATTCACAGGAAGTCTCTAGAAGGAAGTGAGTGGAAAGGGGATTATGGGAAGCGTGTAAACCCCAGCGAGCACTCTCCTTCCAGGCTTAATGCTTAACATCATATTCCAACATTTATTCTTTGCATGAGCCGGAGGCGGTTGCCGTAGCAACAAGAAATCTTGAATTCCGGGCGGGACTTGTCCACTGCTCGTTTCAGTGAGCGTTTGCATGTCAAGTCGTGTTTTCTCGCCGGCGTGCATAACTCATTCACAAGATGCCTCTCAGGGAGATGCTTCAAATAGAATCCAAATTGTTAGGATTCCTGCTAGAGCTGCACTCAGTGCTCACAAACTTGAGTGGCTCGATTACTGAAGCCAGACGAGCTGAGCCCGAGCTGAAGTGGTCAAATCGTCGACTGGTCTATGTAGGAACGCACACCTATCACAGGAAACCTAACACACACCTTATCACTCTCATGTCTTGTTTGATATCCCTAAGCAGTGGTTGTTATGACATTCGTAAACATATTGTAAAGTGAAATGAACATGTAAATGTTAATACATATCCATCAGTAAGTATTTATTTCTTGATTTTTGGGCTGAATGATAATTTTTTATTTTGAAAAAATGCACGTCCATGAGCTCATGAGTCAAAATGGTGGTGAGCTCATGATTTGATCTCCTTCCGTGAGTGCAGCTCTGATTCCTGCACTCTGGGAGATGGTTCAAATCGACTCTAACATGTTTAAGGCCTTGTGCTGCATGGTGGTGGCTGTTTTGGACAAATCAAAATAATTTGGAAAAGAAATTGAACGCGACTGTTACCCTTATGAATACCAACATGACAGGGTTTAGCTAATTGCGAAATATGTTTGTGGTACCATTCTTCGGACAAAAAAGTAGACTCAGCATCACAAGGGTAAAGATTTCTGCACTCTGGGGGATGCTTCAAATATACTCAGATCTGATCAGATTGCTTTCCTGCAATTTAACGTAGCATGATTTGCAAAAACAATCTCAATTTGTGCATTTGTCCAACAACAACAACAACAACAAAAACACCATAGATAATGTACAATTCCTTGAAAGGCATCCAGTAACAAACATGTTTTTCTTCTAGTTCTTCTTTCTTCTAGCATAATAGTCCAATTAGTGCTGATGACTCGCTTACCCTACAGGGTTTGCCCCGATGGCTGAGTGGTCTAAGGCGTTACCATTGAATGTTACTGTCTCACCACTGCCTCGGTTCTAATCCTATCGGGGGAATGTGAGAAAGTTGCCGGTGATTTTGGGTTAGGCAGTGGTTTTCACTAGGTACTCAGGTTTTCTCTCCCACTTATGAATGGCTAGTCACAACAAAATATCAGAGAAAAAGTGTCGATGATCGAAATTCAAAATCACTAACCCTACAGGCCCATTTCAACATACCTTAGTTGCTGCCTTGGGTTCAAATCTCACCGGGGGCATGTGAAAAAGGTGCTGGTGACTTGGGTCCAGGCGGTGGTCTCTGCAAGATACTCCGGTATCCTCCACCAGTTACAACTGGCTAGTCATGACTTAGCCTAAATATGGCAGAAAAGTGTTGATAATCGAACTTCAAATTAACTAACCCTTCAGGCCTGTTTCAACCTACCTTACTTGCCTTAAAGCTTATCAGGCCACCATCCCAGGGGTCAGGCTTAGGCTGGAAACTGTGGAAGAATAAGTACTCAAATCCTCATAGCCTGACTGAAAACCTTATAGCCTAACTAAATAATGAACAAAAAAGAGTTGTTGTTGTATTCTCCAATAAACTTTGTCTCAAATCTGTTTCATTCATTGGTTCAGCTTTTGGAGGGAATATTGTACAGGATATTTAAGAGGTATAATGGGGTATGTGTTGATGATATCAACATATATCATTGCCTTTGTAGCCAGCCGGGCTACAAAGACAAATATTGTTATAGCCCAACACAATTTTCTGTAGCCATTGGCTATGGGGCTGGTGTCTAGCTGGACCCCTGCATCCCCTAATAGCACTGGATCATGCAATATTTCTACATGAGCGAAAAGTTGCGGGGAATTATTTGTGAAGCATGGCATGCTCTGAGGATGACTGGCTGGAATAATGTTAGAGTAATTGAGTTTTTCTCCGTAACAAGGTTTTCCTGCAGTCGCTTCTAAATGTCAAAACTCATCAGTGCATTGGCTCTGTGTGTCTACTGCCGCCTCCGGGGACCGCTAATGGAATCTAATTTAGAATTTTCCTGGCTTCAATGCGATCTGCTTTGAGGTTAAGTCAAAACTATCTGGTCATACTGCTTGATGGTTATCTTATATTTTCAAAAACAACCAGGCCATAAGGTTTGGTTTTCTAGTTTTACTTGGTATACATCTTGTAAATGATATATACTGATGAATTCAAGATCTTTCCACACAACTTTATTTATTACCTCTAATATCATTATGATATGTACTCATCATACACACAGACACACAATTAAACTATATCAAATGAATTTTTTTATCCAAAAATTCACTATTTAACCATATATATTTTTATTGTTACTTATGTAAGCTCAAACTAGGCATTTTCACCTTTGACCTTGACCTTTGAAATTGAAAATGTTGAGAAAAAGAATTGGAGCTCATTTTTGGGAGGTTCCTAATTTAAACTTGAGTTGAACCCACTGTGTCTCCTAGAATTAACTTGATGGTCCCATGGAAAATACATAACCTTATAGACTATCGTTCTTATAAGATATTTGGCAATTTATTTTTCCTGTGGCTTAAAGGTATTAAAAGATATGGAGGCCCCTGCTGTATAATATCATTGTTGACAGAGGTGTAAGCTAGGGGCAGCCTGTTTCTGGTATAGCGCTGACCTTGCTGACCTGCAGGTGAACTAACCTATAATCATCATCCTTTAGATGTTGCGACCTTGATCAATTATATCCTGCTCCGTTATTAATTGCCACTAATCCTTTGATCCTTATGACAACTATCCATGGCACAGGGCCATGGTAATCTCACACGTGGCCAGTAACCTGTATACACTGGCTTAATGGGGGTCAGGAAATCCGCTATGTTTGTACAACTACAGGTGGGAGGAAAAACACATTCTTATTGACCCATAGCAGAAAGATTGATAAACAGTCAGAATAGGTAACCTGAGTTTCCAGATAATTCCTTGCCACACTCAGTTGGTAATACCACAGTGTTAACCCTTACGCTGGTGGTGGCTAATTTGGCCAATACAAAATAAGGCAAAAAGCTGAAAAATGATTGAAACCCTGGCACATGGGCACTCACCTGAGAGTACTCAGCGAGAGCTACCCAATGAATACCAACATGACAGGGTTTAGATGGTTTTCGAACATATTTGCATCCTTGTGGTTTGGACGAAAGTAGCCTTAGCATTGGAAGGGTTGACCCATTCATACCTGGAGATCTACCAGTCGTCTGGACCTATCGTATTTTGGAAAATAACTTTGGAATAGAGCATAAATTTGCAAAATATTTGAAGGAGAGTTGTAGATAAAGTTTTGATGAGCAATCCCCCCTCAAATGTTTTCTAAATATTTCTTTTGTTAAAGAGATATCACTTACATTGTCAGGCAGTATTGACTGATACAGACATGAATAGGTTAAGTGAACACACATCAATGCAACGTTTC
>OZ012691.1:17009756-17087256 GCA_963942565.1 Maea johnstoni | reverse complement strand
GAGGATGGACCATTACTTGGTCAACATATTTTTGACCATTACTTTATAGCTGGCATGAGAATTTTTGCCACATAATCTAAGGACAGCATTGGCCACATCCTGGTCAATGTGTTTTGACCACTACTTAAAACGTGGCATGAGCTTTTTTGCTACATAATCTATGGACAGCTTTCAGGAAAGGAAAGATCATGCATACATGGACAGTAAGGAAACGTACCTTGACACAACACATCTAGCCTAGATCTCAAATAGGCTGAAAATTTATTTTTGTGTTTTTTAGCTTTTGGCTATTATTTGGCCTATTTTATATTGCATTCTTGTATTTAACAGTATCTCACAATCTTTCTTTGTATTGGTGAACGTTGCCTATTAACCCATGTATATGCCTGTTGCGGCCAAAATTGCCTGACTATGTTTGTGATATCTTTTTAACAAAAGCACTGTTTGGAAAATATTTGAAGGAGAGTCGCAGCTCTCCTTCAAATAGTTTGCAAATTAAGGCTTCATACCAAAGATATTTTCAAAAGTATGGCAGTTCCAGACGATGCTCGTCAAGTAGATCTCCAGGCATGAATGGGTTACGAAACAAACTTTGGACACAACTTAATCATGAAGCAACTTTGTTGAATTGGACCTCAACTCTGTGCATCAGGAACTTTTTCTTCTTTTTTCTTCTTACATACTGTCGTGTTGACTAGTTTATGATAATACTAATTTTTCTTGTCTATTTTCAGGTGAGTTTGTCCTCCGTGAATCAGCCTAGAATGGCAGGGTCGTTAAGTGAGTTCCTTTTACCTACTCTTTTCTTTACAATTACTAACTGTCCCTTCGGAGGAAAACCGAAAATGAAATTGTTCCAGGATTTTGTCCAAACTAATGTATTCTTGAATGAAAATCTTGTGAAATATTGGTCCACCATAGTCATGTGACATAGCAAAATGAAGCTTGAATGGAGCACAACATTCTGACAGCCAATTGAAATTTTCAAGCCATGCAGAGGGTCTTTTAGATTGCCAAAAGGAAGAGAATTTCTAAATGAGATCACACACAGAGATGTGCTGTAATTAATGAATATGGGGGAGTGATATATATTGCCCTGGCTTGGACATATAACCCTTGGGATCAGTTCATATTTGTATTATATTATATAATCAAACCTTCCTTTGGTCCATATAACTCGGTATTGCCCCCTGGACATGTCCATACTTATTTTACATTGTATCATATAACCATATGTGAAAATAAGGCGTTATATATACAATTCATAGGGAAAAGCATTCCACATATCTTCTTGGCTTGGCCTTAATTTATTAGGATGTCTTTCAAAATGAATTTACCCATCAATTGAGCAGTATACAAATCAACATGAAAACACCTTTGGAAAAGCTGAGGAGGGAAATCCAATTTGTATGGACTTGCAAGAGATTGCCCTTCTCTTCCTCACTTCCTCCCAGCCAGCAGGTTCCGAAAAAAACACACTTCACACAAAACCGTACTCCTCTCTCTTCAAAGGCCAACCGACTCTCTTGGGGGAAAAGATTGGATTTGTATCGGATCTCAAAATTGGTTTCCCTGTTGAAATCTTCTTAGCTGCTTTCACTGAGGCTTTCGCTCATCTTGCAGACCCTTTCTGACCTCCTGTAGAGGAGATTGACGTTTTGAGGTCGGGCAGTAAAGAGAACAAATTGCGTTCTTACTCCCACACCTACAAACCAATGTTTTTTTTTTACAAATTGCAGTCTAAAATACTCCCACACCTACAAACCAATGTTGTTGTTTTTTTAAGTCAGTCGCACTACTTTCCTTTTTGTTTTAGATGAACCAGGTCTATTGGTTTATCTTTTAACTCTTGTGAGTTCAAATTGTAATTTTCCCACAAATGTCTGATGCCAAATTGTAACGAGAATTATTGACCAATATCCAGTCAACCAGTTCTTGATGTTTTTCATGTTTGGCGTCCTTATATATTTTGCTCCCCCATAGTCAAATGACTGTGAATCAAGCACAACATTCAGCTTTCATTTTTGAGCTATGTTGCGGGTCTTTTTAGATTGGCGTGCCAGCTCCTTATTAAATGAATTTGTTATCTTACATATAATTGCATCCGTGGTTCTATAGATTATGCTACCACAAACGCACATATGTGTGTGTGGCAATGGAAGGGGTTAAGGAAGAGAAGGATAGAAAGGATTCCTCCATTAGAGTACTTCCATTTTTGCAAAAACTCAATTAAAAACTGCAAGTTTATTACCACTTCAAGCGTGAGATTTTGAATATAACATATCAAAATAATAATTGCATCTTATAAAGTCAACTTCTGCATGCTTTGAGAATTTAACTAATAAGGGGTGTTTAAGTTCAAAGGTTTCAGTGGATCAAGTTTTACACAAATTTTATGACACTAAATGGCCTTTGTGTGCCGATGTGCCTTTAAGCAATCATTCATTCATTCATTCATTCAGTGGATCAAAAATGAGTATTATTTATGGAAGGAAGACCTCAAAATAATAAATCTATTTATTCCTATCTATGTTCTCATCATTGAAGAAAAATTTCTATGCTTAAAAATCAAATAACATCAATCAAGCTGAATTATTCAATAAACGTATCAAGTAAACAATAAAAGTACAGGAAGTTGCCAGGATATCAGATTTCATCTTCAGTAGAAATATGATGGATGGAAAATCGAATCCTCCCTTAGAGCTCCAATTTGTTTAGAGAAGCTCAGAAAAAATTGAAATCAAATTTTCCATATCTACACAGGAAAGGAAGTCAGCTCAAATTTCCTGTTCTGCGACAATGATCTGATTATCTTAGGTTAATTTAGCATATCTAACTTTTCGAAACAGTTCACCATTTTCTCCTTGCAAAAATAAACATCTTGAATCGTGCACAACATTATAACAGGTAAATGCCTAATTTTTCAAGGTATGTAGGGGTCTCTTAGATTGGCAAGACCCAGACGTGGATATTCCCACACATGTATATGTGTGCATGGTACTCTGCTGGTTATGGTATCACATTATGCATGCATGGCTTCTCTCTCCTCTCTCTCTCTCTCTCTCTCTCTCTCTCTCTCTTCTCTCTCTCTCTCTCTCTCTCCCTCTCGCTCCCTCCCTCCTCCCTCCCTCCCCCTCCCTCCCCCCCTCCCCTCCCTCCCTCCCTCCCTCCTCCCTCCCTCTCCTCTCTCTCTCTCTCTCTCTCTCTCCTCTCTCTCATCTCTCTCTCTCTCCTCTCTCTCTCTCTCTCTCTCTCCTCACTCTCTCTCTCTCTCTCTCTCTCACTCTCTCTCTCTCTCTCTCTCCTCTCCTCTCTCTCTCTCTCTCTCTCTCTCTCTCTCTCTCTCTCTCTCTCTCTCTCTCTCTCTCTCTCTCTCTCTCTCTCTCTCTCTCTCTCTCTCTCTCCGGGGTATGGACAGTTGCCCACCGGACAGTTGCCCACCGGGACAGTTGCCCACTGGACAGTTTGCCACCAAGCAAATGAAAAGTAGGACATTTGCCCACCAAAATTGTTATAAATACATAAATTTATAGGAATAATATATAAATAATACAAACAACTTAGTTTACATTCTTACAAGCATAAAGTGCCTGAAACAGATTTTATTACAAACAAAGGCTTTATTACAAACAAGCAGAACTTATTGCATATAAATGCAACTTTAAAGTGTCTTTTAGTACAAACAAAGGCTTGATTACAAACAAGCAGAACTTATCACATTATTACAAACAAAAGCTTTATTACAAACAAGCAGAACATATAAATGCAACTTTTATCAATTACCAGTAAGTCTGATTTAGTCCACAAATGTTTTACGAGTCAAGCCTGATGGTTGCACCAACAGCTTTCAGGAAATCTGGCAAACTCTGGTTGCCTGCGGTGTAGGTGTGGCACAGATTGAAAATATTTATTTATAATATTTTGGTGGGCAAATGTCCTACTTTTCATTTGCTTGGTGGGCAACTGTCCGGTGGGCAACTGTCCGGTGGGCAACTGTCCGGTGGGCAACTGTCCTACACTCCTCTCTCTCATATGTATATTTGTATTCATGTATGTATTTTTATTAGCAAGAAGACACACATATATCCAATGTCATCACCATGAACTGATCATTACTGATAGCCAAAATTGGATTCCGTGGCTAGTATGTATTAATGCTGCTCCTAACATGATCAGTTGGCTGCTAGTATAATGAATCTATTTGCCAAAACCTTAATCTCGAGCGTATATATTACCCGCCCCTTCACGATTAGCACTGAGAACGACGGGTCAACCAGTCAGCTATTCACACTTTCCCATCAAGCCTTCATCAGTACTTGCCTGTAGAGCAAATAGGGAGTAAGAGGAATTCAGCTTATACAAATGGTGCCTGTCTAATGAGATAGAGCTATGAATAAGGAATTGGCCCTCCGTGTAGAAATGTATGGGTTCACTGCGATGCCTTGACATCTCTTTTAGATTTCCTACCTATGGGAGGCCACATCAACACTTATGGGGGTCAGGTTTGCCATAACAAGCTGTTTTAAGTGTGAAAAGCCTCTAGCTCATGTTTGTTACATGTTTTATGCCCTTGAAGATGATAAACAGAAAGCTTTGAGGTCTAAAGAAAGGAACAGATATTCATCCTTACCTTTCAATGCTGAGGCTACTTTCATCCAAAGTACAGGGAAGCAAAGATTTATGAAAACCATCTAAACCCTGTCATGCTGGTATTCATCCCTGTCAAAATTTGCTATGGACATCCTAGGATTGTCCATGGATTAGGCTGGACAAATGACCTGGGATTTACTGGGATTCTGACTGGGATTTTCTTGGACTAGGTCACACGGTATTCGGACAGGACTTTCTCGGACTAGCACGGACAGGACTTTCTCGGACTAGCACGGACACTGGGGTTCCATGAGAGCAAGGACAAGCACGGACTTTACTATTCCCTAAATCCCAACTTATCCAAGGTTCGTGGATATCCTAGGATAAGACTAGACAATTGACCAGAGATACTGACTGGGATTTCTGGGACTAGGTCACACGGTATTCAGACAGGACTTTCTTGGACTAGCATGGACAGGACTTTCTTCGCTCGACTAGCACGGACACTTGGGTCCATGAGAGCAAGGACAAGCACAGACTTTACTATTCCCAAATCCTAACTTATCCTAGATTCATGGATTAACCGGATGTCTGGGTCCATACAAGGCCCAAGTGGTTTAGGTGTCAATGTCCAGGTTTATCCAACTAACATGGACTTTCCCAAATAGTTCCCTTTTTCAGGCAATCACCTTCACATATTCTGGTCACAATAACATACATAGAAAACAAGCAGTTACATCTGTTTGATGAAGCACACTAACATGCATATTGATGCATATTTTTAGATTAAGAATTGATGTAATAACAATCAATCAATCTGGAGGGATATCCCCCCCCCCCCCCCCCCCCCCCCCCAGATAGAATTTGTCAGAGGGATCCTTTTGGACAGGCAGCCCTTCTAAATAGGCGCATGGTCCCTAATACAGGCTTGACTCACATTGAAAATAATCAAATCTCATACATATAAATCAATTGAATAAGATTAAAATAGTCTAATTTATTTTAGATCAAGTTAAGGTAAATTACTTATGTGTTGGAATATAAATTTATGTAACATTCACTGACCTCAAGATATTTGAATTGTAAATGTCTTGTATGGTAATTATCCTCTTTCTTTTCCTTTTTTCTAAATTGTTGGTAGATTGTTCTCCTCTTCTTTGATATTATCTATTACACAGCCTCCTCTTAAAGTACTAGTAATGGGTACCCAGGTCATTTCTGGGATGTTATAACTGGTGTATTTGTAGATTAGAAACGCATAATAAAAGTGTAGTATTCCTAGTATTAAGCGAGATAAAGAGCATAATTGCTCTGACACCCATAAAATACGCCGATGGCGGCAAAACTTGGCTGTGACGTCACGGGTGGCCTTCATGCAGGATGGCGTCAAGTCATATTGCATGGAAATTACATATTGACATATTGCTTTGGGCTGCCTCTTGGTCCAGGAGTGTCCAATTTCTACAACAGTTATATTGTTTTAAGGCTTTAAAAGTGCTCTATTACTTGATACGTTTTTGTGACGATTGGTCGCATAAAATAGCATTTGTCAGCAGTTTAGGGTAGTCCCTACATCACATGAAATTGCTTTATATAGGATAACGCAATTGTCTCCTAAGCTTGACAATAAGAACTGTCGCAGGTTAAGATACTTGATAAATAGTGGTTTTGTGAAATGTTGAATAAATGTACTTATTACGAATTTCCAAAAAAATACACAACTATTCCTTACAAGTCCCACTCTTAGTTGAATAGATCGACATTTGCGATTCCTTCTCTCACCTAAACTTGAGTCTGTCTGACACAAGCGAACGGTCTCTCCTCTTTGATGTATATGCTATACAAACTTGATAAACCTCTTGGGAGCACTAGGTCGAGTTTTATAAACATACTTTAGCCTCAACTCCGCAAAATGTAGATTTTGCCCATTATGTGCCCATATTAAAATTGCGCACGACATCGCTCACATTTCAGTTGTACCGAAGTTTGCAATGGGCCAATTTTACAATGGGATTCATGAGCAATTTCAACATTTTGCTGAGTTGAGTCAAAAAAATATGTTTATATACATATATAAACGACTATATATATATATATATATATATATATATATATATATGTGTGTTTATCAGAGGTTCGCCCAGGTTGGATGCCAGTGGCGAACACAAACTTTTTGTAACAAAACAAGGAAAAAACGGTTGGGTCAGACAGATTATAGACTGTTCATAAACAGTGACAAAGGACCACTTTTTGAAAAGAAAATAATGGCACTAAATGGACTTCATTTATTCATTCATTCCCACCCAACCACGCCCTCAAAAATACGTTACAGTACTGAAATGTACATCGAGCTTATAATGTAGCTCTACATTTCGGCTAGCTCAACATGTCACTTCCGATTTCTCGGCCGTTTGCGGTCGGATTTTAACGAAATAAACATCGCTATTTTCACAATCAGATATCCCTTCAAGATAGAAATTATCATGAACATTGCGTAATCCACATTGAAGTGGCAGCGAAGGAAGTCAACCATGCCTTCATGTGACAGTCTCTCCCGAATGAGACCATAATAAATGCCGTTGTTGTGTTTAACTAGCGTTCTCAGCCGTTTCTGGGTTGATTTTTTCGCGACAAAGTTCGTCCGGACCGCACATAGATATTACATAAGCATATAAAATATCAAGGCAATCGCTTTATTAACGATGGAGCAGCATCGAGGAAAGTAGAGCTATGTTTACGAGCGACTATTCCGCTCAGTGTAAAAAGAGATGACCTAAATCTGAGAGGGGCACCCGTGACGTTACTACTGCGCAGCCTCGTTTTCAGTCGTTTTTCGGCGGGAGATTTTTTTCTCAAAATTGGCACTTTGGAATCACAAAAAGAATTACTAAACATAACTTTTTGGTTCTTCAATCTACTTACTTATGTTTTGTAAGTAATGAAGACCACACTTTTGAAAAGAAAAATGTATCTTTTTTACTAGTTACTAGTACTTTAAGTTCACAGAAAGCAGTTCTATTGTTGTCCCTCAGTAGAGCTAGAGATAGCATATAGTATATGGCTCTTTCTGTGCTATTAGATGCTGGCTCTCATATGTCCTAGAATGTACTGGCACTTTCAGTTAAAAGTTCAAACGGGGGATTTTTAAAGTCACTTGTCTAATAGGGGGTGGAGCTTGTAAAGTCTGTCATATTCATCTGTAATTTATAACTAAATCCAGTTTAGACTTTTCAGTATCATTCACCATTAGTTATTATAATCTATCTAACATTTCAGATATTAAGGAGCATTAGGAATCTCAGTAAAACCATTCCAAAATTGTACAATACTACCCTTTTAGAAAAATGGATAAGCCCAGTGCTAATAAGGGCAGGGTTGAATACATTGTTTATTGTAAATATATATTTACTTATTGACAATATTCTAAGCCTTTCTCAAGTTACAATGTTTCAATACTGCAACTGTCCTTGAAAAGCAGGTCAAACAACTGCTTGGATTTCCCTGGACTTATGAAGAAATGAATTGAAAGAACCTCAGGGCCTTTACAGAAGAAGTCTAGCTTTGTCCACCCTCCTTGGATTCAGAGTTATGTTGAAAGTCTGAATAAATCCCAGTTATGAGGACAAAATTGAATTGCACCTTTTTAAAGTCCCAGCATATCCACACTCTTCTAAACACATCATGTGAATCTTCTGGCCTGTCCGTACTAATCCCAACTTTTGTGGTATAATGTAACTTCAGGTAGGTAAGGACAAGTGTGGATTTGAGGGGACTAATTTGTCCATGGATTACCATACTTCTCTGGCAACTGAGAGCTCGGACTAAGTGTGGATTTCCTTGGATATCATGGGACTTCCCTTCAAAATGCAATGAGCTGGGATTAATTTTGACAAGGGTGGATAGCTCTCACTGAGTACTCTCAGATGAGTACCCATTTGCCAGGGTTGCGATCATTTTCCAGATTTTTTGCATCATTTTGTATTGGTCAAATTAGCCACCACTGCATAAGGTTTAGATTTCCTACCTGATAGGAGGCTGCAACACTTACAGGGGTCAAGCTTGCCATATCAAGCTGTTTCAGGAGCCTCCTCATAAGTGTGAACAGCCTAGCATATTTCTCTTACATGTTTTATGCCATCACACCCTTAAACCTTCCAAAGCCTACTAAAACTACTTTCATCCAAAGCACAATGATGCATAAAAACATCTAAACCATGTCAAGTAGGTATTCATTGAAAAGCTCTTGTCAGATGAGGAGCCATTTGCCAGGGTTTCAGTGATTTTTCAGTGTTTTTTTTTGCTTCATTTTTTATTGGCCAAATTAGCCACCAGCAGCACAAGGGTTTAAAATGATAAATGGATGAGATTTGTTCTAAAGAAAGAAACAGATTTTCATCCTTTGTTACATAGTTTATGCTACAGCACCCTTAAAGATGACAAATAGAGCTTGGAGATCTAAAGAAAGGAACACATTTTTATGCCTTGGTTGTAATCCCCCTAGGCTTGCCTTTTTGATATTGGCTACTGTTCTGGCATTTATTTATGTTATAGTGATCCCTTAGCTTTATTTAGTGTTCTCTAAAAAGCCGCTCAATGATTTATTTTTTTCAAATTTTCAGTGATCTTTTCTTATAGCAATTACATGAAACGGTCCACACAACACTTGTCACTTAAAACTCCAGGCATGAGTAGGTTAATTAAACTTTGTAATTTGAATATCAAGGGTTAACCTATTGACACTCAGAAACCCCCTTTAAATAAAAACACTATCCAGATTTGAGGATATATCTATAAAAATAAATAATTTTTTCTAGAATATTTGAAGGAAATTATTAGTTTTTTATTGCAATACATTTTTCTCTTATAAATATTTTAGAACTAATACCTTAACGCTACAAATGAAACATAAAGATATTTGCATTTGTATCAACACCAACTTAGAGAACCATGCATGCATATATGCATGAGAGATGATCCACTTCATTTTTTGAGATTGAGACTAGACTGGCACGCCATTCTATACGACGTTTTTTCAATTTAAAAAAATATATGCAACTGGCTGTCAGAATGTTTGCACGTTTCGAGGTTTATTTTGGTGTGTCATGTGACTATGGTGAACCAAAATTTCATAATTTTATAATGTTCTTCAAACATAGGCAAGTTGGCTAATTGAATAAGGCTTTTGCGGTAAGCATGTCTGTGTGTGTATGTGTGTGTATGTATTATATATATATATATATATATATATATATATATATATATATATATATATATATATATATATATATATATATATATATATATATATATATACATATATATATATACTAGCATGTATTACAACTCCTGCTATCAGAATTGATCTGCTATACCAAACCTAAGAACTTG
This sequence comes from Maea johnstoni, assembly GCA_963942565.1. Lineage (NCBI taxonomy): Eukaryota > Metazoa > Annelida > Polychaeta > Spionida > Magelonidae > Maea > Maea johnstoni. Next base: position 17,077,278 of record OZ012691.1, on the reverse strand, counting down.
TACTATCAAAATAGTTCTTTGATATATGAGATATCAAAGGCCTTCTAGTCAGCTGACCTGTAATCATTTTCCATAAATCACCTAAGATTGCTGGTGGTTTATCGCTAATGGGGTAGCAATTGAGCGTGCCACATCTGCTGCGGGTGACTTGCCACAGGACCCTGGTACTGCAGGCCAGTCAGTCGTGATCTACTCAGTGGGCTTCTCATTATTGGCATCCGGAAACGGCCGTCCCTTGTGTTTCTGAGTGCTCAGGCAGAAAAAGACATTCGACCATTGGGAAAGCGCCATTACGGGGCTGGATTTACACAGCTAGCGCAATGTTGGCGTATGATATAAGATATCGCAGCAAATGTCCCGCTCAGACTCATGCATAGGATTTCCTCCCAAGCTTTCACCGAAATAATCGGTTTTGTATTCAGCAGTTGGACCTGGTTCAACTATCCATAGGAGAGAGAGGAGTTATGGGGAAATAAATGGTAGTGAAAGCAGCATTATTTGTGTCAGTAGAACTGTACAAGCTTAACCCTTCCAGTGCTACTTCCATCCGAAGAACAAGGACACAAAGATTCTGAAAATCATCTAAACCTTGTCATGTTGGTATTCATCAGATAGCTTTCACTGAGTACTCTCAGATGAATACCCATGTGCAAGGGTTCAGTCATTTTCCCTTGTTTTTTGCATCATCTTATATTGGTCACATTAGCCACCAGCAGCATAAGGGTTAATATCGCCGTATAAAGTAGGATATTGCCAGAAATGCTCCGGCCAGACTGGCATGTATAGAATCTACATTTCTACAGAAGCTTTTACTGACAGAATCAGATTTGTATTCATTGGTTTGCCTGGGTCTCATGGGAATGAAAATATGAAGAACTAACTGAAAGAGATATTATTGTTTTATGTAAAGGGTAGTTATTTATGTAGAGCTTAACTGGAAAAGATATTATTAAGTGTGTACGTAAATGGTAGTGCCTGTGAGTAATGTGCTGGGGCATCATATCATCATACACGCATTAGAACGTGAGGAAAGTCTTGAGAGTGGGCTACAACCTCTCCTGACCCACAATGCTGGACTAGAGTCTCCAGAGGGAACAATTCTTACTGGAAGAGATATTATAAAGTGTTTCCATAAAGGGTTCTGTCCATTAACCCTTCCAGTGCTAAGTCTATTTTCATCCAAAGCACAAGGATGCGAAGAGTTTTGATAACCATTTAAACCCTGTCATTTTGGTATTTGTTGGATACCTCTCTCTGAGTAACCTTTCTTGAATATAAATCATTTAAATTCAAACTCACCTTTGAAGTCGCAAATGAATATTTCAAATTGAGTCGACCTATGCAGTTGCAATGACATATGTGACCTTGAATAAGTAAAGGTCAAGGTCATAGTCAAAAGGGTCAAGGTTGCATGTACTGCTGCCTTTCTTGCTTAACCCTTCAAATGCTCAAGCTACCGTCATCCAAAGCCCAAGAACTTGAAGATTTTAGAAACCTACCTAAACCCTGCCATATTGGTATTCATTGGATACCTCTCATTGAGTAATCTCAGATGAGTACCCATATGGCAGGGTTTCGGTGATATTTCAGGGTTTTTGCATCATTTTGCATTGGTCAAATTAGTTACCAGCAGCATAAGGGTTAACATTATGAATTCATGCTTAGGGGCTAGGCTTACCATATATGGCTCTATGGCTTCAGGTGAAAACATATTGGTGGCAAGATCCAATTTTTAGGTACACACTATCGCTAAACTTTCTTCCTTTATCCTGTAATTCGGTTATGTGAGACAATCTTGCGCATTCAGATTGTGCAATCACATCAGAGCTGCCCTTCAGGGTAAATCCATTGCATGTTGGCATTTTTCTTTATCGGGACTTAACACGGAGAATCCATCTTCTAAAAGCTACAAGATTTGATAAGCGCCGCTGACTGAATCACTCCCTTTGGATAAGTGGGCGCCGGCCCTTTCAGGCAAGGTAGTTTTTCCACCATCAGTGCTTTCAGGCCTGGCTTGATACAAGCTGTACAACATACATGACAACCTTATATGCAGAAGTGTCCTGCAGAGATAGCCTATGGAAACATAGTGCTTATCATTTAACAAGAGAAATTGATCAGTGACTGTGGCTATTTTTGTTACCCTTATGCTGCTGGTGGTTAATTTTGTTCAATACAAAATAATGCAAAGAACCTGAAATATGACTGAAACCCTGGCACATAGGTACTCGATAATCTGAGAGTTCTCAGTGAGAGCTATCCAATGAATACCAATATGACAAGGTTTAGATGGTTTTCAAAAATCTTTTCGTCCATGTGCTTTGGACGATAGTAGCATCAGCATTGAAAGGGTTAAATGAATTTGATTGTCTTGCACGCATATATGCATGCAATATAGTTCTCTATAGGTTATGTTATCACAAGCAAATATTTGCGTGTGTGGCATTGGAAGGGTTAAACCTCCTTATTTGCTTACACCGCCAGCTTGCAGTAATGCCTCTTTTGTCATTAGTTTGCCTGTAGAATTGTTATTGCCAGTCTTGCAGCTTCTTAGTCCACTCTGCCCTCAGTCGTTTTCATAAAACAATTATGCTGGGAAGAGATTGGCAACTTTGGAAGATAATTGTATATTAGCTGGCTACCATAGGAGTGTACTAGGTTATCACTGATATCCTGTTACTTTCCTATGCAGATAATGTCCCTTATGCTAATGCTGGCTAATTTTGCCTCTACAAAATGATGCAAAAAACCTGAAAAATGACTGAAACACTGGCAAATGGGTACTCATTTGAGAGTACTCAGTGAGAGCTATCCAATGAATACAAATACGAGAGGGTTTATATGGTTTTCAAATGTATTTTGGTTGTTGTGCTTTGAACGAAAGTAGCCTCAGCATTGAAAGGGCCGGATATCTGTAAAACTTCTTTCACTGGCTGCTTCAACTTAACCCTTCCAATGCTGAGGCAACTTTTCTCTAAAGCATTAAAGAATGCTAATATTTTTGAAATCCTTTCAAACCCTGTCATGTTGGTATGCATTGGATAGCTCTCGCTGAGTACTCTCAAATGAGTACCCATGTGCCAGGGTTTCAGTCATTTTACAGGCTTTTTGCATCATTTTGTATTGGCAAATTGGCCACCAGCAGCATGAGGGTAAATGATCATATTGAGGTCTGCAGGTGAGGATATAATAAGTTGGTTCTTGATACTGCTAATGGAAAATCTGAGCTGACGTGAAGATAAAACATAAACATGATGCATAACCTGCTCCCCTCCTTTCCACCTAAGGGGTTTTGTTTGATAGTGAATAAAAGGAATGGAATGTACCCAACCATTTATTCTCCCCAGCAACTGCTTTTCTTTGAATCCAATTGTTTAACCCTTATGCTGCTGGTGGCTAATTTGGCCAATACAAAATGATGCAAAAAACCTGAAAAATGACCAAAACCTTGGCACATGGGTACTCATCTGAAAGTACTCAGGGAGAGCTATCCAATGAATACCAACATGGCAGGGTTTAGATGGTTTTCAAAACTCTTTGCATCCTTGTGCTTAGGTTACATTTTTAGGTTACATCAGGGGGTTTCCCACATAATCTATTCCCCTCTTTTCAACACCAGTATAGGGTGTTTTCTTCATAGAGAATAAGTGGACTTTATCCAACCATTTATTTTCTACACCAGTTACCTTTTCTTTCAATCCATGTTTGAATAATTTGCTTCGTTTTTAACCCTTAAATGCTTCTGGTGGCTAATTTGGCCAATACAAAATGATGCAAAAAACCTGACTGAAACCCTGGTAAATGGGTATTCATATGAGAGTACTCAGTGAGAGCTATCCAATGAATATCAAAATGACAGAGTTTAGATGGTTTTCAAACATTTTTGAGTTCTTGAGCTGTGGATGAACGTAGCCTAAATTTAGCATTAGAAGGGTTTAGTTCCATTCTGACATTTCCCAGATAAACTGCTCCCCTCTTTCTGTATAGGGGATAATAAAAGACTGTTTAATTTCTCCAGCAATTGCCATTTCTCACAATCCCTCTCTTGGCTCAGTGGGAATGGTCCTTACAGGCGTTGCACACACAAACTAGGGTCAGCCTCCAAGGCCTAATGGTCTAATGCATTGCCTGCTGACTCTGCACATCAAGGGTCCTACTTCAGGCTGGTAAGAAAGTTGCCAGTTACTTCGGGATCATCAGTGTTTTCCCCGAACCTTTTGAAGTGAATTCTACAGTAAATAGGGACAATTCTGCTGCATCAACAGTAGACCATACAATGGTGCTTATGCACTTTGACAGCGGCCTGTACATGAGCTGGCACCTGTTTCTAAGGAAAACAAACAACATATGAGGATTACCATTGTTGAACTATTGTATAGAACTAGAAGGCCATTTGCTGACTAAGTTTAGCTAGGTTATACTTAAAGGTAAAACTTTTCTCTTTTTTTATTGTGGGAGAAACAGGTTCCACCACTTATGGATGGGAAGACAAATAATCATAGCTTAGTCCCAAGACACAAAATCACTTACGGGTGCGAGATTGTTCATCTTCCCATCTAGTCGTGATAGAACCTCTATTTCTCTCTCTATTATTATTCCACAGACCCTCAAGCCGATTCTCTAAATACCCTTCTGATATATAGAGATGGTAGCGATAGCGTTATATAATCCCCCGCCTCCCTGTAATCACGAGCACCCACTCTCTCTCTATCGCCCGCTGATTGAGAGACAGCGCCTATTCTGCACAGATAAGCACCCTTATCTGTGCCCGTCATCATTGCGTATTAATTAGATCCTGGAGGGGGGACTGGCAGTAAAAGACACCTCACTCTCCCAATAATTGCTCGGCGAGATGAATTCGCAGAGATTTTCTTCCAACAGGAGCTACTTAAAAGGGACACTGATGATGTTTTACGAGTATGGCCAAATTTGTCCGGGACATTACCAGGCCACGGAATTGGAAATTATCTGTCTCTCTACTGCCAGGTTATGTGTATTTTAACCCTTATGCTGCTGGTGGCTAATTTGGCCTTTACAAAATGATGCAAAAAAAAACTGAAAAATGACTGAAACCATGGCAAATGGGTACTCATCTGAGAGTACTCATCAAGAGCTATCCATTGAATATCAACATGACAGGGTTTAGATGTTTTTCAAAAATATTTGCATCCTTGTTCTTTGTACAAAATTAGCCTAATAGCATTGGAAGGGTTAACTCATTCATGCCTGTAGAGGCAAGCGCAAAAGTGGTCTAACCATTTTTGTAATAGTTTTGTCAGAAAGCTTGAATTTAGAAATATTTAAAAGAAACAGATTTTTCAGTACTCAAGCTTCAATTCTCTTTTAAATAATTCTAAAATCTATGCTTTATTTCCAAGTTATTTTCAAAACTATCTTGTAGTCGCCAAAAATTGCTCTGATCATTTTCGTGACAACTTTCTCAGGAAAGCATGATAATTGTAATATTTGAAGGAAAAATATTATCAGAACTTGTCCTTCAATTCTCCTTCAAATATGAAATTTATGCTTATTTGTTTAAGTCATTGTCAAAACTCTCATGGCTCCAGATGACATTTCTAATGGTTAGGAATAAATTTGGACATTGTTAGTTTAACCCTTGGGCTCCCAGACTACTCTGTTGTCATGGGAACAGTTCCATAAAGCTGTTGTGACATGACATGTCTAATAGTTTGACAGTGAGAATGATTTCAGCATCCTGACATTGTAAACCATTCTTACTTAAGGACACCAATGTGGTTTTTTGAATAAGAGGGAGGGAGGGAGGAAATTGGTTTTTATGTTGCTTTCAACAGCTTTGGTCATATCACAACTAGATAGAAACTCTTAGCTGGAAGAAATTCTCTAATTTTTACAAATAGTTCCAAGGCAGTATTTCAGTAGCAGAAGCACCATAGGCAGCACTCCTCAATACCGCATATTTATATAGCGACCAGGCCATACACTAATGGGAATCCAGCAGAGACTCGACTCGGAACCTACAACCTCACGTCTGGGAGCCATGCTGATTGTGCTAATAGTTTTGGTATAATATAGAAAAAGGCGTCCTGTTCTATGACCATAGACAGCCCTTTACAGCCCTTTTTATAGCGACCAGGCCAACCCGCTTATTATCCAGTGGAGACTCGAACCTACAACCTCACACTTGGGAGCCAGGCCATGGCAGATCCCCATTTTGTGAATAAGAGGTAGCATTATAATTGATAAGCACACACAAGCAGGCACTATGACCCCCCTCACAGCCTGTCTGTTTTGATAGCCTATGGGAGGAGTAGTTGTAACCCTTATGCTGCTGGTGGCTAATTTAGCCAACACAAAATGATGCAAAAACCTGAAAAATGACTGAAACCCTGTCATATGGGTATTCATCTGAGAGTACTCATCAAGAGCTGTCCAATGAATACCAACATGACAGGGTTTAGATGGTTTTCAAATATCTTTGCCTCCTTGTGCTTTGGACTAAAGTATTTTGCCTCAGCATTGGAAGGCTTAAGCACACACTCTCGGCCCATTCTGCCCCTCACAGCAGCAGCCTGCCTATATTGATTGCATGGCAAAATGCATGTTAATTGGCTCTCGCCCCGTTGACTTATGTTGTACATCATTGCGTGGGAAAGAATGGGCAGTAACACTTGTTCCGACAGCGAGACGGTTGCAGCGCACTTCAGTGGCAGCAGCAGCCTGTGATTAAATGGCCCCTCATGCATCGCAAGCCCAGGTGCTCTGGCGGACATCCTCCTGAAAATCCCTGAAAATGAATGCAATTAATTGTAAATACTATACTTTTTTAGGAAGACAATTTTGTCCCTGAAAATAAAAAATATTTATATATTCTGGCCCTGAAAGGTAAGAAAAAAATATTCTGGCCCTGAAAATTGGTACTCTTATGGATATCTTCCTGAATTTCAAAGAAAATCAATTTGATGAATTGAAAATACTATCCTTTTTTATGAAAAGAATTCTGCCCCTGAAAACCAAGAAAAAGTATTCTGTCCCTAAAAGGCAAGAGAAAATATTCTGGCCCTGAAAATTGCGAATGTCTGGAGATACTTTTTTGGGCTCTGCCAGAGAAGAGAAAAGAATTCTGAACTGGTAAAAAAAGGATAGTCCCCATAGAATATCAAACTGTCCACCCCTTAATGGGTTTGTTTTCTAGAAGGAAAACAGTTCATTTGTGTTTAATTTCTTATAATTGAGCACATTTTCCAAGGTCTCTGAGAGATAGCGGAGTTTGTTGGCTAGATAAGGTTCTGTTCTTTTGCTAAAAGTTGGAAGCTTTATCGTTGAGGCTGGTTTTATCTGAGTTTTCTTGCATGTCTTGAGTTATCTCACCATTACCAAATTCAATATCAAGAAATTCCAAGGATTATCCTAGGAAAATCCCAGGATTTCCCAGGACATCTGAGCCACATTTGGAAAGGGAGCATAAGGTGGGTGTTTCATGTTAAGCTTTTTGCTGTGGTTGAAAGTGGTTGATCCAGTCATACCAGGAACTTCGCAATTAAGCCTACATTGGTGGTGTTATTTGGTGTTCTTCATTTCTCCATCAAATATTTCCCAAAAATCACATTTATTTGAGAGATATTACTAAGACAGTCAGGATGTTTTTGTGCGCTACAGGTATGAACGGGTTAACGGGTCTATCATTGCCGGCAGTTGAGAGTGTTTAATGGTGAGGAATGAGTGTGGAGATTGATTTTTTCACTGATACGTGCTACTGATGGCTTCTCACGCACCAACGGCAATTAGGATTCAACGGCGACAGGTAGTGGGGTATTTATCAATACAGGTGGCAGCACTTGTGTGGGTGCTATTGTTAACCCTTGTGCTGCTGGTGGCTAAATTGGTCAACAGGAAATGATGACAAAAAGCTGGGGAATGACTGAAACCCTGGCATATGGCTACTCATCTGAGAGTGCTCAGTCAGAGCTATCCAATAAATACCAACATGACTTGTTTCGGATGATTTTCAAAATCTTTGGCATTTTTGTGCGTAATGGACGAATGTAACCTCAGCATCAGAAGGGTTTACCCATTCATGCTTGTTCCATTCAATCTACCCGACTATTTTGGTGGTATCTCTCTACCAAAAGCTATATTTTGAAAATATTTGATGGAGAAATGTTCATCGGAACTATATCTACAACTCTCCTTCAAATATTTTTCAATTTTATGCTTAATTCTAAAGTTATCTTTAAATGCATGACAGGTCCAGACGATATTGATCAAGTAGATCTCCAGGCATGAATGGGTTAATGCCAGCTTGGAAAGGCGTACATCAATTAGAACTGAATTCATGGCACAGGCATTCATCAAAATAAGTGCCAGTTCTCATTTGTATGTACATATCAATGACGGTTCAGGTATGAAGTAAACAAATGGGGGCACAGTTTTGTGTGCAGATGTATTTCATGAAACAGGAAAGTGTACTGCATTGGTAACCCATATCAATGATTAGAATTGGTTATATGATGAAAAGAAAATGCATCTCTGATAGGTTTGAAAATAATTACATAGTTATGGTTGTAATCTCAGTATATTGTAGCCTCCCTTGAAAAATAGGACGCCCCAAAATTTGCCAATTGCCAATTTTGGGCACTCACATATAAATCCTGGCTAACGACCCTGTATATATTAGTATGGTGAAAAAGTGGCAAGAAGCAAAATCCCCCAGAATTCCAATTGCTAGTGGTTGGAAAGACAAGGAAGTGAGTCATAGTATTTGCAGCATCTCTGTAGAAATTAGGCCTCCAATTCAAGGAGGGGGAGGAGGAGGAGGAGGAGGAAGTGTAGCGGTCTGACCCTGATCCAATTAGGAAGGAAATCAGCACCATAAGTGGCATGTGGAGAATGCCATGTGCATTTCAAGGATGCCCAGCTAATCAATTTCTCTCGGGAAAACACGCTTGTTGCGCTGATTTACCCGCACTCCAATCTAACAGTCATCCGGGGAATTTAGATTTGTAATTTGGTTTATCATTGCTTTTTCTGCCATATTAGGGTTAAATTGTTACTGACTACTAAGCTAGAAAGAATTTAGAATTAAATTTAAATTTAAATTGACTAGTTAGCTAGATAATAGATAGAATTTAGATTTGGAATGCATTTCAAGGATGCCCAGCTGATCAATCAATTTCTCTCGGGAATACACGCTTGTGGCGCTGATTTACACACACTCCAATCTCACAGTCATCCAGGAAATTTATATTTGTAATTTCATTTATCATCACGTATTGTGCCATATTAAGGCTGAATTGTTACTGACTAGTTAGCTAGATGGAATTTTGATTTGTAATCTTATTCATCATCACTTTTTCTGAGATATTAAGGCTGAATTGTTACTGACTACTGAGCTGATAGAATTTAGAATGCTGTTTTTCACCTTTTCTGCACTACTACAACTAAATTGTGACTAGCCAATTGGTGGTGGTTGAAATCAGAGTACTCTTCATAAACCACTCTCTCTCATATGCCATGAGCCGGATTCCAACCTGGACATACTGATGTCATCAGGGATAGGGTCCAACAATTATAGGATTAAGTCTATTGGTAAACGTATAGTAGGGCAACTTCTCATTTGGTTTCATCATGCTTAAGGCATGTGAGAAAGTTGCCAGTGACTTAGGTACAGTTTCCCTCTGTAAACGTCAGTTTCCGTTACAATTGATTAGTCAGGATTTAGCCTTCATATGGCAGAAAGGTAAAGATAAATGAAATTCCAAATTAATCTCAGGAGTAAAGGTGATATTTCTATTATATTACTGATGATCATTACGAAGATATACTTTTGTGAGAATTGGTTTTGGGAATGTTCCAATGAGTTCCTCTTAGAGAGGGCCTTTCAATAGAAACACAAAAAAAGAAAATGATGAATGCAACCCTCTGGACATGTAAAGGTTTAACCCATTCATGCCTCTAGTGGCCTAAATATGTTGATGATAACTTTCTAAAAATCATATTTGGGAAAATATTTGAATGATAAATGTTAAGCATAATGCAAGTGACACTTTTCCTTCAATAGGTTATGATTTATCGCTTTATTCCTAGTTACTTTCATAAGGTATGTGGATCTGCATTACACTTTGCGAGGAGAGGGGGTATAAGAATGTTGTCATCAGGAATAGGTCTCAGGTCTTGAGGGATTAAGTTCACTGGTTAAAGATTGATATATTGAATTTACTTTGATATCAATTTTACAGCCTGTCAAAAGAGCCTTTTGGTCCAACCACATGCAGTAGCCTGATTTACATTTAGTCCCTCTGATTAAGACATCTTTATATATGCTAAATAGATCTGCTTGTGTGTGTATACTATTTCACATTTGAAAATACTTATAGAATAAAGTATGTTTGAAAAAAGGCAAAGAAGAGTTGTTTACAATTGTTCTGATAATTATTTCTCTTACAAATATTTTCTAAAAGAGGCTTTTATCGACAAAATACTGCCGAAGTAGTGTGTAATTTGTTAGAAAAGTAACTCAAAACTTATAATTTGAGTGATTGTAGAGTGGGTATTATCGGATATGACAGATGCTGAAAAAGCCCTGTCTGCTATCCCTTTTTTTATAAGTGCATCATTGAATTCCCCAAGATAATCAGATCATTGTCGCAGAACAGGAAATCTGAGCTGACTCCCTCTCCGTGTGGATATGGAAAATTTGATTTCAACTTTTTCTCAGCTTCCTCTAAACAAATTGAAGCTCTAGGGGAGGATTCGATTTTCCATCTATCATATTTCTGCTGATGATAAAATCTGATATCCTGGCAACTTACTGTACTTTTATTGTTACTTGATACGTTTATTGAATAATACAGCTTGATTGATGTTATTTGATTTATAAGCATAGATCTTTTTCTGGAAACTTTGAACTTAAACACCTCTGATAAGTTAAATTGTCAAAGCCCACATAAGTTGATTCTACAAGATGCAATTATTAATCTGATGTGTGATTTATAAAATTCCCACGCTTGAAGTGGTAGCATATTTGCAGTTTATTTTATTGCATTATTTGCAAAATTGGAAGTACTCTTTTTTAGGAATCCTTTCTAATCCTTCTCCTTAACCCTTCCATTGCCACACACACTTATATAGGCTTGTGGTAGCATAATCTAGAGTATCATGCATACCTATATGCATGCTAGATTACAAATTAATTTATAAAGGAGCCTGGATTTGCAATCTAAAAGCCCGCCTACTTAGCTCAAAAAAGGAGGTAATTGGCTGTCAGAAAGTTGTGCTCGATTCACAGTTCATTTTGGTATGTCACATGACTATATTGGACCAAAATCTTAGAAGATCACCAGAACAACCTGCTACTAGATTTTGGACTATGGTCCCCATTATAATTTGGCATCAGACCTTTGTGAGGAAAACTACGATTTGGACACTCAAGGGTTATTTTCCTCTCTTTCTTTACCTCCGCCTTGTCCCTCTATTTATTCCTTGATCCTTTTCTATTTGTTCCCCTCCTCATATTCCCCCTTGCTCTGGCTATTTTCCTGAGGAGGCAGCTGCAAGGCGGCCGGTTCAGTGGTCCTGGAGTGTGGAGCACAGCTGCAGCTGATGCCGTAAGGGTGGGGTAGTGCTATCGCCCCCCACTAGTGATAAATTATCTTGGTTTGATGCATAGACTTCTCCCTTGGTATTGAGAGCTGCGTAGAACTGTATATCATAGAGTTGGGATAGATCTGGCTGGACAGATGGTCCCATTTTAGTGTAGCCTTCATTTTGAAAAATAGCTGCATTACAAGTTTGCTGGTGCTAATATGGTGATATCACAGGATTAGATCTAGCTGGATAGATTGGTACATAGATAGGCTCTTACTTAGACTGCACCTTGAGACAGTGCTGAAGTCATCTTAAAGGTAGTGTGATAAATCAGGTATGTACACATTTTTTTACCATATTTATCTTTGCAGAATGAATTCAACTTTAGACAATTGTTTATTGTATTTTCTTTCTTTCAAAAGAAAATATGATGACAATTGCAGAAATATTATTTTGTATGAATTAGATTTGATAATACCCAAAATTAGATTTTTTAGATAAAATCTGCAAATGAATGAATACTGTTGAAGAAAACAACTGGAAATGAATTATGAATTGGCATACTATTTTGAGAAGAGTGAATGAATACTGTTGAAGAAAACAACTTGGAAATGAATTATAAATTGGCAGACTACTTGCAGGAAAGTTTTTGGTTGAGTCGTGATTAACTTTTCTCCTCCAAATATTCTCTTAATAAGACATTTTCTGAGGAAAGTTTTTGGCTAAGTCCTGATAAACTTTCCTCAAATGTACTAGTAATAAGACATTTTCTGAGGAAAGTTTTTTTTTGATTAAATCCTGATAAAGTTTTCTCCTAATACTCTCTTAATAAGAGATTTTCTGAGGAAAGTTTTTGATTGAGTCCTGATAAACTTTTCTCTCTTTTTTCTCTTAATAAGAGAGTTTTGGGATGCCACAGGGCTGGCTGATTGGGTAAAGTGAAGATGCTTTGAGATGGATGAAGGAAGTCTCTGTGGGTAATCTCCAGCAGGAAAGATGTTAGCTTGTGTCTTATTAGATCCTTTGTTTCCCTGCAGCGCTGTCAGGTAATCTGCATGTGTGGAATAGTTGAGTGATAGAATGATCCTCTTCTCTCCCTCCTGGCAGGCATGCAGCAATTTTCTGTGGACTCATGCTCATACTGGGGAGTGGGCATGTCCTCTCACATGTCAAGTGCAAATTTTTTATATCAATACACTGAGGCGGGGGGAATAGGTAGAAACGAACAGCCAACTCCAATCCTAAACCAGAGCCTATTTGTTTTTCTTTCTTTCAATAAACCATTATTTTTTTCATTTCTTGCAGTTATCGGCCAAAGCACAAGGACGCAAAGATCTTTGAAAACCATCTAAACCCTATCATGTTGGTATTCATTGGATTGAGTACTCTCAGATGTGTACTCATGTGCCAGTGTTCCAGTCATTTTTCTGCTTTTTTGTGCATCATTTTGTATTGGCCAAATTAGCCACCAGCAGTATAAGGGTTGAAATGATGTTTTACTAATAGATTGATTGTTTTCTTGTTGCAGTTATCTTCCAATGCACATACCTCACAGATCCGTGCCTTAGAGGAGTCCAATCAAAACCTTCGCAAGGAGCTCGAGTCGTTGGGGAAGGCAGTAGAGGACAAGGACAGATTAGTAAGTATTCCTGACCTTTTCATTATGCATTATTTTTTATGTGTGTATTTTGCCATGAAAATAAAATAATAAAATAACTAAAATTTCCAGAGCCTACTAAGTCATATTATCCTCCCAATGCATGCTGAGGTTACTTTTGTCCAAAGCACAAGGACGCAAAGACTTTTGAAAACCATCTAAACCCTGTCATGTTGGTGTTCTTTGGATAGCTCTCACAGATAAATTAGCCATATGCCAGGGTTTCAGTCAATTTTTCTGGTGTTGTGCATCATTTTGTATTGGCTCCACTAGCCACCAGCAGCATAAGGGTTAAGATATAAACTAGAAAGCTAGAACACTCCTTTTTTATTGGTATTTATCTGTGCTGTTGCTCTGCAATTTAAGGCATTTTATTTAGTCATATTTAGCCAGTCAGGAACGTTTCTCCCTTAGCATTTGTTCCTTATATTAGATAAGAGCATAGTATCCGGCGAATACCAGGCAGTGATTTTTGCTGGGTAGACTGGTTTCCTCATCACTGACGACTGGCCAGTCACAAATTAGTATAGCAGAAAAAGTGACGAAAATCAAAATTGCAAATCCAGATAGATGGATGAAACGTGCCTTTGTTCAATGGAAGAGTGAGGGTCACACAGTGGAAATGAATTCCAAAAGAGTTTTTGTCATAGAATTGCTTTTTCCACTAGATTTTTGCTGAAAAGAAAGAAAAAGCTGATCATCAGTGATAGTCCTGCTCCACTAATTAGTTCTAATTGGGTTATAATCTGGCTCACAGTATTGAGAAATTGCCAGTGACTTGGGGTTAGGTGTTTTTTCCAGGTACTCAGGTTTCCTCCACCAGTTACAACTTGCTAGTCTCTACTTGGCTACAATATGGCAGAAAAAGTGATGAAAAACAAAACTCCAAATTCCAACTGACCAGCCACCATTTATCCTAACTATTGCGGAAAAATGTAATGATTATCAAAATTTCAAATTATTCCACCACCAATGATTGGGTTAGTCATGATTTTGCTGCAATTTGGCAGAAAAAGTGACAAAACAAAATAAATTTCAAATTCCAAACTGACCAGCCACCATTTAGCCTATTTATGACAGAGAAAGTGATGATAGTCAAAATTCCAAATTACTCAACAAAGAACACCTGATATAGGGGTCTTATATAATTGTACAGCATGGCTATGATCCTCGGCGAGCAGGAAATAAACCAGAAAATTGTAAATAAAAATAAAATACTCCACCACAAACGATTGGTTAGTCATGATTTTTCTGTAATATAGCCGAAAAATGGATGAAAAAGTAACAAAATTCCCAATGCTTCTCCTTTTTTTTTTTTAAATTACACACATATCTAATTGGATATTTCATTTCACATAAATACAGGTATGTATACTGTAGAATAGGTATATATCGCGCTACAAAAAATTCGCGAAAAAGCCGATTTTTCGGTTTTTCGCGTGTACTTTATTTCGCGTGTGAGCATGTTCTTCAGCGCCATCTATTGAACCAAACAGTAATCTTAAAAATGCAAACATTCGGCGGCCATCTTGCGGCTATAATCTGGCAGAAGTTTCAACAAAATTGGACTGGTAAACATGCCATTTATAATATCATACCTTGGTAACTTTTTCATAAGTTACCAATGTGTCATATTATAATGAGTTTGTGAAGTTGTTGCATGTATTCCCCTTCGTTTCAGCCTAGGACCGGCTACGAGTGAGAATCACGCTATGCTGGTATATATTCGTCAACTGCGAATACACGTATTGCCGTAAACAGTAAATTGGCAACGATTCAATTCAAGTCAGGAACAATATCATTATTTCTTTATAATATCCATTATTCTGATAATTATCAACATACACATGTATGTATGTTGATAATTATCAAATGTTTCCATCGCATCACCTGTCCGAGTCTATCGAACAATGGTGGCAGCCATCATGTATCTCGTAAGAGATCCATAGATTGGCCCAGGTATCCTAGAAATTTCACATGTAAGAATGCGAATTATGTTATGATACATTGGTAACTTATTCATAAGTTACCAATGTATCATATTATGATAGCTTTGGGAAGTTATTGGACGTATTTTGTTTCGTTTCAGCCTCGGACCGGCTACTAGTGAGAATCACGCTATGCTGGTATATACTCATCAACTGCAAATACACGTATTGCCGTAAACAGTAAATTGGCAACAATTCAATTCGAGTAGGAACAAGATAATTATTTCTTTATGATATCCATCATTCTGATAATTATCAACATACACATGTATGTATGTTGATAATTATCAAATGTTCCCATCGCAGCACCTGTCCGAGTCTATCGAACAATGATGGCAGCCATCTTGTTTCTCGTAAGAGATCCATAGATTGGCCCAGGTATCCTAGAAATTTGAGATGTAAGAATGCGAATTATGTTATGATACATTGGTAACTTATTCACAAGTTACCAATGTATCATATTATGATAGCTTTGGGAAGTTATTGGACGTATTTTTCTTCGTTTAAACCTCGACCGTCTAGGAGTGGAATTCACCAACCGACGCGCCACCACCTCCAGTGGGGGGTAGCGTTACCATGTATATAATTGATCGCGTGCGCTAAGTTCGCGAGTGCGATACTAGTTCGCGTATTCGCGAAATAATCGCACACGCGAACTTTACCTGTTCTACAGTATATCATCTATAAATATCATATCACTTATGCTATTATTGAGTACAATGCATTTTCCACTGGAGATGAGGGAGATGAGTGTACTGCAGGAACCAATTGTTCTCTATTTGTGCCTGAGAGATGCCTAACGAGATGCACACAGACAGTGCACCTTGAAGGTGATAAATTTGCACCTATTCCCGCCCCATGAGAGTGCACCCCACATCACCTGCCAACAGGTGCTACCTATTGTTCTACAATAGACTGCTGCCTGTGATGTTTGGGTGCAGGATAATAAACAAGAAAATTAGAATTAAAAAAAAGATTACACCACCAAAGATTGGTTAGTCATGATTTAGCTGCAATATGGCTGAAAAAAAAAGAATGAAATGTAACAATATTCCCAATGCATCTTTCCCTTGAGATGAGGAAGAGGAGTGCACTACTAGACTATACAGGAACCAATTATTCTCTATTTGTGCATGAGAGATGCCTAACGCGATGCACACAGACAGTGCACCTTGAAGGCGTCTCCCAGCTGCCCTGCTGAGGGACCACAGCGAGTTAATCTCGCCTTATGGTGTGATAAATCAGCACTTATTCCTGCCCCATGAGAGAGGACCCCGCCTCACCTGCAAACAGGTGCTACCTATTGTTCTATAGTAGATTTCAGGTGAGAAATGTTGCCCACTGTCTCCTAGCCTGGCAGTCAGGGCATCTCAGTACTACCCGCCCCTTGTGAGTGCACCCCGCATCATCTGCAAACAGGTGCTACCTATTGTTCTATAGTAGACTTCAGGTGAGAGATGCTGCCTGTCTCTCCTAGCCTGGCAGTCAGGGTATCTCTACTGACACCCAGCAGGGTTCGACTTTCCCAGGTGCCCAGGGGCATATGCCCCTAGACTTTACAGTGGGCTCCTAGATTTTTGAGATTGGGGGCCGAAAATAGTATGTGTATTAACCAGAAATCCTGTTTTTTTTCAACAAAAGACCTTTTGGGGCCCCTAGCCTAAATTATGTGTCAGACCCTGCCTATACAGCCCACTGCCTCCTAGTCTTGTAGAAACTAACCCTTCCAATGCGGAGGCTACTACCGTCCAAAGCACAAGGACGCAATGAATTTTGAAAAACGTCTAAACCCTGTCATGTTGGTATTCATTAGATGGCTTTAGCTGAGTACTCTCAGATGAGTAAACATGTGCCAGTCATGTTCAGTCATTTTTTAGGTAATTTTATCATCATTTTGTATTGGCCAAATTAGCCATCAGCAGCATAATGGATAATACCAGCTCAGTTGATTCTCAATGGAAATCCAAGTGTTTTCAAGGAAATCCATACTGAGTCTGAGCTGTCTGTTGCCAGAGAATTATTACCTATAAGAAATACTTTAACTTTATACCTCTCCATTTTTGGGGGGAGAAGTATGAAATTATTATTGTGTGTGTCCTGGCCTGGTTATTTTTGATGTTATTAAATTACCCTTTTGTTTGTTGGGAACTCCTTAACCCTTTTGCTCCTGATGGCTAACTTGGTCAATATGACATGCTGACAAAAAGTGAAGAAATGACTGAAACATTAGCACATGGGTACATATCTGATAGTACTTACCAAGAGCTTTCAAATGAATACCAACATGACAGGGATTAGATGATTTTGATATTTTTTTGTCTTCTTCTGATATTGCGCATTTGGCAAAAGTAGCCTCAGTATCAGACGGGTTATGTACAAGAAGTATCCTTATACTTCATTTTCATTATAAATGAATGTGCCAACTCAGTGAAAAGTTTCACCAACACTGATGATCCATCTGACCCTGACACCCCCCTCCCCCATCAAGCCATATCACTGCATATAAACTCTATCCCCCATTGTCTGAGATCTGATTGACCGGAGTAGTTTGTATAATTTGCGGGTGTCCGTGGAATACCCCCATGCCTCTGCGGTGATTGTGTTTTGTGATTACAATTGGAGCCCGGAGGTGCGTCCCCGAGGCTTGTCGCTGATTGGCTTGTCGTGTCTCGTTAGCCGTTATGCGGCACGCGATTGAAGGGGATCACATTTTGAAGGCGGGGTAATGAACAAATAAGGTATTTTTCCGCTGTTCGTATCCCGGGGATGTGCGACACAACATGCATGTAATTGTGGGGTAGACGTGATTGAGGCTCTGGCTTGCCCAGTCTCTGGTGCATGATGACCTACTATAGCACAGCAATGGGAATATTCCTAGCCAGTGACTTAGCTAGGACTGGTCATAAGAGGCCAGGATTTCAAAAATGCCTGTCCAAAATAGCAATTCCGAAATATCTGCCTGTCCAGATTCTTTCTAGTCCTGTTGTGCTACATAGCATATGGTGCTTTTTTCAAGGGCAACCACAAGGCATCAATAAAGTTATAGATAAGCTAATATTATGAAAAGGAAACACACCTTATAATGCCTTTTTGATGGTGCTGGGTAATTCCATCCTGAAGGAGCACTTGCCAATAACCTGACCTCTGTAGATGAAAAGGGAGGTCAATTTTATTGATATGATATTAGTGCTGGTTCATTTCATCCTATATTTGGCTATATTTGATGTTGATATAAGAGTCGGGGATTGATTATGTATTAGTTATGGTTCATTTGATGTATCTTATATTTGACTGTATTTGATGTCGCTGCAAGGGTTGGGGTATTGATTTGATATTAGCTATGGTTCATTTGACGTATCCTATATTTGGCTGTATTTGATGTTGATGTGAGGGTGGGGGGATTGGATGATAACTCTGATGATGTTATTAGCTATAGGTCTATTCATCATTTCTGTACTACTGTCAGTCCGCTTGACCCCACACAAGCCTAGCTATAAGGCCTTGTTTCTGGTACTGCTGCCCCTGCTTCTATTACTGCTACCACCATCTCATCTTCTTTGATGATGATGATGATGATGATGAAGATGATGATGATGATGATGATGATGATGATGATGATGATGATGTTATTAGCTATGGCCCTATTCATCATTTCTGTACTACTGTCAGTCCGCTTGACCCCACACAAGCCCTGCTATAAGGCCTCGTTCCTGGTACTGGTGCCCTTGCTTCTATTACCGCTACCACCATCTCATCTTCTATGATGATGATGATGATGATGATGATGATGATGATGATGATGATGATGATGATGATGATAAAGAAGATGCTGATGAAGATGATGATGATGATGATGTTATTAGCTACAGCTCTATTCATCATTCTGTACTGTTGTCAGTCTCCTTGACCCCACACAGGCCCAGCTATCAGGTCTCGCACCTTGTGCTACTGCCCCCCCCCCCCCCCCTATCACTACTGCTACCACCATCATAATGATAGATGATGATGATGGTTATGATGATGATGATGATGATGATGATGAAGATGATGATGATGATGATGGTGATGATGATGGTGATGATGATGGTGATGATGATGATGATGATGACAATGACGATGATGATGATTATTTGTTTATTGATAATGATGCTTTTGATGATTAGGGTAATGATGTGACTGTTATAGCGATTATGATTGTGATGATGATAGTGATGATGATTATGATGATAATGAGCACTATCATCATCATCATGGCCATACGCCTGAAAACCTCAGCTCCTTTCTAAGGGCCCCTTAATTATTATCTGAGTACCATACTACTCAAAGCCGCATAAATTATTCACTTCAAGGAAGTGTCCCCCATTGCCCCTCATGAAACTCGTAGGTGATGTCTTAATGCTGCTTATTGTCAGTGCTAACATGTGTGGCAATCTAATTCATTAAAGAGTTATTTTTTAAATTGTTCTCTGGATCTTTGATACTTCTGGCAATACCTTTGAAATAATGATTGATTTTACTAAATATTTTGAGGAGAGTTGTTTGTAATGTTATGATTTTCATTTCTCCTTCAAATAGTTTCCCACTTATGCTTCAACCTGGGAGATTTCACCAAAATGGTCAGGCTGTATTTGGGTGCTGTGAGCATTATCGGGTTAACCCTTATGCTGACGGTGGCTAATTTGGCCAATACAAAATGATACAAATAAACTGGAAAATGACTGAAACCCT
Organism: Maea johnstoni; assembly: GCA_963942565.1. Lineage (NCBI taxonomy): Eukaryota > Metazoa > Annelida > Polychaeta > Spionida > Magelonidae > Maea > Maea johnstoni. The sequence continues at coordinate 17,057,340 of OZ012691.1, read as the reverse complement.
GGCCCATGGGTACCTAACTGACAGTACTCATCGAGAGCTTTCCAATGTATACCAACATGACATGGTTTAGATGGTTTTTAAAAAATCCTTGCGTCATTGTGCTTTGGATGAAAGTTAAGCCTTAACATTGGAAGGGTAAATTGCCTTTTTGATCTACATATTTGTGTTAATGATTCACTTTGTATCCTTAACATTGATACCTAATTTGATCTTAACCAACTCTTTTCACAGGTAAAAGATTCAAAAAGGGTAAAATCAATAAAATTACTATATCCTTATATGACTTCTATATAAGCCATACTTTTTTGCTGGGTTTTGGTATTTGTACAATGGTTCATTTGGTTTCTCAAGGTTTTTTCAATGTAATTGAAGGCTTTTGATTTTCATTAACTTTAATTTTGATTTCCCACAATTACACCTTTCACTTCTCTTCTATTTTTGGTTTCATGATTTACATAAGATAAGTTTATGAAATAGTGATCTGTCTAAAATGCACATAGTTTCCAAAGGGTGGCTGTATTTTATTGTTATATGTACATAAGCTATTTTAAACTGATTGATAAATATCTTTGAAAAATGTCTTCAATCTATCTTTTTTCTGATTCCATCGGCTGAAATCCTTTTATAAATTAAGGCGTTTAATTCTCTCATGCCTCCTTCATATTTACACTAGCTGTTTGACCTATTTGCACTCATCGTCGGGCAAATTTGAAAAGAACTCTTTAACCAATTCATGCCTCAGAGTAGCACCCAAAACCCCTTGATTATTTTGATGATATCTCTCTAACAAAAACATTTTTCAGGAAATGTTTAAATGATAAATGTAAATCAAAGTTCAACCCACAGTTCTTATTCAAATATTATGTGTATATATGATTAATTCCAAAGTTATTTTCAAAAGTATCAAAGATCCAGACGATATTTGTCAAGGAGATTTGCTGGTATGAATGGGTTAAATATCTAGATAAAATTATTAGTGTCAGATCATGTGTAAGTGGCTGGATGTGAAAGAATTAACCCATTAATGCTCGCAGTGGCCAAAAGAGGCCTGACAATTTTGCTGAAATATCTCAGACTTAAGCATAGTTGATCAAATATTTGGAATGGATGTTAATCAGAAAATTACAAATAAACTTTCTTCAAATATTTTGTAAGAGTCGTCTTATTTCCAAAGTTATCGTCAGAAGTATCAGATGACAATTTCAAGATGAACTTATGAGTATTAACCCATTTACACTCAAAAGAGGCCTGACCATTTTGGCGATATTTTACTTACAAAAGCATTTTCTTGAAAACCTTTGGAGGAGTAATGTTGATCAGAAACCAAACAACAAATCTCCTTCAAACATTTTGTGAATTGTAGCTTTATTCCCTAGTTATTTTAAAAAGTATGAGAGAAGCAGACAATACTTTCTTGTGAAACTCTGGGTGTGAATGGGTTAATGAGTCAATTATCAGCATTGTTCTAGGTTCCCATGAGGTGAGTTGGTCTGGGAGTGGTAATGCATGCTGTGGGGAGCACTGGGTGTTTTGTAACAATTTAGCAGTTTTCATACAATTAATCAATAGATGAAGATCAATTGATGGGATAATCAATTATACAAGAATACATGTTTATATCAATCACTCATCCCATCACATGTGTCCACGTTTATGATTTCTATAGGGAGATATGAAGCTCTTGAGGCATATAAATGTATCCTGGGAACCACTTGCAGTTTTATTCTCCCCTCCTGGTTTTATTTAGTTATATTTGACTGAATGAATATAACTTACCAGTGTTTGATTATTCTGTTCTTTTTTTTCTAGGAATTAGAAGTTTTTCATGTAAGGAAAGAAAATGATGACTTAGGAAAACATTTGGACAGACTAAAGGATAAATCGGCACATCTCGTAAGTTTTTGTTATTTTTTACTTGTGATAATCTTTTCATCATTTTGTTCATAATTAGGAATGTCATAACACCATATGGTAATGGAGCAAGACACTACCCTACACACACACACACACACACACACACACACACACACACACACACACACACACACACACACACACACACACACACACACAGTATATTGCATTATAATTGCATTGAACCTCCATGGACATAAATATTCAAACCGATTCTAATTGCATTTGTTATGTGAAAATCCAGCATGCTGTCATGATGTCAAAGATAAGAGGTCAACGATAGGATATAGTAGTTATTGAAATAGCTTATGAGACACCTACTTGGACATGACTCAAATAGCTATCATAAAGAAGTGTTGATAGTTTCTGATACTAATTTCCTATGAAAATATGATTGCACAGCATGTCTTCATAACAAAGTGATCATGAATACACTTATGAGACATATATCCCTAGACAAAATTCAAACCAAATCTGGTTGCAGATGCTATTTTTCCCTGATGATATGATAATGCACTGTGTTTTCTACACATCACAGCAAGAGGTCACTTATATTGCTTTAATGAGGTCCCTCCTGGTTCAGCTGTGTGAAAACATGATAATGCAGTGTGTTGTCTGTACACATTGCTGCTAGAGGTCACAGATATAGCTTACGAGGTACCCCCTGGGTCCGCGTTATGACAGAGTAGGTCTATAAGGGGCTTTTATCCTCTGGCTGTAAATCCCGTCGGACTGTCTGTGCTGCGGTCTGAGAGCTTGCGAGTGTCTCGAAAACAGCGCTCTCGAGCTGTCATCGCGAGAATCCATCATATATCCCTGCCTCGCCCACCCGCCCGTGCGCCAGGATTGTTATTGCGCTCTATGGGAAATAGGTGCGTGTGAGAGTTATTCGCTCTATGTGAATAAGCCTGATGATGACTGCACTACATGCAGGGAATGTGCCATAACCATTTACAAGATGCTGATGAGGCCTTTCACCACTCTGCCTAGGATTATACATCTATACCTCCCCCTTGGTCATTGGCTCTAAGTATAATGCTTACAGCTAGGCCTCGAAGCTAGCTTGAAATGTTAATAGCCCCGTACGACCAACAACACCTAAGATATACTGGTTGTACAAATGTTTCTTAAACGTAACAAGAAAAAACATTGCATAAAATTCACCGACATTTATTTTCATTCATTTTATCGTGATTTATAATCCATCATGCATACCGCCTCGCCCGTCTGCCCGCCTGCTCTCCAGGAGGTTATTGTGCTCTATGGGAATTAGGGGTGATGATGACTGCACAGCATTTGGGGAATGTGCGATAACCATTTACAACATGCTGATGAGGCCTTTCACCACTCTGCCTAGGATTCTTCATCTATAACTGCCCCTGGTCAGGGGGCTGAAGTATACCGCTTTATGCAGTGTTTGCGATTATGTTTGTGCTTAGAAAGTCCATAATGTACGTTCTCCCTGAAGGCAATATGTAATTGTAAAGTTTTATACTTAAGGCCCCAGACCAAGAACCAATATATGTGGGTGCGTTGAAGGGAAACACCTAGCTCATTCAAGAAGCCTCTATTGTTCAAGTAGAGAAACCTTCTATAAGGAACATCCTAGTATTCTGATCATAAACCATGAACATGAGCATTAAAGAGAAAAACCAACAGGGAGACGTCTAGTAGACTGTTCAAGAAAAATCTATAGGTGCTTTAAGGAGAGAACCTCTATAGCGTAATAGTGTGTAAAGATAGCATCCATAGAAGCGTTATGGAGAGAAAGCTTTTACAGGGACATTTCTGAAAGTCTATTGGGAGAAGCATTTTTTGGTGCAATAAGGAGAGAGACAGCTCTCAGAGCGCCCATTGGTAAAGCACCATTGGGTGTTATAAGGAGAGAAACCTCTTATGAAGAGTTCCAAATAGTAGTAGAGTGATAAGAAATGTTCTAAGAGGAGAGAAAACTCTTAACCCTGTCAATGCTGAGGCTCTATTCGTCCAACGTTCAAGGACGCAAAGATTTCTAATCCCTGTCATGTTGGTATTAATTGGATAGCTCTTGCTGAGTACTCTCAGATGAGTAGCAATATGTGCCAGGGTTTCAGTCAAATTTCAGATTTTTTGCATCATTTTGTAACAGCCAATTTAGCCACCACCAGTATAAGAGACCAGCTTCTCTCCGTTTTGGGTCTTTAATTAGCAGAATATTAGAAGGCGGTTTCTTTTGAGAGGTTTCTCTCCTTTTTGGGTCTTTAGTAGAAGGTGGCTTCTTTTGAGAGGTTTCTCTCCTTTTCCGGTCTTTAGTAGAAGGTGGCTTCTTTTGAGAGGTTTCTCCCCTTTTTGTGTCTTTAGTAGAAGGTGGCTTCTTTTGAGAGGTTTCTCCCCTTTTTGGGTCTTTAGTAGATTACTAGTATTAGAAGGCGGCTTCTTTTGAGAGGTTTCTCTCCTGTGGTCTTTAACCGACTACTAGAAGGTGGCTTCTTATAAGAGGTTTCTCCTTTTTTGGTCTTGAACAGACTACTAGAAGGCGAGGCGGCATATTTGAGGTTTCTCTCCTTTTTGGGCCTTTGACAGACTACTAGAAGGCCACTTCTTTTGAGAAGTTTCTCTCCTTTTTGGGTCTTTAACAGACTATTATAAGGCGGCTTCTTTTGAGAGGTTTCTCTCCTAGACTACTAGGAAGGCTTCTTTTGACAGGTTTCTCTCCTTTTTGGGTCTTTTACAGACTACTAGAAGGCTTTTTAAGAGAGGTTTCTCTCCTTTTTGGGTCTTTAACAGACTACTAGAAGGCGGCATGTTTGAGAGGTTTCTCTCCTTTTTGGGTCCTGAACAGACTACTAGAAGGCCGCTTCTTTTAAGAGGTTTCTCTCCCTTTTGTTTTTTTAACAGACTAGAAGGTGGCTTCTTTTTAGAGGTTTCTCTCCTTTTTGGGTCTTGAAATGACTACTAGAAGGTGGCTTTGTTTGAAAGGTTTCTCTCCTGTTTGGGTTTTTAACTCTGCTCCTGCCAGGTCAGGATAAAGTCGGACCATAAGATCTGGGGCTCAGCTGCCAGGTCTGACTTTATCCTGACCTCCCACAGAAATACTAGAAAAGACTGGCTTACCAGTCTAAATTACCCTCTTTCCACCCCCCCACAATCTACGTGCCACTAGTCTATTTTGAAAACCCCCTCTTCTAGCTTTATTATGATACCAGATATGCAGGGATAGCCCCAAGTTTTGTTAGAGTATGGTGTCATTGAATTATAAGGTTCTGCTGAATGTGCTGGTTTCAGGGGCATATAGAGCCAGCAGGGGGTCTGGCAGGACTAGAGTTAAAAGACTGCTAAAAGGCTCCCTGTACAAGGCTTTTCTCCCTAAAGCTCTTATGATTTCCTCTGATCAGAGTACTAGAAGGCTCACTGTAGGTGTCTCTTCTTGTAGCACCTATAGATGTTCTCTGCCTAGACAACTATAAATGTTTCTCAATCTTTGCAAAGATTCTCTAGATGATTCATGATCAGAAAGGCTTCTCTCCTTTAACAATGACGGCTCCCTGTAGGAGTTTTTTCTTTTAAAGCTTCTAAAGATCGTTCTTGCTTAAACCGCTAGAAAGTTCCCTGTAAAGGAGTTTTCTCCTGTAACAAAGACAGCTTCATCATATATGTTTTTTTCCCTTTAAAGTGCCCATATATGGTTCTTGTTCAGACTACTAGAAAGTACACTATGAGAGGTTTTTCTCCTCCATGAAGCACCAAAAGAGGTCTTCTCAACTGACTACTAATAAGCTCCTAATATTTTAAAAGGTTTCTCTACGTTATGAGTCTTAAACAGACTACTAGAAGGCTTATATAAAGCACAAAATTAGGGGTTCCCAACCAAATACTAGAAGGCCCTGTTTAGATTTTCTCTTCTTAACAGTACTTGAACAGACTAGTAGAAGGCTTAGCTCTAAAAGGTTTCTCTCCTTAAAGCACAAAATAAGGGGTTCTCAACGGAATACTGGAAGGCCCTGTTTAAATTTTCTATCCTTAAATGTATTTGAACACACTACTAGAAAGTTTAGTCTAAGAGGTTTCTCTCCTTTTTCTTTGTGTGTTTTACTAGTACAGTATTAACTGCCGTTTCTTGTGCCATTAGAGATGTAGCTTACTGGTGTGGAATTTCGATTTTCGTCACTTTTTCTGCCATATTAAGGCTAAGTTGGGAATGGCCCATTGTAATGGAGGAAACTGTAGAACCCGGTGAAAACTGCACCACAAATAACCCCTAATTACTGGCAACTTTCTCACATGCCCCAGAAAGGATTTGAACCTGGGCTATGGTAAAGAGACAGCTAGCAGTCAGTGGGAATGCCTTAACCTACACAGCCATCAGGGCAGGCCCTCAGTGGTGAGAGACAGCTAGCAGTCGAAGGCAATGCCTTACACCACACGGCCATCAGGGCAGACCCAGATTGTCCTCTATGTCTGCCAGTAGTCGGGGAAGTATTTTTGCACCATCAAAAAGCACTGGGAACTTTCTCACATGCCACAGCCATGATTCAACCCCGGGCAGTGGTGAGATAGCTAGCAGTCAGTGTCAATGCCTTAGACCATGCAGCCATTAGGGCAGGCCCTGTCCTGCGTGTCTACCAGTAGTAGCTAGGGGAAGTACCATAAATCTCCTCCGCAGCTGTTATCATTATGTTATCAGTCTCAGCCTCACCTGATAATTATAGCTTTCTCCCCATTATCCGCCCCCTTTATGATAATGCACCAGTTTTAACGAGAGCGGGTCTATTGTGCCGAAACCCATTGTCTCGACGCTCATGGTTAAGAGATATCTGCACTGATCCGCCCCCTTTATAGTGATGCATCAGTTTTAACGAGAGTTTGTCCGTTTTGCCGGAACCCATTGTCTCGACGCTCATGGTGAAGAGATATCTGCACTGATCCGCCCCCTTTATAGTGATGCACCAGTTTTAACGAGAGTTTGTCCATTTTGCCGGAACCCATTGTCTGGAGGCTAGGCTCTGATGGTAAAGAGATATCTGCACTGGGTATAAGGGGCATGCCAATCGCTAAGTGCGCCAACATCCCATAATATTGAACCTGCATTAAGGTTGATAATCGTAAGTGCAATCCCATAACGTTCTATCAAGGTGGGCTGAAGGGCGAACTCCCCTGGGAGTGATCTTAAGAGGTTGCATCCATCAGAATCAGATGGCTCTTTTAAAAGGATCTAGACTCAGGGACTTTTGGACTGGCGTTTTCCGAAAACCTCCTTTTTGGACAGGCAAAATTTTCTATGATAAGTCTTCAATTTTCACTTATTGGGGGCAATAACTGAATATTTTCCTAACAAACCATCTTCTAGGACATAGCTGGTATAAATTGCCGTTTTTGACACAATAGGCTATGAAATGTAGTTGGTATAAGGATTTAAAGTAGATTGGTAGCTAAATTTAGATGGGCAAAAAGTTTAGAATTAAGGTCAGGCATTTTTGAAATCCTGGCTAAGATACTGTCTAGACTATAAGCTGTAAAATCATTTTTTTTCTAAAACATCCGCGCAAAGAAGAAGAGTAAAACTAGTATTGTTCTACCCTGGCTATGCTTTGTCATTGAGAAGAATGAATTTGAAATTAGTGTCTTTGCATTAGACATATACACGACAGCTTTGAGCATGAATGAGTTAAGCTTATTTTGCTCTTTTATATCAGAGGAATAAATTGGTCTGGAGTTATAAAGGTACTCTGCCACTCTGTGCTCTGATTTCTTTTGGCAGTAATGTTTAAAAGCCTTTTATTTAGAGTGTTCACTACTGTATATGCTAAAGGTCACTGTTCTATTTCTCATGGTGTTTAACCCATTTATATTTAGAGTTGTCCTTTAGCTATTGAATGGTATGATTCTTTTGAAAATAACTAGATAAGAAAGTAATCTACCAGTACTGTTGAATACAATATAAGGGTTGTACTAATAATTATTTCTTTGCCATTTTCCTTAACCCTTCCTATACTGAGGCTACTTTCTTTCAAAGCACTGGGACGCAAAGATTTTTGAAAACCATCTAAGCCCTGGCATGTTGGTATTCATTTGATAGCTCTCGCTGATTACTCTCAGATGGGTATCCATGTTTCAGTCATTTTTCAGGTTTTTTGCATAATTTTGTAATGGCCAAATTAGCCACCAGCAGCAGCATATATGGATTGAAATACCTATGTTAGAAAGCCATCACCTTATTTAAAGGCATTCCCCTTACAGTGCAAGGATGAATGTGTCTGCTGAAGCCAGCTTAGACATTACATTTTAGTTTGATTGGAACTTAGTGAAGGGCACTTTACTGCACATTACTGGCCATTTCAGCTTTGCGCTCACCTGAGAGAGTCACTTCAGAGATTAACTTTCGCATTTCCAGACAAGTGCAGATTTTGCTCCTAGAAATAAAAGCAAATAAATCCCTGCACATGCAGCGCGCCTGAGTAACAATGTGACTATAAGGCATACTTTCCTGACTGGGGTGGCTTCCCCTGAAATATTAAAAAAAATATGTGCTATGAAAAACATTTTGTGACACTATTAGGTATAAAACTACGGGGAGAGGAAAATTGAAGAAATAAAAGAAAAACATTCTCAAAGTGCTCCAGTTGATAGTTGATATGTCCACTCACGAACTGGCAGCTAGAATTTAACATCTGGTCGCAAAATCAAATTCTCAAGGGGCGGCAATATAATGCCCCTAAACGGCCATTAAGGTCAAAGTACACACTTTGGTCCTTTATCCGCTTGTTTACAAGTCTGATATACCCAATAACTCCAAAAGTCCATGTGATTCATCAGTAAAAGGCCTTCCTTGGAAGCTCCTCCTTGGCTTTGATCTGGCCAGCACTTACCTTGTTGAAATATTCATCATATCTCTGCAGCCCTGTCATGAGTGTGCTTGTTCAGCCGTCAGTAGCATATTAGTGCGCGCCTAAGAGAGCTCCTAGAACTCTTGCAGGCCTCTGAGGAGAGGAACAACATGTTCATGTTCTCCCATTAGCCTTTTGATGGACGTATGAGTAATTGCTATGCGGATGCTAAAAAAGTCTTAGGCGAATCTGTAGTCTTCTATGTGAATATAATGGCCAAGAAGTTCTAGGCCATGGAATCAACATAATGTGAAAACCATGATTGAAACATGGAAGACCATGTAATGATCGTATGAAATAATGGTTAAAACATGGTAGACATGTAAGTACTTGATGTACAAACTATGGTCAAACATAAAACACCATATGATTACCATTAGCTCATTACCATTAGCTCTCTACCCTGTCATGAGTGTGCATGTTCAGCCGTCAGTAGCATATTAGTGCGCGCCTTAGAGAGCTACTAGACCTCTCGCAGGCCTCTGAGGAGAAGAACAACATGTTCATGTTCTACCATTAGCCTTTTGATGGACGTATGAGTAATTGCTACGCGGATGCTAAAAAAGTCTTAGACGAATCTATACTTTTCTGTGTTAATATAATGGCCAAAACATAATGTGGACCATGAGGAAACAACATATAATCATTGTAAAAGCCATGGTTGAACCATGGAAAACCATGTAATGATCATGTTGTTTAATATAATTGCCAAAACGTAGACCTTGGAAACAACATTATGTAAAAACCATGCTTGAGATATGGAAGACCATGTAATGACCATGTAAAATAATGGTTAAAACATGGTAGTCCTGTAAGTACCATGATCTGCATACTATGTTCGAACATGAAAAAAGACCATGTAATGACCACTAATACCTTGTTGAAATATTCATCATCTCTCTGCAGCCCTGTCATGAGTGTGCATGTTCAGCCGTCAGTAGCATATTAGTGCGCGCCTTAGAGAGCTACTAGACCTCTCGCAGGCCTCTGAGGAGAAGAACAACATGTTCATGTTCCCCCATTAGCCTTTTGATGGACGTATGAGTAATTGCTATGCGGATACTAAAGAAGTCTTAGATGAATCTGTAGTCTTCTATGTGAATGTAATGGCAAAACATTGTGGACCATGGAAACAACATAATGGGAGAACCATGGTTGAAACATGGAAGGCCATGTAATGACCATATGTAATAATGGTTAAAACATGGTAGACATGTAAGTGCTGTAATGTACAAACTATGGTCCAACATGAAAAACCATATGATCACCATTATCTCTCTACCCTGTCATGAGTCACAGTGCTTGTTCAGCCGTCAGTAGCATATTAGTGCGCGCCTTAGAGAGCTACTAGACCTCTCGCAGGCCTCTGAGGAGAAGAACAACATGTTCATGTTCCCCCATTAGCCTTTTGATGGACGTATGAGTAATTGCTATGCGGATACTAAAGAAGTCTTAGATGAATCTGTAGTCTTCTATGTGAATGTAATGGCAAAACATTGTGGACCATGGAAACAACATAATGGGAGAACCATGGTTGAAACATGGAAGGCCATGTAATGACCATATGTAATAATGGTTAAAACATGGTAGACATGTAAGTGCTGTAATGTACAAACTATGGTCCAACATGAAAAACCATATGATCACCATTATCTCTCTACCCTGTCATGAGTCACAGTGCTTGTTCAGCCGTCAGTAGCATATTAGTGCGCGCCTTAGAGAGCTCCTAGAACTCTTGCAGGCCTCTGAGGAGAGGAACAACATGTTCATGTTCTCCCATTAGCCTTTTGATGGACGTATGAGTAATTGCTGTGCGGATGCCAAAAAAGTCTTAGTGGAACCTATACAGGTGAACTTGGATATGACGGACCACTGTACGACGGACTTTTGGCTATGACGGACGATATGCTTGGTCCCAGTCCCATGCATATTAACTATGTGTATTTGACCATGCATAGGACGGATTCCGTATGCCGGAACTCGGCTACCACGGACCAATATCACGGCACACACAATGCTATTTACTATGTAATTAGCATTGTGTATGACGGACAAACACGTGTCTAGCAGTCGGCTTATTCTCGCCGAGACTAACACATGTGCTGAGTTACGTTCGGCCAGACAGAACTCAGTTCACATTGTCTGGTATTTCTCAGCAGACAAATATATGTATAATAAAAATCCAGCCAGACATATTCTTTCGCTGTTTTGACTTTTATATAGAGATCAACTGAGGTCCCCAATGCAATAAGATACACAATTGCATATGACGGACTAAGTCCATCATATGCATATGACGGATTTCGCATATGACGGACCAATTTTCCTGGTCCCACTGAGTCCGTCATATCCAAGTTCACCTGTAGTCTTCTATGTGAATGCAATGGCCAAAATATTGTGGATCATGGAATCAACATAATGTGAAAACCATGGTTGAAACATGGAAGACCATGTAATGACCATTAATGAAATAATGGTTAAAACATGGTAGACATGTAAGTACTGTGATGTACAAACTATGGTCAAACATAAAAAAAACATATGATTACCATCATCTCTCTACCCTGTCATGAGTGTGTTTGTTCAGCCGTCAGTAGCATATTAGTGCGCGCCTTAGAGAGCTACTAGACCTCTCGCAGGCCTCTGAGGAGAGGAACAACATGTTCATGTTCTACCATTAGCCTTTTGATGGACGTATGAGTAATTGCTACGCTGATGCTAAAGAAGTCTTAGATGAATCTGTAGTCTTCTATGTGAATATAATGGGCAAAACAACAATGTCATGTGAAAACCATGGTTGAAACATGGAAGTACATGTAATGAACATGTTGTGAAATGTAATCGCCTAAACACTGTAGACAACAACATGTGAAAACAATGGTTGAAACATGGAAGTACATGTAATGAACATGTTGTGAGTACCATGATGTACAAACTATGTTCAAACATTAAAAAATGTATGATTACCATGGTTTACATACCATGGTCAAAGGTGGAAGACCATGTAATGACCATGATGTAAGAACCATTTTTAACCAACCACGTTTAACCAAGTATGTAGAACTATTTTAAGCATAATAATATTGCTTAGTTTAACCAAGAAAGACAAGTTGAATTATTCTGAGCATAATAATATTGCTTAGAGCATTGTTTATCCACAAGACTAGCGTTTCTCATCTTTCTGCCCTGACACAAGTCAGCTTTGTTTTGCCATATAACAGCTCACCTTGGGAGTGCTCCTCAACCACTTGCACTCCTCTCATGGAAAAGCATAACATGTTGTTGTGTTCTCCCATTAGCTTTATGATGGGTGTATGGCTAATTGCCCTGCTGCTGAGGAAGTCCTGGGCGAATCTATAGTCAGTCATATGTGAATACCATAGGAAATACATTAGAGACTATTAGAAGCGATGGTTGAAACATGAAGACATGTAATAGTCATTATGTACAAACCATAAAAATTCTCTCATGGAAAAACGTAGTATGTGTTCTCCCATTTAAGCATTAGGATGGATGTATGACTAATTGCCCTACTGCTGAGGAAGACTTAGGCAAATATATAGTCAGTCATGTGAATACCATAGCAAATACATTAGAGACTACGTAAAAGCGATGGTTGAAACATGGAAGACCATGTAATAGTCATTATGTACAAACCATAAAAATCCTCTGATTGATTGTAACATGAAAAATCATGTAATATCATTATGTTCAAACCATAATTGAAACATGGTAGTAGACCATGGCCAAAGTATGGAAGATCATGTAATGATCATGGTGTAAAAACATAGTTAATGAAGAATATGTCTCATTCATGGGAGATATGTTATTAAGACCATGTCAATCATGTTTTATAAAGTAGGCCATTGAGAATGCATGTCTGATTGTGCTGACCATGTTAATATCATGGGTGACACATGATTTATTTGTGTACAAAATTTTAAGTGAGTATGGGGAATTAAGATTTCCTATTTCTTTATTGTATAGGATATTGATTACTTATCATAGTGTCATTTTTGGATCAGGTGTTTTCAGAGGAAAAAGCTTTTGGACTGGACACATCTTAAATATGCATGTAGTTAAAAACCATGATTAAACCAGGTGGCCAGTAAATGGATTTATGGATTCTACATTTTCCAATTCAAGCCAGGATACGTCCCTTGGTAGAAGAGACTGAAGAAAATGTCAAAATGTAGACTTTTAGTATTTTAGTTCTCTTTGTCCATTTCTAAAAACACAATACCTGACAATTATCCTTGCTGTTTTTCTTGTTTTTGGAAGATGTCCTCAGGTCTATTTGAGCACCTGCTTTCTCTGAGTCTGGAAGCGATCAATAAATGGGCACTTTTTCACCATGGCTAATTTCCACTCAGAAGGTGCATGATGAAAGGCAGGTATGGTTATTACATTAGAGTGCTTGGATTGATTGAACTCAAAATAAAATGTGGTAGTGGCAGAAAATGGCTGTATTATCTTAAGTATTATTTTCTGTTCTGGACATATTTACGAAGATATCTGAGGGAAAGATTCATAAGGCCTAGAAAAAAAATTGTTTGTTTCCTGTCAGGGTTAAAAAAAAATAAAAGGGTAGGTAGGTAGGTCGGTACATTTATTTTGGGGGGGGGGGGTATTTTTTTGGTCAAAAATGTTTTATGCATGTTTTATGTTGATTGGAAGTTGGAAGGGTAGAAAAAACATAAGCGTAGGGATTTCTTTAAGTAAAAACTTATTAGGGTAGGATTTTAGGAACCAATTTACAAACCAATCTTCAGAAATTTGACTAATTTATGCTTTATTGTTGAATTTACTATGGCTCTGCAGTACTGCATTTAATTGGATCTAGCCTATTGACAATAAGGGTCATTCCATTGATGTCCAGTTTGACAGCTGGTACTTTCTCTGAGCCCAGATGATAACAGTGCATGCTTTCTTAGGCCTTGAGGTGACCAGTCTATAGGTAATTATGGAGATTCCTTTGTTTGTAGACTTGGCTTCCGCTCTCAGAGCAGATGACGATCAATGGCGCTGCTGTCTACGGTCGCAGTGACCAGTCTCGATTTTTTCATGTAGCCTCTGATATCGGTATTTACTTCTGCACTCCAGGACCTTCTCTGAGGATTCCTGGTGGTCTGGGCCAGGGTATTTATAGAGAGAAACCTGAGTAATGAAATTGACTGCTCACTTGTACTGATCAAATTCTATTCTGTACACGAGTAGTGGACGGGCCTCTTATGATCCCCCAAGCATGTTGTAATCCCATACTTATTGGCTGAGATGTTCCACAAGAGCAACAGTATTGGTGGATCTATATCTCTCTCTCTCTCTCTTCTCTCTCTCTCTCTCTCTCTCTCTCTCTCTCTCTCTCTCTCTCTCTCTCTCTCTCTCTCTCTCTCTCTCTCTCTCTCTCTCTCTCTCTCTCTCTCTCTCTCTCTCTCTCTCTCTCTCTCTCTCTCTCTCTTCTCTCTCTCTCTCTCTCTCTTTCTCTCTCTCTCTCTCTCTCTCTCTCTCTCTCTCTCTCTCTCTCTCTCTCTCTCTCTCTCTCTCTCTCTCTCTCTCTCTCTCTCTCTCTCTCTCTCTCTCTCTCTCTCTCTCTCTCTCTCTCTCTCACACACAAACACATTCTCACTCTCTCTCTCTCTCTTGGTCTTTCTTTCTCTTTCTCAACTCTTTCTTTTTCTTTCTCTCTCTTTCTCTCTGAGACTCTCGGTCTTTCTTTTTCTTTCTCAACTCTCTTTTTCTTTCTCTCACTCTCTTTCTCTCTCTCTCTCTCTCTCTCTCTCTCTCTCTCTCTCTCTCTCTCTCTCTCTCTCTCTCTCTCTCTCTCTCTCTCTCTATTTCTCTCTTACTCTCTCTCTCATTCTCTTCTCTCTCTCTCTCATTTTCTCCTCTCTCCAATGAATACCAACATGACAGCATTAAGATCAAAAATCTTTGCATGCTTAATACAAAAGTAGCCTCAGCATTAGAAGGGTAAAGCATTAAATAGTGACCAGAACAGAGAAAAGCACTCTACAATTAGACTTAGGAGCTAGTCTAGGCGGGCGAGTGATCTGTAACATCCTATCATGCAGAGAATGACCATTAAGTACTGAGCATTTCCTTAAATGGATTGTCTCTTAGAACTCAGCAGCTCTGTGTGTGGACGGGCCAAACATGTTAGGAGCACTTGCTGCTCTGGGCCAGAGAGATATATTGACCAGCCACTGTGTGTGCGGGCTTAAGTAATGAACTAATGGCCCATAATGTCTCAGCCTGTGGAGGGAGGAGGTGGGAGTCACCACTTGTAGAGTGTTCACTGCTTGACAGCAAGCTATACATCCAATGTAATAACCCTTTCAGCCCTGCATGCAGTTAGACTATAAGCTGCTTAACCCATTTGCTGCTGTGTGGCTAATTTAGACAAAACAAAATTATTTTTGACAAAAGTGGAAAAAAGATGGGAATCCTGGCACATTGGTACTCATTTGATAGTTCTTGGCAAGAGTTTTCCAATGACAGGGTTTGGGTAAGTCTCAAATATTTTTGCAATATTGACAAAAATAGAATCAGCATCACAAGGGTTAAGTCCCTGAAAAGTTGACATTCCCTTCTGACTTGACCATCCACTGTGGTGTAGTACCAGCAATGTTATACAGATGGCACCACTTGGTCCTCCTATCTATTAGTGCATTCAAACTGAGTCCTCTTATTCACCTGGTGAGATAATTGTGAACTAATTTAACCACTCTGGGCACCCCTGACCACTTGGTGCCTGGTAACAGCATAATTTGACAGAAAATTTACATATATCACAGCCTAAAAATCTACCCCGCGGGAACCAGCAAAAACTTGGCACTTTAGAATGCCAAATATGTAAACCTATTCAAGCCTGTAGCACCCCAAAAATATCCTGATTATTTTGGTGATATCTCTCTGACAATCGCATTATCTAATTAAAGAAAGTACTTGAAGAATAAATGTTGATCAGAACTCATCAAGCAACTGCTCGTCAATTTTTTTAGAATTTGTGCTTTATTTGAAAGTTATTTTCAAATGCTTCATAGATCCAGACGACACTTGTTGATCGAGGCTAGCTCCAGGCATGAATGGGTGAAGTGCTGAAGAAATAGACTCTGTCTCCCAGTGTGGGTGTGTAGAGCACTTGTGCAGTATTAACCCTTCTGCTGCTGAGGTTACTTTCTTCATATGCACAAAAAAGCAAATAATTATGAAAATCATCCTAACCCTATCATGTTGGTATTCATTGGGTAGCTCTCGCTGAGTACTATCAGATGAGTACCCATTTGCCATGGTTTCAGTGAGTTCTCCCAATTTTTTCCATTATTTCATGTTGACGAAATTAGAAACCTGCCGCTAAAGTATTAGGACATCAGGTACACATTAATATAAGATAGGATTTCTAGCGGTGATGACGCTGTTCAATCAATCTCCTGCATTTAATTAGATTCTCGTAATTGCCGCCTAAGAGCTTTTGTAAATGCCTAAACCTGATTATGCCTCCAGCTTCCATTGAAAAGTATCATCTGGATCTGTTATGCTATTTTTAGCCCATTCACACTCAGAGTTCCTCCGTAAAGTATCGTCTGCTACTCTCATAGTTTCGAAAATTACTTTGGAATAAAGCAAAAGTTTACAAAATATTCGAAGGAGAGTTGTTGTCTGGCTTCTAATTAACATTTCTCCTTGAAATATTTTCCAAAAAGTGGTTTTGTTAGAAAAATATTTCTAAAATTGTGAGGCTTGTTTTGGCTACTCTGAGTATGAACGAGTTAGTTAGGCTTAGAAAAAAAATGCTGGTTTTAAAAAGATTTGAAGGAAGGTTGGTGGTAATATTATTATTGACACTTCTCATGCAGATTTTTTCCGAGTGATGATTTTTTTCAAAAATATATCGCTTAATTATAAAGAACATTTTAGCGACCACTATTGGGTATAAAAAGGTCTTTTGATGCAAGACGTAACACTTGTGTACAAAGATAGGTCCAACATTTCCATTAGTTTGTGAAACGTTTGTTGCATTGTGTCTGTTTGGTAAGAGCCTCTGACTTTGAAGATCAATTCTGGGTAATCCTATCACTGGATGTTCTATTCTTTCAGTGGGTTGATTGTGTTGTTCACATTCTAATGCATTCTCTAGTGGCAAATTTTTAACCCATTCGTGCTCACAGTGGCCAAAGACAGCCTCACAATTCATATGAAATCTTACAGGTGAAAGCACACTGGGAAAAGTGTCTGAAGGAGAGATTTTGGTTGGAAATACACTACCCACATCTCCCCTTCAAATATTTTGTAAAGTTTTTCTTCATTCCAAAGTTATTGTAGAAAGTATCATAGATCCAGAAGAATTTGTTAAAGGAAACTTTAAGCAATAATGGGAATTGGCATGGCCGAGCTGTGTATCAATTTGGCAGCAGGTGTGGTGGAAGGTGATGATATTACATTAAGAGACTTTGTGCCCTAAAGGCAGATTACTAACAGCTCCCTAGACTCTGTGCAGACCGTAGGCAAAGTGTTTCTCATTCCCTTTTATTGCTCTACAGCAGAGGAAGATGATAGAAGATTTAAATTGCAATTCTTCCAATGCTGGGGCTACTTCCATCCAAAGTACATGAACGCAAAAATGTTTGAAAACAATCTAAATCCTGTCATGTTGGTATTCATTGGGTAGTTTTTGCTGAGAATTTTCAGATGAGTACCCACATGCCAGGGTTTCCATCATGTTTCATTGTTTATTTTGTATCATTTTGTATAATCAAAATAAGCCAACAACAGCATGAGGGTTAAATCATATGTTTTTATTAATTTTTTGTCCTGTCAACAAATGTACAGAATATAAATATATGTGTAATAGCATGTTCTTTACAAACGATGAGATATTGTTACATAAGTAGATTTTTATACTAGAATATGAAAGATGGATGGAGCGTTGTGGAATTGACTGGCATATTTGTGAGAATATAACTCTCTATGATGGTATAATTTGGCAGTTATAGTGAGAATATTATGGCTTATGATGGTAGAAGATCGGCATCATTCTGTAAGAATATATAGCATGTGTTATAAAATTACCTTGGGGCAGTCAGTGTCATTAGGTGCATTATTAAGGTATCGAATCGTTAAAAAAATATCAATATCTTATTGTATCATGAACATTCTAAAGTTGCCGATCCCCTAAGTGAGAATATATATAGCATGTTGATAGTGGAAGTTTGGCAGTATTACTGTGCAAATGTCTAGCATGTGTTATACTTGTAGAAGTTTGGCATTAACTCTGCGAATATATGCATGTGTTATGGGAAGGTAGACATTTGGCAGTAAATATGATGTTAGAAATTTTCCAGTAAATGTGCAAATATGTAGAAGTTTGGCAGTAGCTCTGAAGAGGATGACATAACCATGAGATATCTTCCAGGACTGAGTGCTGCAGCTCTTGTGTAACTTCCTTTATTGCAATACAATAAGTGCTTATCATTTCCTTTATTCTCCATACTGAGGATGTGTGATGAACATTAGAGCGGAAACTCTGAGGATGATGTAACATAACACACAGGACTATGATCTTCTCTATCTCCCTTAAGGACTGAGTGCAGTGCTGCCAGATTTATAGCCATAAACATTATAACTTAACTTGTATGCTGCTGGTGGCTAATTTGGCCAATACAAAATGATGCAGAGGGCCTCAGGGAAGATCCTTACCATTGGACTGAGTTACCCTCTTTAAATAAAGATTATTATTATTGTTATTATTATTATTATTATTATTATTATTATTATTATTATTATTATTATTATTATTATGCAAAAAATGACTGAAACCCTGGCACAAGTTTGGTATTCATCTGAGAGTACTCAGTGAGGGCTATCCAATGAATACCAACATGACAGGGATTAGATGGTTTTCAGAAATCTTTATGTCCTTGTGTAATGGTTGAAAGTAGCCTCAGCATTGGAATGGTTAAATCATCTTCTCTTATTGCTATATACATTATTACCCAACTCAGATGCCTGTGAAGTTGGTTGGCAGTTTCAAGTAGGAATAGCACTGGTGTTGTACACAGTGAAGCGGAAACTCAGAGGGTGATATATAACATAACACTTATGGCCATGATCTTGTATCTCTCACTGGCCTTAAGTGAAGTACTGCTAGAATGGCTATAACATTACCGATGCCTGTGAAGTTGGTCGGCTGGTTTTCAAGTAGGAATCATAAGCACTGGTGTTATACACAGTGGAGCGGAAACTGTGAGTATGACATAACATAACACACAGGGCTATGATCTTGGGCTGAGTGCAGTGCTGCCAGAATGGCTATAACGTTACTTATATCATTTCTTTTATTGCCGCCCTATTAGCAGAGCGCTGCATTGCTCCCTTAAGACCACCACTGGTGTTGGGAGATGGTATAGAGAAAGCACCTGCTTCCTTTGCAGGACATCACCCTGAGAAGGTTGACACCATTCAGGGTGCAACATAGGTTCCACCTTGCAATGGGGCAAGTGGTTTTATTATACCTCACTTTAAGATCGTAAGTCGTGATTGGCTGACTTAACAGTGAACAATCATCATGTTGCCTGATGCCATCAGTGAGGGCTTCATGTTGCCCGTTGCCACTAGCGACACCTAGCGGGGAATGTGTGAATCACCAGTCATCTGTGACCTTGCTTTATTTACAATTACAAACGGGGTTTGTTCGGTATAATAAAACAAATATGCCATGCCAGTGTGGGTAACATGATGGAATGTCTCCCCTCGGGAGGATGGTTTTCCCTCGGGCTCCGCCCTCGGGAAAACCATCCTCCCTCGGGGAAACATTCTGTCATGTTACCCACACTGGCATGGCATATTTGTATAATGTTGCATGCTGCCATTACAACTTCTTGTCCAGGGGACACCCTAAATTGCTTTAACATTATTTCAATTGTTTCGGTTTATTGTTGCCCATTAGTGGACCACTACACTGTGAGCCTTCCTTGGGGGCCTGCCCAGATGGCGGAATGGTCTAAGGCATTGCCATTGACTGCTAGCTGTCTCTCACCATGCATGGGTTCTAATCCCAGTTGGGGCAATTTTGAGGAAGCTACCAGTTACTTGGGGTTAGGTGGTGGTTTTAGCTGGGTACTCCGGTTTCCTCCGCCACTCACAATTGGTTAGTCAGGACTAAGCCATAATTTGGCTGAAAAAGTGACAAAATTCCAAATGCCTTCCTTAGGTTCACTCTGGGTTCTGGTAGATAGTATATAGGAAGCTCTTGTTTCCTGTGTACAGAGACTTATGTTTTATGTCTAGGACTTAGCTGTGAGAAAGAATTAACATTGAGATTATTGGTGTCCTGAGAAATCATCAATGGCCTATATCATGTGTCTTCTTGTGCCTCCATGAAATAACTGTGAGTATGATATAAGATAGCACATAGGGCTCGTATCTTGTGTCTCCCTGGGCCTAATGTGCGATGTTAATGTAATAGCCAGAATGGCCATAACATTACTTAAAACATTTCCCTTTATTGTTGCCCATTAGCAGACCACTATATACAGTTTTCCCTCAGGTCCACTACTGATGCTGTTAATATATGGTATGTGGGAGGCACTTGCATTTTGTCCAGGACATTTCTGTGAGAAATTTGCAATTGGCTCCAGGGAAATGTTCAATGATCTTAACCCTTCCAATCCTTGGGCTACTTTTGTCCAAAGCACAAGGGAGCAAATATTTTTGAAAACCATCTTCAACCTGTCATGTTGGTATTCATCGGAAAACTCTTGCTGAGTACTATCAGATGGGTACCAATGTGCCAGGGTTTGAGTCATTTTTCAGGTTTTTGCATCATTCTGTATTGGCCAAATTAGCCACCAGAAGCATAAGGGTTAATAACATTGTCGTCCATTACTGTTGCTGATAGTCAATACAGAGAAACCATTTGTTTCTTTTTTGCAGTGACAATTCTCTGTGCGAAGATGGGTATAATCCTTAAATCCTTAAATCTGAGGGCCACAGCGAAAATCAAATCCTATAAGGATTATTATTATTATTATCATTATCATTATCATTATTATTATTATTATTATTATTATTATTATTATTATTATTATTATTATTATTATTATTATTATTATTATTATGTTAGCAGTGTCCAGAGAAATGTTTGATGGTCCTGCACCTTCTAGAATGCACCTCCATGAAAGAGCTGTTGCAGTGAAAATGATATAACATGGGGCTATGATCTTGCATTGTCTGGATACTTATGGAATGCTGCCAGAATGGCTATAACATTACTTAATTCATTTCCTTTAATTGCTGGCCAATAGCGGACCACTGCACAGCTCACTTAGGTCCATTATGGGTGCTGGTAGCTGGTATAGAGGCAACCATAGTCTTAGCCAGCATACATGGGTGCATTTTGGCACCCAAATGCTCTAAAATCACCCTTCAGGGCATCAAATATATTTTTTTGTCAATTTCAAGCATATAATTGAAATATTTTCACCTCAATTATTAATAATTTCCTATGGCATTGTACATGGACATTAAACATTATTTCATTAAGTAAATACATGTTAATGGGTGCAATGTGAGTATGTTGTTGTCTCCCATGCAAAGGACGCCCACAGTTTCTATTATTGCCAATTTTAGGCACTCATTTTCTAGATCCTGGCTAAGACCCTGGAGGAAATGCTACTTATATAGGATATCACTATGAGAAAGGTGTGATTTGGAGTTTAATGGTGTCCAGAATATAGTTTGTACTTACTGTTTTGTACAAGCCTCAGTAGGCTAGATGGCCCAGCATTGGGGCAGTCCCAATATTAAAGGGACAGATTGAGTTGTTATGCTGAACGATTCTATTCAAGCACATGGTCTGCATCTTCTTGGACCTTCTTCTGTTAACTGTTAAAATGCTATGATGTACATTCATTCTATCATGCGATGCTGAATATTGGTGTAAGAGTTGGTGGAGGTTGATCATTTACACAAGGACGTTCACTTTATTATCACTCTTGATGTTGTTAAGCCATGAAACAGATGCATGGAATAAAGAAAAATCTAGTACTACCGAAAACAAAGCTAAGAGCATTCATTGGTTCAATCAGACAACCCTTGCTTTATAAAACTAGAATAGTTCCTAACTTCTAGAAGCTCAATTTGGCAAGAAAAGTTTGAATACTTTCGAAATCATTCATATAGTTCTTCATTCCTCCAAAAGATGGCTAATGTAAAAACCGACTATGGAAGATATGGACTCGACAACTATAAGGCATCACTTCAGTTCAGCCCTCTATTGGTGAGCAATGAAATCAACTAAGCTGTATGGATACTCATGTAAAAACACCCTCTATAGTAAACTTCAGATCAGCTGGATGGAAATTCATAATGAAAATATTTCTGCCTATTTAATACCTATGATCACCAATAGAGGGCAGTGTGGTATACTGTGCATTGGAAATGCACTTGCGGTGATTTCCTATCAGGTGGCTTTGGTCAATGTCATGTACCTTTCTGCCACCTGGTGTCATGCAAAAAAACTAAATATTGCCATCCATTGCTAACACTGACTTACCTGAACTATGCATGAGTATGAACCAAATATTTAGTTTCACATTTTATGATTGATTTTCGATTTAATCAACTTTACAGTTTGGTTATATTTCCAGGAAAGAGATATGATTGATTTTGATTTCAATTAACTTTGGTGTTTGATTATTTTTTCCAGGAAAAAGATATGATTGATTTTGATTTTAATTTACTGTGGTGTTTGATTATTTTTCCGGGAAAAAAAGATATGACTGATTTTGATTTTGAATAACATTGGTGTTTAATCATCTTTACAGGAAAAAGACATGATTGATTTTGGTTATAATTGACTTTCCTGTTTGATTATTTTTCGAGGAAAAAGACATGATTGATTTTAATTCTAATTAACTTTGGTGTTTGACATTTTCCCTGGGAAAAAGATATGATTGATTTTGATTTTAATTAACTTTGCTGTTTGATTATTTTTCCTGGAAAAAGATTTGATTTATTTTGATTTTGATTAACCTTGGTGTTTGATTGTTTTTCCAGGAAAAAGAAGCTGCAGCCAGCCAAGAAAAGCGTACAGAATTAGTGATCCAGAACTCTGATCTCCAGACACAGCTCAACAAGCTTGATAAGGTAAGACAATACTTTTTGGATAGATTATGAATTATTCTTTTTCAGTCTTTCATATATATACATTTCTTTTGTGTCTTTCATCATAAACTATCATGGAAACATTGAAACATGGAAATCATGATTTCTAATATCTATATTTCTATAATCACCATCATCATTGTCGTCATCATTATCATCATCATCATCATCATCATCTTCACCATCATCATCATCATCTTCATCTTCTTCATCATCATCATCATCATCATCATCACCATTATCTTCTCCATCTTCATCATCATCATCATCATCATCATAATCCCCATCATCATCATCATCTTCACCATAATCATCATCATCATCATCATCATCACCATTATCTTCTCCATCATCTTCATCATCATCATCATCATCATCATCACCATTATCTTCTCCATCATCTTCATCATCATCATCACCATTATCTTCTCCATCATCATCATCATCATCACCATCATCATCTTCACCATCATCATCATCATCATCACCATCATCATCTTCACCATCATCATCATCATCATCATCATCATCTTCACCATCATCATCATCATCTTCTCCATCATCATCATCATCATCATCATCATCATCATCTTCACCATCATCATCACCATCATCTTCATCATCATCATCATCATCATCATCATCATCTTCACCATCATCATCACCATCATCATCATCATCATCATCATCATCACCATCATCATCATCATCATCATCATCATCATCATCATCATCTTCAGTTCTAGGTCAATGCAATTATCTTCAAACCACATTTTACACAAAAGGAAGGTAGGCAAGTCCAAGGTATATTGTTTGCTGATATTGCTTTTGATAAAAACAAACTTATCCAATCATACTTTTAAGCCTTTTCGTCAACAACAAAAAAACATCGACCAGTTAAATCCTGTAACCAATTTCCTGCCGATCAGTCGCAAAAGGTGCGCGGTAAAATGTCAGCTGTCTTCCGCGGGTGGAAGAAGTGACATGCCAATTATTCTCAAGACGCTCTTGTTAGCTTTGATTGTGTAGAAACAGGTTGTTAATCTGTCAGCGTCCCCGACAGCGACGTCGTTATACATCCTGGCATCGAGGGCGTCCCGGCGGAGTGGCCATCACAGTCAGGATGCCAATTGGTGAAAACGGGAAATGAGGACAGAAAAAATCGCATCGCAGTTGAGGTTGATAATCTCACAAAACTCGGAGTTGCATCTCAGTTGCATCTCAGCTTAAGAACTGATTCCAAGATTTCATTTGAATTATAATCAAAATCAGAAATATAAAAAAATGGTGCAAATGGGAAATAAACAAAAAAAACTTGAAGTTGCTCAAAAGAAATTGAAGTTGCTTCTCACAAGCTGCAACTCATCTTAAGAACTGATGCCAAGATCACGTTAAAATTAAAATCAAAATTAGAAGAAAATATGAAAATTTAAGAAAAATCTAAAACAATTATGAAAAGTTTAAAAAATTTATAATGAAGCTGTCCATGTTTAAACTTCAGTATTGATGCTGTTGATTACTAGTTGGTACTTGTAATGTTTTTGATAAACATTTCAGCGCATTGGCCAACAGTGCATAGCAAACCCTTTTTTCTGCTAGTTCCCCAGAGACTGTTGATAACAAACAGGAAGCCATCAGGAGATGAGGGAAAGTAATAACAGGAAAAACAACATGTTTTTCTTAGATCATCTGCCTCATGACTCTATTTTTGTAACTGATTGATATCCCAAATCGCCTAAGTATTGATTTTTAGATACCAAACAATGTCAGAAATATAATGGACTAATGCATGATGTTGGATTAACACTAAAATAACTCTTTGGACGTGTTCATTTGAGTGTCAGCAGGCTATAAGGCTTCTTGTCCCTGAAGAGTTACCATTCCCTTCTGAGTTGACTAACCTGAGTGTGGTGTAGTACCAGATATGATAGATAGATGGCACCACATGGTCCTACTATCTCTCTAGCTGTTTTTTTCATTCTCAAAGTGAGTCCTTCATTCACCTGGTGAGAGGAATGTGAACTAATTTGGCCACTTGACGCCTGATATCAGGAAAGGACAGTAAAAATACATATGACAGCTGAGAAATCTAGGCTTAAGTGTCAGTTGTCCGTAATCATCAGGAATCAAGTTCTTGGATAACATTTTTCTACCTAGGAATAGTTTTCTAGGATAGAAATATAAAACTAAATCTGATTTAGTTTAATTTTATTTGGAAATTTGCTGAAGGTGTATTTCAGAGTTGATTCCTTCTGTTTTTGCTAAAGTATTGATTCCTAGGTTTGGTTTAAAAATGGCTTATGTGCCATTGAACCATCTTGTAAGGTATCCACAGGAAGGAACATGAGACAAAAGGAAATGACAGGTCTAAAAAAAGAAAGCTAAATGTCAGACTGTCTGCTTCGAAGATATCATATCTTAATGGATTGAATCAGCTATCGCAATCATGAAAATTGCTTCCAAAGATCACATATTGAAAGTTGAACTGGAATTGATATTTCATAACCTTTCATGCTGAGGAGAGATATAAATAACTTAGGCAGGTAATGTACATTTCTGATGCTGAGGGTTCTTGAAAATATTGTGATGCCCAGTTTAGAAACTCAGATGTTTGTGTGTGTGTAATGTATATATTGACATCCTCAGAGACATGGTGCCCTTTTATCTAGGCAATTATGGTTAAGGACATCATGAATTTGAAGAAAAGTAATTGAGTAGAGAAAAACAAAGAGCATAGTTTTTGCCCAGAAGCGGCTGAACTTGTTGTTTTTTCCTGGGACTCCTGTCTGTCTAATTGTTGCGTCATTCAGCTATGAACGACGAGATCGGAGATCACACTCAGGAAGCTAATTACAGCTAAAGGGAAATGAGTAAAATACAACAACAGTTGAGAAGTTGACGCTGAGGTTGTTTTTCTGTAAACATGGATCTTGCTAAAAATAAATCAGCCTCAACTGTATATACAAAAAGGCACCTAAATGTCCAATCAGCACAAAACATGTTTAGTTTAGTAACAAATTTGAGACAAAAGATTTTTTTCTTAAAACATTTTAAAGAAAAAAATATTTGTCAGAACCTAACCCAGAAAATCCCTACAACAATTTTTTATTCATGATTTATTACTATAAATTCATATTTTAGAGTGATACTTGGCAAAAGAATTCTATCCTGAAATGGGTTGAATAGAAAGTGATTCATTGCACAAGTTCTTTTGACCCTTTGAATGCTGAGACTACCTTTGTCCAAAGCACAAGAACACAAAGATTTTGGATAACCATCTAAACCCTGTCATGTAGGGATTCATTGGATAGCTCTCACTGAGAACTTTACAGTTTTATAGAAATCATTTTGTATTTAAGTCAATTTATAGCCACCAACAGCATAGGGTTTAACCAATTTTTGTCTTTTTATGGTGAGATTAAGGCATTGACGAGACTTCAATAGGTGCATTCACTATCCACCATTGTCCAGTTCTAAAAGATGCTCTGATAATATGATCAAAGTCAATGAAATTATGATGTTGAGATATTTCATCAATATGAGCAAAAACCTTGTTCTAACCAGGCTTCCAACTCCATTGTACTCGCAGAAAGGTGTGTGATTCAAGAAGGGCTCCTATTTCCTGAAGTAATTACTACAGTAAGTGATGGTTCCATTGACGCGGCCGTTTTTCCTCTGCATGATGCGCAGATGTCGACTTCTGCTTTTCAGATCAGTTGCTTTAATACTCCATGTTTGTTCCATACCTGGCTTATCCGGTTACCATGGCAACAGGACAAGCATTGTATTCTAATGATGGATTTTGATGAAGTGACTGTAATCTTGGCGTTTGTGGACGGTAGGAGGTGTAGTTATGCCGCTGTTCCTGGGAGGAAGTGGGATTGTCTCTGATATGATTGGCTTGCTCTGTGCCACAGCTGAAGGTCCCAGTCCTCCGCAATGCTAGGTGAATTACCGGAATAATTAATTCCACCGAGAAATTAGATCGAGAGGTGTACCTTAGCGATACTTGGCCCATTTACCTTGGCCCATTTACACCTGCAGTATACATGGATTGGATGGTCTGACACACATCTTCATAACAAACGTATATTTAGAAATATTTTTGACAAAAGTTATTTTTGACATTCGGATTGTAATAATCCCTTTTTGATATATATATATATATATATATATATATATATATATATATATATATATATATATATATATATATATATATATATATATATATATATATATTATATTTATATATATATATATATATATATATATAAATATTATATATATATATATATATATATATATATATATATATATATATATATATATATATATATATATATATATATATATATATATATATATATATATAAATGATTACATAATCATGACAAGGGTGACAGGTATGTCTTGATAGGTAGGTACATCAAGAATAACATGACAAAGGGAATATCCTTCATAAAACAAAGGATGGGATTTCTGTTTGATGTCAGGTAAGAAAAATAGCCTCACCTTTCATTCTGATTAATCACTGGATGAAAACAACAGAGGCGACTACATTAAACAAACAAGCACATCATTAAATCATCTGTATGTCTAACATCTTTTAGGTGTCTGAGTAATGCTTTTTTTAGATGTAAGAGTTACATGGCATGTAGTGTGATGTGAGGCAAAGGGAGGTAAACTGTCTTGCCTTAACTTACAAAGCTCTTTGCACGCATACGAAAAATGTTACCATTTTCACATTATTAAAGAAGTTACTACTTTTCATTGAAGAGCTCTTTGTCCTTATATAGAAAGCCTTGATGCCATACACACATTGTAAGAGGAGGCTATACCTCAAAGACCTCTTCGCCCTCATAGAAAGCCCTTGATGCATCCAGCCATAGGTGCTGTCACAGCAATGTGTCTTGTAGATATGCATGGAGAGAGAGAGAGAGAGAGAGAGAGAGAGAGAGAGAGAGAGAGAGAGAGAGAGAGAGAGAGAGAGAGAGAGAGAGAGAGAGAGAGGGGGGGAGAGAGAGAGAGAGAGAGAGAGAGAGAGAGAGAGAGAGAGAGAGAGAGAGAGAGAGAGAGAGAGGGAGAGAGAGAGAGAGAGAGAGAGAGAGAGAGAGAGAGAGAGAGAGAGAGAGAGACAGACAGAGACAGAGACAGAGACAGAGAGAGAGAGGGGGGAGAGAGAGAGAGAGAGAGAGACAGAGAATAGGAGAGAGAGAGAGCGAGTCAGAGAGAGAGAGACAGACAGACAGACAGACAGACAGACAGAGTGAGAGAGGAGAGAGAGAGAGAGAGAGAGAGAGAGAGAGAGAGAGAGAGAGAGAGAGAGAGAGAGAGAAGAGAGACAGAGAGAGAGAATAGGAGAGAGAGAGTGAGTCAGAGAGAGAGAGAGAGACAGACAGGACAGACAGAGTGAGAGAGTTAGAGAGAGAGAGAGAGAGAGAGAGAGAGAGAGAGAGAGAGAGAGAGAGAGAGAGAGAGAGAGAGAGAGAGAGAGAAGAGAAAGACAGAAAGAGAGAGACCCCTGATGATGCCATCCATACCTGCTGTCACATCCATATGGGACTGGGACGGAGAGAGAGGCAGATAGAGCATGCAGACTGAGGGAGAGAGAGGCTGTTAATTGGATTAGTAGTGGTGCCTGCAGGAGGCCTGTGAGTGACAGGTTAATTAATGAAGATCTGCTCTGAAGCACCCTTAGATTATGGTCACGGTATAAATAACACCACATGCTGAATGCACCTTCTGCACACACACTACTCAACCACTTGGCCTATTCATAGACATATTTCCATTAACCAATTCATAACATGAAGCAGACATGCACAATCTCTGACATATAAGATGGACAAATGATTAAAGAAAAATGATATCAGAAATAAACAAAATAAATTTTTTGATACCGGTATATGATACTTTTTAGAAATCACCAATAAAAGCATTAATTCTAATAATATTCGAAGATGAATTGAAGGTCAGGATCAGATCAACATTTCTTCTTTACGTTTTTGAGGGGAAAATGTCATGAAATGAAAGGGCCTTATTGGGTGCACCACAGGCACAAATAGGAAGTCACTGAAAGACTTAAATCCACCTTAGGAATATGGTGGAATCAGGTTGCCTATTTTTAGGCCTCTTATGCTTTGAATATCCTGTACATTACAATTATGAATACAACTTTTGAGTCAGGCTTTACTCAGATTTCTCTTGATATTGGAAGATAAGGAAAGTAATGGATGCCCCTACCAGTCAGTTTATGAGAGCAAATTTTACGGGTATATATTGATTTTCTCTCTTTTAAGGGTTAAACCTTATGTGAAGGATTACGTCTTATCTTAAGGGCCACATTAAAGAAATACCTTATGTTAGAGCCTGATATATCTTTTGAGGGTTTCCTATTCAAAATTAAGGTTAAGTTATATGTTCGGGGTATAATAAAGGGAAGCCTTGGCTCTTAAGAAAACTGTAAAATTACCTAGTGTTGTATGAAATGTTTCACTGCTCCCTGCTAGCTTTTTATCAATATTCAATCCATTCATGTCTGCAAATGTCATTTGGACCTATTTTACTTTTGAAATTAACTTTGAAAGTAGTCATAAATTCATAAAATATTTGAAGGGATCTAAAGTACGCCTCCCCTTCAAATATTTTTGGAAAACTGCTATTGTTGCTGAATTATCACCATTATGTTAAGGCAGTTTTGGGTGCTTCAGGCAGGAATGGGTTGACATGAGCTGGAAGCAGCTTTCAGCGGGCGTATAAGGTTTGCGGAAGCCGGTCTGGCAGTGGAGCGACTCTCTGCGGAAAGCTAGCAGGTGTTCCGCCCCGAGTTATAATCACCCAGCTTAATTTAAAGCACAGTCATAAAATGAAAACTCACGCTTCCTGCTTACAATATAAGGGTCTCTAATTAACCCTTTCATATGTACCTCCTGGTTAGTGTTTGGTTTCGTTAACCCTTTTACACAACTTGTTTCTTGAACCCATTCATGCTTGTTGCAGCCAAAAACATCTGGTTAAAAGTTTGGTTATATCTCTCTAACAAAACCAACAAATATCTATCCAATTTATGCCTTATTCAAAAGTTATTTTCGTATTGTTATAGATCCAGACTAAAATAGTCTTGTTGATGAGATCTCCAGGCATGAATAGGTTAATGGATCTATTAATCATGTATAAATGGGTTAGGAAGAGCCAGAGGCCGACTGTGTGCCAGCATTTCCTGAGTCTGTTATTTGATGCTGGGATCCGGAGCTCTGAGTCTATCTTTGCCGCAGAGCCAACAGGGCCAGAAGACACACCATAAATAGCTCAGACCCCCAGTAAACTCTGTGTAGTTCCCTAGTGCTTATGTAGTGCTTGGTATTTCATAAACAATCCATACTTTTAAGTAGCTCAGACTTAGAAGTTCCTTGGTATTCCTAAGACAATCACAAATTGTAAGTAGCTTCTTCAGAGTCAAGAGCACCAGAAGACACACTAGAAATAGCTATGTGTAGTTCCCTAGTGCTAGTTTAGAATTTCCTTGGTATTCCCAAGACAATACATATTTTTATCAATATCAATTATTATTATTATTATCATCATCATCATTTCCTTTGGTTGCCAGTTGTTGGCAGTTTACATGGTGAACTGAGCAGAGAGTTCAATATGCCGACCACTGCTGGTGATGTGATGTAATCAAGGGAAGTTTGCAGACTTCATTGAGGGTCAGATACAGGTAGCTAGGTCTCAACACTACTTGTCTCATTGTCCTACTGAATTGCTGAATAGAACCTACCCTGACAACTGCATTGCTTTTAGTACCCAAAGACAAAATTGACCATTGAGTTTAAGGGTACACCTTAGATTTTGAGGAGTACTAGTACGTTACCCCCAACTTGACATAAATCAAAATAGAAGTCTAAGGAGTTTTTTTTAAAGTGGATCTGCTTTAGGTCATGTGTAGGCTCTGTGGGGGGTCCTATAGACAAACTTGGCCGAAATGATCATCAGTAAAGGTCTGCCTACCTGCTATTTACAGATAAAATCATTGCAGGAAAAATTGCCAATTGATCAAAACAAACCATTACTTCTGTACAAATATAGGGCATTTGTTAAATCAGGTAAAATTGAATACTTGTTCTTTTTGATGCAATTATGAACAGAGATGATGCTATGGATATCTAACGATGATACACACAAGTCGTAGCATATTTAGGAATAGATGTGCTACAATGATTTGCTAAACATAATGTGAGGTTGTAAGTGTAAATTTTGTGCCTGGCAGGCAAAAATTCAAAAAGAAAAACAAATCCTCTTTAGGACAGATATACTTTTAGATTTGTTATAAGCCCTGGAAGTGGTAGCCTAGTTTCAAAACACTTATTTCAGAATGAAAATTCTGCAGAGAAAAAAAAATCCATGATAAAGAGTTTGTACAGTTGCATTAAACTCCCAAGTCAAGTCAGAACCAATCACGTCTCTTAAGTGGACAAAAAACTCCTGATTATTTAAAGGATACCTTTCTTACTAGATTGTCTTTAATACTCTTTATGAATATATTTAGAAGTTGTTAAGAGCCTAATGCTGCCTAGTACAACAAAGTATATCAGCGTTTATGGTGATGTTTTCAACTAGTTGGTTAATGAATGGGTTAAAGTACGAAGATTTTAATCTGTACTTATAAATCTTTCAATTAATCTATCACCCAAAGGAAAAGAGGAATACCAATACGAATAATCACAGTTAGAGGCCATCTATTGATTGTGTCTCTTTTCTATCTCTAGAGTGACCACACTTAAAATGCGGGATTTCATTATTGTTATTATTGCCATTTTGATATCAAAGCTAGATTGATCAATTAATCTCGCACCTAGAGGAATAGAATTAAGGAAGGCATGTTTAACGCTTGTGCTGCTGGTGGCTACTTTGACCAAAGCAAAAGGATGCAAAAAACCTGAAAAAATGACTGAAACCCTGTCACATGAGTACTCATCTGAGAGTACTCCACGAAAGCTATCCAATGAATACCAACATGACAGGGTTTAGATGTGTTTTCAAAAATTTTGCATCCTTGTGCTTTGGATGAAAGTAGCCTGAGCATCGAAAGGGTTAATACATATATAGGGAGTAGCATGTGTGTGACCAATGCCAACTTGTAGAGTGACATGCGAAGACAGCAAATGTCTCTTCCAGTTCTCCATTACAAGAGAGTGGCAGCGTCAAATGAATGAGAGCACGCGCTATCATTGAGGACTTGATATGAAAGAAGGATTTCCTGTCATGATACTGATGGGCTCCGTAGAGATGTACTGTTAAAGCAGGATCCGTTCCGACTCCAAACATAATTACTGACAGAAAACCACCATTCACCAAGGATTAATTCTTACGGAATTGAAAAGGACGAGCAACCTTGGACTTCTTAAGGATTAATTTGGAGCAGAATTTTGCATTTGAACTATATGGAACTCTATTAACTCAGATATTGTGATTGGAACTTAATCTAGTAAGGAATTGGAACTTCATGTAGTAAGGAACTAAAATGCGAACAGCATTTTGTGGAAAAACTGGATTTTATTCGACTGCTTGGATCCACTGCACACTAATTGGAATATTTTCATTGAGAAGCTACTACAACTTAAATGTAATTATCTATTCTGGTTAGAACAACTTCCACTGCTGTGTATGGATTTAAAAACCTGAAGGATTAGAAAATGGTAGTTGAATACTCAGTTAGTGAGGGAATTTAAAGTAGTATAGTAGAGTAGCAGCATATTAGACTTGAAATAATTCCACTTTACGTTTGAACATTTTTTTCTTATGAATTATACATTGTTCAATGAAGTATCA
This sequence comes from Maea johnstoni, assembly GCA_963942565.1. Lineage (NCBI taxonomy): Eukaryota > Metazoa > Annelida > Polychaeta > Spionida > Magelonidae > Maea > Maea johnstoni. The sequence continues at coordinate 17,024,569 of OZ012691.1, read as the reverse complement.
GAAATGGCTTTTATTGGAATTTTGAACTCTGAACTTTTTAGTAGATATTGCCAAGTGAGTGAAAAATGCTCAAATTGGCTGAAGAATTTGCTTCAGACTTAATTCTCAACTGGTATTGTTTTTAACCGGAACTATGTCTGTTACATATCAAACACATAACACATAACATTCAACTAAATCTCAAAAAGTTGCTACAATTCGAAGAAAGGCTGGTGTGCTGGATTTTAGAAGGAAAATGCCATTGCCCTACCTCAGTTCATGCTTAGATGAAAAAAACAAGAAGTGGATATGAAACCAGCCGGTCAAACTGAACAAGCTGGCTGCGGCAAATAGCCCAAAAGCTGTGTTTTGCGCATGTTGGTGGGCAAATTTCTCTGCAATGTTAACGATACGAAAGCTCTCATTGGTCTTTGTCTCCTAGTGATGTTACACTTAGGCCAGATTGGAGACCATTGGCATTGCCAGGCCTTTACTAAAGCACATATAGTAATTGGTCTCTGGCTACATATCCATTCTTATATTCATCTTATGTTCATGAAAGTATCTTGAAAGGGCTGAGTCCTTTGAGGTCCAATTAATAGAGCTAATAAGAATGACAGGGTTTAAGGTACCTATATCCTTTGGAGCTGAATACTGGGAGTTGAAATCTTCCTTATAGCTAGTGGGAAGTAGCCTCCATGCTGGATTTGGCGCATAGCAACTACCAGATACTAGTTCACTGTTTTCCTCATAGGAGGCGCTATGAAGGGATAAGTGCGATTCATTGAGGCTGATCGTGGATTGTTGGTCAGTCCTATGCGACGCACAGTGGACAAGTAGCCTCCATGCTTGACTTGACGCATAGCCTCTACCATATAATAATCCATTGTTATTCTCTTTTGGCACTATGAAGAGATGAGTGCCTGAGGATTGTTGATCAGTCCCATTCAGCGCACTGTGGGCATGTGTGATCCACTCTTTCTCTCATAGGGGGCGCTATGAGTGTGATTCCCTGTGGCGCACTGCGGTGGGCAAGTAGCCTTTATCATATATGGTACTAATCCATTGTCTCTCTCTTTTGGCACTATCAAGAGATGAGAGAGTGCCTGAGGATTGTTGATAAGTCCCATTCAGCGCACTGTGGGCATGTGTGATCCACTCTTTCTCTCATAGGGGGCGCTATTAAGGGATGAGTGTGATTCCCGGGGGCTGCAGAGCTGAGGATTGTTGATCAGTCCCATGCGGTGCTCTATGGACACAGGGACTGATCCCCCGTGATGAGATTATCCCTGTAACTACAATGCCGTCATCGTGTACCGCAGCAAAACAAAACACCGGCTCGTGGCTACCCTGCAGGGCTGCCTTGCCATTTCCTGTGGGAACTTTTCTCTTTAAGAGGATTTAGTGCAGGTTGTTAGGTGTGAGAAGGAAAGAAGAAAGGAATTAGGTTTAATATGGTTTCTCCCATTCTATGCTAATTTGTGACAATTAGTCACCTTGTACATATTGTGCCATATGATACCCCTTCCAATGCTGAGACTACTTTTGTGCAAAGCACAAGGATGCAAAGATTTTTGAAAACCATCTAAACCCTGTCATGTTGGCATTCATTGGATAGCTCTCGCTGATTACTTTCAGATGAGTACCCATGGGCCAGGGTTTCAATAATTTTTCAGGTTTTTAGCATCATTTTGTATTGGCCAAATTAGCCACCAGCAACATAAGGGTTGATATGTAAATTTACAGCAATTGTATTTCATATATACCCTCATTATTGTCCTTTTTGTACCTTTTCTTATCATATCCTATAATTACCTAGTATTATTATCTCATATTACTTTATCCTTATTTTGATTTCTTCTTTGATCTCGTGAGAAAGTTGCCAGTGACTTGGGGCTAGGCGGTGCTTTTCGCCGGGTATTCCGGTTTCCTCCACTACTTACAACTGGCTAGTCACGAATTAGCCACAATTGGCACAAATGTGACGAAAATCGAAATTCCAAATTCTTTGATCTCTCTACCTTATTGTGTATACTAGCTGTATAAGTTCTCCTTCTGCATCCCTCATTTGAGTCCCTAAGTGGGGCTTTTAGCACATTCTGGTGATATAAGTGTATTGGCATGAGAGTGCCACGCCTGGGTGATCATTATTTATACTCCTCCCAAGAAGCAGTTGTAACTTCCCACTCTAGCTGACTCCCTCTCTGTGCAGTGGTGACTTCATTGTTCTGCCGTCATTTGACTCCAGTGCCAGCCACTAGCAGTCTACAACACAGGAAATGATACAGACAATAAAATCTTAACCATTTAGCTCTCAGATCTTCCTTGTGGGCCTTCCCCGATAGCTGAGTGGTCTCCTGTATTGCAATTGCCGGCTGGCTGTCTCTTGTATATTGTTCTTAAAGCATTAGACCACAATTCTAGACACTAGCAGTCTACGGCATATAGGAAATAATACAGACAATAGAATCTTAACCATTTAGCCTTCAGATCTTCCTAAAGCTTATTGGACCTTCCCCGACAGCTGAGTGATCTATGTCATTGCACAGGAAATGATACAGACAATAAAATCTTAACCATTTAGCTCTCAGATCTTCCTTGTGGGCCTTCCCCGATAGCTGAGTGGTCTCCTGTATTGCAATTGCCGGCTGGCTGTCTCTTGTATATTGTTCTTAAAGCATTAGACCACAATTCTAGACACTAGCAGTCTACGGCATATAGGAAATAATACAGACAATAGAATCTTAACCATTTAGCCTTCAGATCTTCCTAAAGCTTATTGGACCTTCCCCGACAGCTGAGTGATCTTTGTCATTGCAATTAACTGCTGGCTGTCTTTCACGTATAGTTCTGCCAGTATTTGACTATAGTTTTAGCCACTAGCAGTCTACAGCATAGGAAATGACACTCACAATAAAAACTTAACCATTTAGCCTTCAGATCTTAGTAAGATCCTTAAGCTTAGTGGGCCTTCCTCAATAGCCAAGTGGTCTAATGCATTGCAATTATCAGTAGTGGCTGTCTATCATGTATTGTTCTGCAAGTATTAGACTACAGATCTTACCGCTAGCAGTCTATGGCTTAGGAAATGACACACACAATAAATTCTTAACCATTTAACCTTCAGAACCTCCAAAAGCTTATTGGGCCTTCCCTGATAGCTGAGTGGTCTATGGTATCGCAATGATCAGCACTGGCTGTTTCAAGTGAGGAAACATGCTGTTTTCACAGTAAAGAACATTGGCGATCAGTTCCACTGCTGTTTATTCTGACTTTTTTTATGTTTTAGCATGACCTACACCGTGAACCAAGTGTAAAAAGATAACATCTCTTTACGGGTTATCTACATATACTGAGGTCTCCGAGTGGGAGAATAGGTCACCTTCATGCAGATTCTTCGGTCCATTTTGACCCATGATACTGATGATGTCACTAGTAATCACGCTGGTCACAATGGACTGCTTTCAATAGCACAAATATGCACTACAGCATAGCAGCTGAGAGGACCGGGAGATATTAACCTATTAACCCTTAACAGTTCCTCCAGAAATTATCGCCTGGATCTATGATACTTTTGACCAATACCTTGAGATTGTTTTTGGCGCTACTGTCATTAATAGGTTAAGCAATCCAATGCTGAGGATACTTTCGTCCAAAGCACAAGGACGCAAAGATTTTTAAAAACCATTTAAACCCTATCATGTTGGTATTCAATGAAAAGAACTCTCAGTAATCTCAGATGAATACCCATGTGCCATGTTTCAATCATTTTACAGGTTTTTGCACCATTTTGTATTGGCTAAATTAGCCATCAGCAGCATAAGAGTTAAATAAGTCAGGTGCTAGAGACGTGGTATTGTTGACTATAGGCATGGAGCGGCGATATCATTATACGTGATGCCAGCTCGCTTCAAGTGATATTCGCTGTCCACCTGATCTGGCTGGCTGACTGGCTGGTAGGTAGGAAGGTAGGTAGGTGTGCAGGAGCTGGCATTGAAGGACCTCTGCTCACAATTGACTGCACACCTACAGTAAGACTCTATCACTATCAGGCATAACGGGAGATCACAGCAGGGATTTTTTATTCAAGAACTAATACATCCTCGGGAAGGTTGATTCCATACCTACATTGGATAAGAAGCTTTATTTAACAGAAGTTGAATTCCTTACTCGTGTTGGATTAAAACTACTAGCAGAAGTTGAATTTTCATATTGGAATAAATCAATAACTGGATGGATCTCATGGTTGCTTAAGTTTCAGCCTAGATGAAGAGAATGTGGATATGTCGCCACAGACCAAGTACCATACAGTCTATTGTAAAAAACCTAGACATACCTAATCTTGCCTCAGTGTGACATCACTCAGGAGACAGATGAATGAGGGCTCCTTTTAGAGGAGGTTGCTCATGCACTTGCGCAGAATGCATCTCTTGAGTGCTTCTTGTCAACACCTGGGTTAGGAGTTGTGCAGAAGTTGTTGAGCAACATCTGCTGGTTGTGTATCTGTTGATCACCAATCATGGTTTCAGCCGACTACTATTATATAAACATCAAGTTAGATTCCATACTCAAGTTGGCTTGGGACCAGTAACAGAAGTTAGATACCACTCTCATCCTGGATTTGTATCAAAAAGAGTGGCTTTTATGGTTGCCAGCAGTTAGACTAGCAACATCAAGAGTTCAGCTCCCTGTGAGGCATGGACACAGCATGACCTGGCTTCATGCATCCCATTGGCTAAGCACTATTATTGGTAGGGATTGGCACCTCCCTAATTTCTCCTCCTTATTTCCTTAACGACATGATATTTTAACAATATTTTAATGATATTTCTTGCCTCCCAGCGACTTGAATTTGTTAAATTTAACGTAGTCAACTTCTGAATTTTTTTTGATAGATAGTGAGCTATTTTTCAGGATTTTTGCATTGGCCAAATTAGCCACCAAATTTGGTGGCAAAATTAGCCACCAGCAGCATAAAGTATAACAGTGTTAAGGCTTCTCTATATCTGATAGCTAGGGAACATAGTACTCATCACGGGAAGAATGTCAGCTATTCACTTACGTCAGCAGTATGCATATCACTTTGATTTTCATAGTCATTGTCTTTAACCCTTTTGCAGCTGGTGGCTATAATTTGGCCAATACAAAATTATGCAAAAAAACAACCTGAAAAATGAATGAAACCCTGGCACATTGGTACTCATCTGAGAGTACTCAGCCAGAGCTATCCAATGAATACCAACATGGCAGGGTTTAGACGGTTTTCAAAAATCTTTGCATCTTTGTTCTTTGGACGAAAGGATGGTTTTCAACGATTCATGCATTCTTGTGCCTTGGATGAAAGTAGCCCCAGCGTTGGAAAGGTTAAATTGCTGCAAGTAGACCTAGCGTCTTTGACACCTAGCTGTCCTTGATGCCTATACGCAATGATAACTGGAACATAGTGCTTTTCTATGGAATGGAGTCTTAGCCCTTACGCTGGTGGTGGCTAATTTAGCCAATGCAAAATTATGCAAAAAACTTAAAAAATGATTGAAACCTGGCATATGGGTACTCATATGAGAGTACTCAGCAGGAGCCATCTAATGAATACCAACATGACAGGGTTTGGATGATTTTCAGAAATCTTTGCATCCTTGTGCCTTGGACAAAAGTAGTCACAACATTGGAAGGGTTAAATTGCATCTATGACACCTGTCCCTGATGCCTAAAAGCAATGATAACTGCAACATAGGGCTTTTCGATTCAATTGAATCTATTGCAAAGAGATGATGAGATTTCTGTGTTATTTCATCAGGCAGACTGTCTCCTGAATTGTAAGATCAAGGCGTCCAGTGACGAGGCATTGTGATAATTGCTTGGCTTTTCAGGAACCTTTGTGAAGCATGATAGTAGGCAGCCATGCTTTGTAGTGGATAGGAATCATTCTCTTTGCTGACTGGAGAAGGAACAATTAGGTGGAGCTATATCTCCAGGAGGAGATATCTCTATACAGGTGTGGAGTTCAGCATTGAGTTGATTGCCTTTTGAGCAAATAGACTCTTATTTTACTTGTCCCTATGATCGTAGATGAATAGAACATGGATTGGTCGCCACAGATCGATCACCATAGGATCCATTATGAAGCCCTGGACACACCTAATCAAATCTATTCTCAGTGTGATGTCACCAAGAGACAAAGACCAATGAGGACTCATATTTGTTTACATTATACAGGAGGTTGCCTACGCTCATGCTCAAAATGCACCTCTTGAGTGGTTCTTGTCAATACCTGATTTGGGAGTCACATCCAGATTTGCTGGTTGCGTATCTGGTGAATGTCAATCGTGCTCATAATGATGTTTGGGCCTGCCCTGATAGCCTAGTAGTCTAAGGTATAGTGACTGCCTATGCAGCAGTAGATATTTCTATACAAATACAGGGCTGTTTTGAGTTAATAATCTAATTGGAACACATATTCTTTTACCTATCCCTCTGATGTTAGGGCCTGCCCTGATAGCTTAGTAGACTAAGGCATCATCATCTGAATACTCTCTGTCTCTCACCGCTGCCTGGGTTCATATATTGACCAGGGCATGTGAGAAAGCTGCCAGTGACTTAAGGTTGGGCGGTGGTTTTCTCAGGGTACCCAACAAGGATCCTCCACAGCTTACAAATGGCTAGTCATGACTTAGCCGCAATAATGCCAAAATGAAATGGCCCATAAACAAAAATCTGAAATTCTTCTTGATGTTTACTTGCTGCAAACGTATATCTGCGCCAGTGGGCGTGTAAATGTTTTCTTTAAGTACTGTTAAAGCAGTATTTAGCTTTGGTTGCACTCATAAGTTAAGTACTGTTAAGCAGTATTTAGCACTGGCACTTATAAGTTAAGGACTGTAAAAGCAGTATTTAGCGGGTGGCGCAATTCCCGACTGTAAGGTCAATAAAGCTGCCCCTTGTCTGAGGCCATGCAGCGAGTCTGAGAGGCGTAGTCTGTACGTGTGATGGTTTTTCACCTGCCACTAAGAGCCAAAGGTGAATGTTAAGGTGGCTGTTAGGGGCAGTTAGCATATGCTCAAGGGGAGCAATAAAACTGCTACTTTAGATGCAGCTTGTGGGATCAGCAGCCTGATCTCTCACTGAAACTTTGCTTCACAGTCTGCAACCAGAATCAAAGTGTTCACATTTGGAGGTGTTCTTTGAATATCAGAGGTCTTTTAGGAATGTATGAAGAACACATGGGACTGGAAAATTGTATTCAAAAGAGAAGGCATTCACAATCACATCAACAACCTGATCTCTCACTGAAACTTTGCTTCACAATGTATAATGATTTCTGCAACCAGAAGCAAAGTGTTCACAGGTCATGTTGTACTTTAGGACCTCAATTCTGGTACGTACCAGAATTGTTCAGAGAAGTTTACAATTCTGGTGATTCCGGTGTACCAGGATTGTTTCTTCTGGCAATTCTAGTATGCACCAGAATTGTTACTCAGGCTATTCTGGTACGTACCAGAATTGTTCGAGAATTTCTTACCTGCCTGCCGATCGTTTAAAAACAAGTGCAATTGAAATCACTTCGCACTTGTGTAGATCCGCCATTTTGAAAACGGCAGATTTTGCGGTCTCCTCGCCGCACTTTACACAATCCAAATAAATACTTCCCGTGGTTGGATTGTAATAAATATTATATTTCCCGAAAGCCAAGACACATATCTATCTACCAATGTCAATTTTGTATTTGTTTATTGGGCAAATAATATAATGGAGACATGATTCGAAATAGGTGCATTGCTTACGGCCAACTGAACGGATTTCGTACGTACCAGAATTGCTCCAACAATTCCAGAACATACCAGAATTGTTGGAACAATCCTGCCACTTGCAGTGTACCAGAATTGTTCTTTCCAGCAATTCTGGTACGTACCAGAATTGGACAATTCTGGTGCATACCAGAATTGAGGTCGTAAAGTACAACATGACCGTGTTCACATTAGGAGATGTTCTTTGAATATCAGAAGTCATGTTCACATCTCTGTGGTGTTACCAATGTAGGGTTCAGGTTTAATTACTAATACCTTCCTGTTAAGCCCTTATGCTGTTTGTGGCTATTTTGGCCAATACAAAATTATGCAAAAAACCTCATCTGAGAGGGCTTAGCAAGAGCTATTCAATGAATACCTACATGACAGGATTTAGATGGTTTTCTAAAATCTTTGCATCCTTGTTCTTTGGACGAAAGGAGCCTCAGCATCGGTTCCAATTAACTCATTGGTGACCATATCAAGTCCCTGGCAAACAGTGTTCTCTGGATGCCATAAAACTTTTGTAAATAACTTACTCATGAAACATAACTTCACAAGAAGGATAGTTGTGAGCTGATATGTTGCTTATATCATTCTTTCTTTCCTATATGTTACCAAGTATGTGTTCACATGAAGGATTTCACCTAAGTTGTCAGGCGTGTTTTGGCTGCTGTGAGCCTGAATGGGTTAATAAATTTAGGCAGGTAACACGTCCTTCTTTGTCTAGATAGCAGAGTAACTGCCAAGCACCTTGTGAGGAGACAACTAACCCTTCCAATACTTTCACCCAAAGCACAATGACGCAAAGCTTTCTGAAAACTATCCAAACCCTATTATTTTGGTATTCATTGGATAGCTCTCATGGAGTACTCTCAAATGAATACCCATATGCCAGGGTTTCAGTCATTTTTCTGTTTTTTGCATAATTTTGTATTGGCAAAATTAGCCACCAGTAGCAGCATAATGGTTAATGATTATAGGCAGGTAACTCATCCTTCTTTGTCTAGATAGCAGAAAAACTAACAAGCACCTTGTGAAGAGACAATTAAATCTGGCACCCAATCAGGCGTGAACTGCTGAAATCCCTCCGTTAGCCCCTGACCGCGCTGACGAGGGGGCTATGGGATCATTAACGGCTCCGCAGCAAATCGGACACAATCACTGATTGGAGGAAACAGAAGGAGCGTCTGGAAATAATAACTTGTAGCGCTGCAGGACGGGGGAGGAAGGCATCAGGTACTAATCCACACTAGGAGATCATTGGACGCGCTGGGATTATAGCGTAACGCATCGCAGCGCATGCTGATTAGACAAATATCCTTCTGCGGACTGTTGAACGCCTGTCTACCTACCCACCTGCGAGCTGACTCGCACAAGACGATAATTCATCATCAATACCACATTTGATAAAGAAAATCACAAATTTGCATTATGATATCAGTGATAACTTTAAAATGAATTCCTGGATATTAACATTGATTTATTAGCATGATGACTGGATCACCGTGGAGATTGATCACTATGGAGATGAAGGCCTGAATGATGCTAAACTACTGCATTACTATTTACTAGGCAATAACTTTCAATCGAACGTTTTTCTGGAAATGTGCATTAAAAGCAATAAATTTGCATAATTGTTGGGTATCTTATCGCCGTAGCGATGATGGTCAGGAGACCGCGCAGCAGGGTTGAGAAAAACTTCTACGGCAGTTCCACGACGGAACACCTGCTCATTACCACAGGATAAACACCGCAGCAGGACCGCAATGAATGGAACCAAGCAATCTGATTGGCTGAAGGAGGTGGGAAGTTCACACATTGTGATACACCTCCATATTGAACTTCTCAAGGTGATCAATAATTTCTGGTGCCGATTTTTGGACTTTCGTCGACAGGTAAAAATTACATTTAATTATTCATTTAAATTGGGTACTGTTCCAAAATCTTTTGAAATTCAATTGAATGCATTTTGTATTTATCATAAAATACCAACATCTTCCACAAACAAAAAGCTTTTCAAAAAATGTTCTTTTCATTTTTAAAATGAGTAATATTTGTATTTCAAAAAATGAGTCATCTATTGATATTCAAATAAGTGATGCAAGATTTGAATGATTGGGTTCATTTTAAAGAAAAACATTTTGTTTTTCATTTTTTCCTAAACATTCTTATTCAATCCTTCATTTCTCGCACTAAGATTGTATAATATTGTATAATAGCAAAAAACCTGCTTTGTTATCTAATTAGTATTTGGGATATATATTGCCAATATTGTGTTCAGACAGGAAATGTCTGGCCTAGTCAGGTCTTGTGAAGCGAGTTTTCTAATTTTTTTAGGCCAATGTGCTATCATAAAGCGTCATTAGGTTACAGGCAGGAAACAGTTTTTGTGTTTTAGGCTAATGTGCCATATTGTTACTGTATATAGAAACTCCTATTCTTTAGTTATGTCACTCTGAGTAGATGATGGGTATTTTACAGGGTCAGGGTATTGAACCATCTATACCTATAATTGTGTTAAAGTTATTATTATTCATGTCATATGCCAGGCTTCTGAGTTCATAAAACTAGCCATTTTTCACCTTCAGACAATTTTCAGGCTCATACGAGCTCGCAAGGTTGAAAATTATTGTCGTACCTGCCATCTGAGCTTGTTTAGGGGTTGAAATTTCTGCGCCTGGACAAACTAAAAAAATTGGTCCAAATTTTTGGGCTTGCGAGATCTGGCCTCGTACCATAGCTGGACACAAAGTAGGGTATATTGGGCCTGGGTAGCCGAGTTCATACGAGCCCCTGATTTTTTCCTGTGTATCTGTTCAAAAGTAAACCAGAAAAATTAGAAAATGCAACACTTGCTTTCTGGGAGGAAATAGGATTAATAAGTTCACATTATTCAATATCCATTTATTCTCTTCTAATGCAGCCATACACCAATAATGTGGCTTCATCAAGGATTAGTTAAAATCCTTAACCCTTATGCTGCTGATGGCTAATTTTGCCAATACAAAATGATGTAAAAAACCTGAAAAATGACTGAAACCCTGGTAAATGGGTACTCATCTGAAAGAACTCGGCGAGCGCTATCCAATGAATATACCAACAGGGTTTAGATGGTTTTCAAAAATCTTTGCGTCATTGTGCTTTTGGACGAAAGAAGCCACAGCATTGGAAGGGTTAAGAAACCTTTGGAATAAAATCGAGGGAAACCTCGGCTCACATTCAAGCCTTTCATGTATAAGAGTTCCTCTTAAAATAGTCATCTGGGTCAATGTTACTTTTGACAATAACACGGGAATTAAGAACGGTTGCACAAAATATAATTTGAAGGAGAGCAGTTCAGGGCTCGGAGCTAACAGTGGTCCTTAATGGCCCCAGGCCAGTATAAAATTCCCAAAATGGCTTAGGGCCAGTAAAAAAAGACCTCAACTGGTCCTACAGGGCCAGTAAACATTTGGAGACATTTATGTTAACAAGTTTCCCCTCAAGAATGTGCTAAATGTTTTTGAAATAAATGAAGATGAAATAAATTAAAATAAATGTTGTCAGTGGATTTTATGTAATGTTTTTTTCTTTTTATATTAAAGAAATATCGGTAGGACCAGTAATAATTTTGCAGGACCAGTATATCCTAGGTGTTACTGGTCCTACGGGGGCAGTAACAGTTTTAGATAAGCGTTAAGGCCTGCAGTTGCTAGTTTTCTGAATAACTTTTCTCCTTTTTATATATTTCTTGCCACAATTTTGCATGAAGAAATTCTCCATAATTAATTGTCAGGCTGCTATGAGCATTACAGGATTAATGACATAAATGATTGAATATATCAGCAAAGAGGATTTACTCTCAAATAACAGGTAATTCTTATAATCTGCTGTAAATTTATTATTAGCCACAGGCCTTTTTGTATTTTGATATCTCGCACTCACTCTGATGTGCGCCACTTTTGTTTGCCAACTGATGATGTCCATTTATTTATGATATAAGAAATATCAATATTGGCTTTCTCACTGTGCAGTGTGAATAGTACAACATTGAAATGCTAGCATATTCAAAAGTATTTATATTTGTTGAATTATCTTTAGAAACAAGATGGGAAAAGTCCTGTATCATAGTATTATATATTACATGCCAATTTAACATTGACAGTGATGATGAAGTTACTTTTAAGTATATAGTTAAAAGTAAATTCATCATCACTTAGTGTGTAACAACGTGATAAGAAACCAATACTATAAGCAAAGACTTTAAACCTTTCATTAATATTTTCATGATTGATGAGTTATAAGATAGATTATTCATTATTTAGTAATGTTATAAATTGTGTGAGTATTAGAAGAATAAATTGAACTAGATGGAATGATTGAATGCAAATTTATCGATACATATTTAAAAATGATGAAAGCAGTTTCTGACAATTTAATTGCCTAATGGCGTAACAATATGCAAGTCTAATGGCCTTGTCAGGATCAATATTGCTTCAGAATCAAAGACCATTTTACACTTTAAGTATGCAGTACTTATTTCCGCTGATTTCAAACATTTAAAGATATTTTTTGATAATTGCATTATGTTAACAAATAAGTCCACTGTGCCGTTTTATACACTTTAGATATGCACTTAGTACTTATTTCTGCTGATTATGACTTTTTCAAGATATTTCTGATTAATCCATTATGTTAACAAATACGTACAATAGTTTAATTTGGTAGCTATCTTGGCCTTCTTATTTCAAATGTTAGTCATACAAATATATCTATGAACCCCTGAGGCTAATGGGTGACAATATATTTTCTTTATTGACTTTATGACATGCAATGAAAAATCATGAAAATGAAGTTGACCTTATCTGATTGTTTTCTGAATGCATTCTTTTTTATATATGTAAACATAGATGGCAATGAAATTGACAAAATATTTCAATCGAATTCACAAAAACAGACTCAGTGAAATAATTAAAAACAGCCTTTGAAATTCACAAAAACAGCCTTTGAAACTCACAAAAAACAGCCTATGAAGTTAACAAAAACTGCCTTTGAAATTCACAAAAACAGCATTTGAAATTATTAAAATCTCCAACGCGATTGACTAGTATTTTACAGACAGACACCATTTCATGAGGTTATTCCTGGATGCCATATAGTGAATTTCCTTTGTAGCTATCTGAATGTAATAGGATCCTGTGGATTCTTTGATGAGACCAATTTTCCTCAGATGTGGCCCTCTCCATGACGCACAGTCGCTGCAGGCTCTCTGCTTGGGTTTCACGAGAAGTGTGGCATGGCATTCATTTGGAAACGACTTGGATAATCCTTACAAAAAAACAAGGAGATTGACAATGAGTTGTTGCAGAAATAGATAGAATATGAGAGAGAGAGAGAGAGAGAGCGAGAGAGAGGAGAGAGAGTGAGAGAGAGAGAGAGGAGAAGAGAGAGAGAGAGAGAGAGAGAGAACGAGAGAGAGAGAGAACGAGAGGAGAGAACGAGAGAGAGAGAGAGAGAGAGAGAGAGAGAGAGAGAGAAGAGAGGAGAGAGAGAGAGAGAGAGAGAGAGGAGAATGAGAGAGAGAGAGAGAGAGGGAGGAGAGAGAGAGAGAGAAGAGAGAGAGAGAGAGAGAGAGAGAGAGAGAGAGAGAGAGAGAGAGAGAGAGAGAGAGAACGAGAACGAGAGAGAGAGAGAGAGAACGAGAGAACGAGACAAGAGAGAGAGAACGAGAACGAGAGAGAACGAGAGAGAAAGAGACAGACAGACAGACAGAAACAGAAAGAGAGAAAACAAAAATTAGAAAAAGAGAAAGAACAAGAATGTGTGAGAGAGAACAAGAATGAGAGAGAAAGATGCTTCTTATCGTCTTCATTGCTACTAGAGTATTGATAAACTGAAGCCAAGGAACTGCCATTTGCAGAACCCCCTCACCTTTATGACCCTGTCACATTGGTGCAATGATCTAGATCCCCACTCAATGTCCCCATAGACGAACCTGGCCACATCATTTATTATATAACCCATATGGTGTACCCAATGAACAATAAGCCAACAATTGTCAGTTCCCAAGGAACTATGTTAATTATTCCCTTTCCAGCACTATTTGATGCTAATTAGTGCAAGTAATATTCTACTATCTGTCTAGAGGATCCTCCAGACCCCTGGCTCCCTAGCCTGGTTCTCAGGCTGAGTTAGGTATAATGCTCTCACCACTATATATACTGGTTGTTAACCCTTCCAATGCTGAGGCTACTTTCATCCAAAGCACAACGACGCAAAGACTGCGTGGAACATAACCACTTTAGGCTATCGGCCAATCCTGAAAAGAGCCTCCGTTAAGGAGTAACCCCAACCCGTCTTATAACAAAACACAACATGTTTTTTTTGAAAGATATATGTGTCTGATGAAAGAAAATCCATGTTGTGGTGAAAAAATTTGGTGGCAGCTATGTTTTACGGAGAAAAACGTGCATCGATATTGCAAATTTCACAAAAAAATGACTTTTTTTTAAAACGGTGCAGGACAACCACAAATATTTATCAAATTGATTCAGACTTGGTATGGAGTTTGATATTATGAAGCTTGATATGCATAAAATGAATTATCCTGGCTGAACAACTCTTATTGTGAAATAATGCACTTTTTATGTCAAAAACGGCCATTTTTTTGCATTTTTAAAAAAAATCTTTATTGGTGTTTAATTTTTGTAGATTTTTCCTTACACAAACTTATCAAAATGATACACCAAAATTATTGCTAGACATTCCCCTTTCAAATGAGGCTTTATTCATATAATTTGGTTGGCTAGAGGATCTCTTATGGGGAATTCATTTCCCCTACCCCTATTTTTGAAAAATCCTCAAAAATGCTGAAAAATAGAAGTAAATTTTTATAAAATTGTTCTTTCAAATATTCCCATACAAATTACTCTTGATTATTAGTAAGGTCCTTTTCTAGTGAAAAAGAAGTAAAATGAAGTGTTGAAGTTGTGTTTGCACTGATTGACCTCACATTTAGGGTAAATATGCAGAAACAGGTAAATTGAGTATTTTTGGACATTTTAGTTT
>OZ012691.1:16827107-17009556 GCA_963942565.1 Maea johnstoni | reverse complement strand
GCAGGCACACAGATAATTTAGCTGTCACAAGTTTTTATGATCAGTTAGCACAAGTTGAGGCTTTTAGGCTATCGGCCAATCCTGAAAAGAGCCTCCGTTAAGGAGTAACCCCAACCCGTCTTATAACAAAACACAACATGTTTTTTTGGAAAGATATATGTGTCTGATGAAAGGAAATCCATGTTGTGGTGAAAAAATTTGGTGGCAGCTATGTTTTACGGAGAAAAACGTGCATCGATATTGCAAATTTCACAAAAAAATGACTTTTTTTTTAAAAGGTGCAGGACAACCTCAAATATTTATCAAATTGATTCAGACTTGGTATGGAGTTTGATATTATGAAGCTTGATATGCATAAAATGAATTATCCTGGCTGAATAACTCTTATGGTGAAATAATGCACTTTTTATGTCAAAAACGGCCATTTTTTTGCATTTTTAAAAAAAATCTTTATTAATGTTTAATTTTTGTAGATTTTTCCTTACACAAACTTATCAAAATGATACACCAAAATTATTGCTAGACATTCCCCTTTCAAATGAGGCTTTATTCATATAATTTGGTTGGCTACAGGATCTCTTATGGGGAATTCATTTCCCCTACCCCTATTTTTGAAAAATCCTCAAAAATGCTGAAAAATAGAAGTAAATTTTTATAAAATTGTTCTTTCAAATATTCCCCATACAAATTACTCTTGATTATTAGTAAGGTCCTTTTCTAGTGAAAAAGAAGTAAAATGAAGTGTTTAAGTTGTGTTTGCACTGTTTGACCTCACATTTAGGGTAAATATGCAGAAACGGGTAAATTGAGTATTTTTGGACATTTTAGTTTTAATGAAAGGCATATAAGAAGTTCTTCAGGCAGGCAATCTAGATATCTTTAGAAAAAAGACACTAAAGGCTTTCATTTGGTACATCATTAGACCCCCCTTGCACATTTTTGTGTTAAAAATATGACTTCATACATATAGCGGCTGTAGTGAGGGCTATATACAGCAACTTGGTGAAAACTCACCTAATGGCCATCATTTTCTTGTTTTGTGGCTTCTTAGCATTATTCTTGACTCAAATTACATTTAACAGTTAATAAGGTCCTTGTGTAGTGAAATTGGTGAAGAAAAATGTTAGAGATGTGTTTTTACCGAGTGACCCCACATTTAGGGTAAGTATGCAGAAATGGGGAAAACATTGTATCTTTGGATTTTTTTTTGATAAAAGGCATATATGAAATTGTGCATGCAAATGATAGATATCTTCAGAAAATAAACACTATGAGCTTTCTTTTGATTACGTTTAGACCCCTGGCACATTCTTGTATTGAAAATATGGCAGAGCAAAACAAGGTGGTTATTGAAAAAATACCAGAAAAACTAAAAATCTTTTGAACAGTGCTAGACGCAGCCAATTAATTTTCTAAATCACCTATATTTTGCAGAAAGTTTGATTTTATGAGGCTTGCTATGCACAAAAAAATTAATCTGACTTTTAAGCCACTTAAGAGTGTGAAAAAAAGCACTTTTTATGTCAAAACAGGCATTTTTGAGGATATTTGTATTGCTCTCTTGTTTCTGTGATATGTACTGTACACAAACTTAGCAAAATCATGTAGCAATTTAGTCAAATGACTTCCTCTTTCATATGGTGCTTTAATCACATACTTAAGTTGGCTACAGGCTGTATGATGTTAAACCAGAGCAGAGAGTTCAAGACCCTGTCAGTGGTATATAATATTACTCAACACAGGTCGGCATGAATTGGTTGATACAAGTCACCCCCTTACCAATGAATCACTGAGATTACAAAACATGTTGACATCTATTCCCCCCTCAATACCAGCAGAGACAGAGGGGAATCCTGGTGAAACAACTAGATATTTAGATGGTGGTTTATGGGGTTAATCTGGGAATGGAGAGGTATTTTGAGATTTTTGAATATCTAAAGCCCACCCTTATTCTTATCATTAGACCAACTGTGACTGTCTAAGTCATTCACTGAGCAGAATAAGACACAAACTTTCTCAGGAGCTCACATAGGCCTGCACACAGAAAGGAAATATTTGGTCTTTTTTCGCCATACTAAATTGAACCAAAAATATGGGTGCTTTAAACAAGCATTTGGGTATCACATGTTATTAGATTTGCTTGTGTGGTATATATAGACCTGAGAGTATCTTGAAAGGAAATGTTTCTTCAATTTTCTTAAAGTTAAGCAATCTAGACGATTAAAAACCCTTTTCCTAATGGATATTTTTCCACATACTTATGAAGTTTGATGGTCCATCCTATTATTATGGATAGGAGCTCCGTTTGATAATACACCATGCATGTTTCCTCAATATTTCCCCATAGAAGTTTTTCACCCTGCTGGGATGGTATACATTTGTGAAGTTTAATGTGTTCCTCATCAGAAGACCTTTTAAGGACTTCATACTTTGTAAAGCCTAACTAATCAAATTAAAGCAGGGTAGAGGAAGAAATTGGGACTGAAAAATTTATCTCACATGCTACCTTATCCTATTCATGCATTTCTAATCGGAGAGAATTGTCTTAGTCTCGGTACTCTTGAAAATAACTAAGATATACAGCAAAGCTGGATTATGCTGCAATTAAAAATTGTCCTTCAAATATGCTTTTATTAGGGAAATAACCCTAAAATAGCCATTTTGAGGTGATGCAGGCCTTGATAACTTTAACACCTCACCAACATTTGGTTGAACACTTCTAACATAACTGTATTGTACTAGTGTCAGTTCTTTCAATCCATTTAAATTAGATTTTTTAGACCTCAAAACCAATGTCCACTGACAATTGATTTTGCTCATATATATATATATATATATATATATATATATATATATATATATATATATATATATATATATATATATATATATATATATATATATATATATATATATATATATATTAGAGCTGCACTCACGGAGGGAGATCAACTCATGAGCTCACCACCCGTTTGACTCGTGAGCTCATGAGCTCACGGACGTTCTGATTGTCCAAAAAAATACTTATTTTCCAGCCCAGCTATTAAGAAAAAAATATATATTGGCAGAGATTTATTAACATTGCCATGTTTATTTAATTTTAAAACGTGCTGACGAGGTACAAAGGTCAGAATAACACTCAACGCCGCTTGAATATATACATTGAAGATTGTAAAGAAGACATGACAGCAATAAGTAGTAATGCATGTTTATAATGTGTGTAAGTTGCCCTGTGTTACGTTTGTGTTCCCAACATAGACAAGCTCACGATTTGAACATTTCAGCTCGAGCTCGGCGAGTTAGCCCCAGGGCTCGAGCCACTCGAGTTTGTGAGTGTTGAGTGCAGCTCTAATATATATATATATATATATATATGTGTGTGTGTGTATATATATATTTATATATATATCGGAAATACAAATGACACCTTAGATAAATCATTAAACTAGGCACATCTCAAGTACTCTGTATTTTCCATTTAGTTAACAGCATACCTCAGGATAGTGTTGTAGACACATCTGGCATTATGATCCTACCTTTTGTAACTGACAACACTAAGGAAATCAAGGTTTTTACCTGGATTATTCACACATATCCTGAAGCGAGAGGTCAATGAGGCCAAATGCACTGGCCAACTTTTGGTAATTCTTTTTAACCAACAAAAGCACCAGTCATTTTAGACTATCACAGGATTAGATAACCCTAATACATAACAATAAATGAATAAAACAATCAGGTTAGGTTTGTAAAAAAGCTGATTATGACTAGTTCTGAAACTATATTATGTGGAGCCATATTTACACTAAGGAATATGATATGGTGAATAATACATAAAATGGAACCAGGTCTACTTTCTAGATTGCATCCATTGGTTGCCTTATTAAAACTAATGTCTATTATTATAACAACAAAATACAATATCAAATTTACACATTCTTTACATATATACTCTAAACATGGGGTCACTCAATGCAAACACAACTTTAAATGTTTTCCCTGAGCAAGGATATAACAAATGGTCAAGGGTAATTTGAGAATTAATTCTAAGAAGCCACAAAAGTAGAGTGAGATTGTCATAAGGTGCGTATTTACCAAGTTGTTGTTTTCAGCCCTGATCACTACATCTACTTTGTATGATGCTGTATTTTCAATACCAAAACTTGTAAGGGGATTAATGATAATCAAATGGAAGGTCATAGTTTCTTCTTTCTGAAGATATGTATTGCTTGCCGCACAATCTCATATATGCCTTTTATCAAAACAAAATAATACAAAAATATTGTTTTTTCCTGTTTCTGCATACTTACCTTAAATATGGGGTCACTCAGTACAAACACATCTGTAACATTTCTCTTCACCAATTTCACTAGACAAGGACCTTATTAACTGTTAAATGTAATTTGAGTGAAGAATAATGCTAAGAAGCCACAAAACAAGAAAATGATGGCCATTAGGTGAGTTTTCACCAAGTTGCTGTATATAGCCCTCACTACAGCTACTATGTATGAAGTCATATTTTAACACAAAAATGTGCAAGGGGGGTCTAATGATATATCAAATGAAAGCCTTTAGTGTCTTTTTTCTAAAGATATCTAGATTGCCTGCCTGAAGAACTTCTTATATGCCTTTTATTAAAACTAAAATGTCCAAAAATACTCAATTTACCCATTTCTGCATATTTACCCTAAATGTGAGGTCACTTCATTTTACTTCTTTTTCACTAGAAAAGGACCTTACTAATATTCAAGAGTAATTTGTATGAGGAATATTGGAAAGAACAATTTTATAAAAAATTACTTCTATTTTTCAGCATTTTTGAGGATTTTTCAAAAATAGGGGTAGGGGAAATGAATTCCCCATAAGAGATCCTCTAGCCAACCAAATTATATGAATAAAGCCTCATTTGAAAGGGGAATGTCTAGCAATAATTTTGGTGTATCATTTTGATAAGTTTGTGTAAGGAAAAATCTACAAAAATTAAACATCAATAAAGATTTTTTTTAAAAATGCAAAAAAAAATGGCCGTTTTTGACATAAAAAGTGCATTATTTCACAATAAGAGTTGTTCAGCCAGGATAATTCATTTTATGCATATCAAGCTTCATAATATCAAACTCCATACCAAGTCTGAATCAATTTGATAAATATTTGTGGTTGTCCTGCACCGTTTAAAAAAAAAGTCATTTTTTTGTGAAATTTGCAATATCGATGCACGTTTTTCTCCGTAAAACATAGCTGCCACCAAATTTTTTCACCACAACATGGATTTTCTTTCATCAGACACATATATCTTTCAAAAAAAACATGTTGTGTTTTGTTATAAGACGGGTTGGGGTACCCGACCACTTTTGGGGTTTGGCCGATAGCCTACTTGCCCCGTTGCAAATTGCAAGTGAATTAGGCAAAAAACGACGGCAATGGGGCACGCTGAACAATAGGTTTGATGTCTCTCTTCAAGTATAGATGGCAGCAGAGTTTTCATGAAATGCAGTTTGAAACTGTTACAAACGACAGCTCAAGTGTGTCCCCCTTGAGGATTTATTTGGAACTAAACCTGGATTGAAATCAACTTTGGTTAGATCAGTGATACTTAATGGAAAGAGAACGATTACACAGACTTGTAGCAAGTCCACTGGCTCCCTTGAATGCTATGCCAGGTTCTAGTCCTGCTCTGTCCATATCAGAGAGGAGGTCTGATTGAAATACAGTTGTATGGCGCTGTGAAGGGCTCTCTATGGTACCTTAGCAACTGAAAGACACCTTAATACTATTCCTAAAGAGAAGAGAGATTCTTGCATGTGTTGGGTGTCTATGTTGTTCCGAAGTGACAGATAAGCGATTAAAAGCATTGGAGATATTAATGAAAGGTCTTTTCTTGCTGAAAGGTTGAGCTTAACCTGAAGGTATCTAGTACTTTATTCTATCACACCATGCAATCTCAAGAAGTATTGTTCCTCCGTAGGCCCATCAATATGCACACCCATCCCTACACCCATCCCTACACTAATCCCTTAAGAGTTGACATTCCCTTCTGTGTAGACCAAGTAGTATGGTGTAGTACCAGATATGGTGGATAGATGGCACCACCTGGTCCTTGGCTACCTCTCGAGATTTTCATTCTCAAACTGAGTCCTTTTTCCACTGGTGAGATAATTGTAAACTAAATTGGCCACTATGGTCACCTAGAATATTTGGTGCCTGGTAACAAAAAAAGACACGACAGAAAAAATGCATATGACAGCCTAGAAATCTAGGCTAACCCATCCCCAAAGGCCTGGGGATCACCCTTGCTAGGTCCTTTCTCTGAAACGTTCATTCTTTTCAAAATAACTTTGGAATTAATCATAAACTTACAGAAAATTTGATAGTCAAGTTGTGGGTTAGATTTAGTGAAAATTCCTTTTTTGAATATTTTCTGAAAAAATGCTTTAGTCACAAAGATGTCAAAATAATCAGGATGTTTTCGAATACTGCAGGCATTAACTGGTCAATGGTATCATCCTTTACATTATCCCTATCATCTTAGATGAAGAAAAGAATGGATAGCATGTGCAGAATGTGACTTTTGGGCTATTTGTCGCAGCCAGCCTGTTCAGATTGACCGACTGGTTTCATATCCACTTGTTTTTCTTCATATAAGCTATCATTTACTGGTACAAACAACTCCTTTAAAATAGGTCTGTGCCAGTACCTGGAAATGTTAGAAGAAACATTTTTCTGTAAAAGGGTGTATTTTGTAGGTGCCAATTAGGGCGTTTAAGTGTGTGTCTGGATGAGCTGGCTAAAAGCTTTTAGAGGGAAGTTTGAGATTCCTGGAGATGCTGGTGTATCTCTTGAAGATCTAACCGGAAATCTTGTCAGAGTATCACTATCAAACACGTAGCTTAACCCATTCATGCCTGTACGGTAGCACCTAAAAAAACTTATTTTGGTGATATTTTTCTGACAAAAGCATATTTTGGAAAATATTTGAGGGAGAAGTGATCATCTCAATTTCATCCACAAGTCCTCTTAAAATGTTTTGATGGTTCATTTTTTAATCCAAAGTTATTGCCAAAGTTTCATGAGGTCCAGACGACATTTTTCATGAGAGCTTTGTAATCACGAATGGGTTAAACATGTTGGCAAGTGAAGAAAATGGGCTCTCGCTATCTCAACTATAGACTCTCAAAATGCAGCAACAGCCGTCACGGACTTGATGGTAAATGTCAAGATTCATACATAGAAACTGAAAAAGATTCTTTTTATTCTCTTGAAGGTCAATATCTAACAAAAACGTTCATCGTTCTCTAGCCTCTGGGGTTTGCTGCCAGACCATATTATACCTTCCGATGCCTAGGCTACTTTCGCACAAAGCTCAAGGATGCAAAGATTTTTTGAAAACAATTGAAAACCTGTCATGACTTGGTATTCATTGAATAGCTTTCACTGATTACTCTCAGATGAGTACCCATGTGCCAGGGTTTCAGTCATGCTTAGTTTTTTTGCATAATTTTTCATCCAGACATTGAAAGGGATAAGAAAAAGCATTGAAAGTGTATTGCTTACTTATATGCCAGTTGCCTTCAGCTAAATGTGGGTGCACTGCCATTGACTGCTAGCTGTCTTTCACCACTACCTGGGTTTGATACCCAGCCAGGGTCTCTGAGAAAGTTGCCAGTGGTCAGCCAGTCACAAATTATCAGAAAGATGGCAGAAATATGACTACAATCCAAATTCCAAATTCCAAATTCAGATATGTTCCCAAGTGACAGGATCTACTCGAAGCTCATAAAAGCTGAAAAAAGTTCTTTCCTGGCTACAATTTTCTCTCGTGCTATGATATCATCAGAAAATAAATTGCTTCATGATATCCAAATATAGCAAAAAAATAGCGAATAGTTATAATTATCCCATCATGCCTTTCTCTCATGCACTGCCATCGTTTAAGGATATTTTTGTCGCCAGAGGGTTGCTGTCTACCTCTACATAATGGCTGTGTCATGTATGCGTAACATGATTTCTTCATTAATTGTACATTAGCTAAGGTCTTTATTGTCTTTTATTGCGCCTTTATTGCCGTTGCCGGATTTGTTTGCGTTGAGTTTCCTCTCAGATTCTCTCAAGCTTATGATCACAGACAAATATAACCTTATGCAGAGGCAGTGGGGGAAATAACTCTGATTGATGGTGAATAAATAAGTAAAATCATGATAACCCAATCATTCCTCAAGTTGCCAAAAATGTTTGGCTATTTTCATGCTATCTCTGTCTATTATCAGATTCTTTTGGAAAATGTTTGATGAAGAGATGCTTAACTAAACTGGGCCCAGGGGTCTCCAACTGTTGCATTATGACACCAGCGTGCGATAGAGGCTTCAAAACGTGTGACAGACCGAATCAATCAAACACTCTTACATGCTAAAAGTTATTGGACTCCATAGCCAGTAGGGTCTTAAACTATTTAAATGAATTATTTTAGGAAGATTTAGTTAAACATGTGATCTCCATCATTTTAATGGTTTTATCATTTGATCAATCGAAGTCTCCATGATATGGGGCTAATATTATAGTGCCAATTGATAGAAATATTGTGAACCTCCTGTGCTGTGTACCATAACTTTTCTACTTGGACATCCCTGCAGGACACCCCTGTACTATTTATTATATACAGAGCCTCCAAATCATATCAAGATCATTTCAAATATTTTCAGAATCCATGCTATCAAGTCAGAACTTAAATGTCTTTCTGTCTTTATGCCTCTGTCCTAGATTATTTTCAAATATTTCACAAATCCAGATGGCGCTTTCGGTGTGTTTGGGTGAATGAAAGGATACTTTAATTGTGTCTGACATTTTCAGGAATCTATTTAAGCAATAGGATTTAAAGGTGCACCTTTAAACACCCTTGGCATATGGGCGGTACATGGCTAGCCGGTTACAGTGTTACCTCTGATCACTGGCTTATGAGCTGCAAGCCTTTATTAGTTTAAGAGAAGTTAATCACAAAGCCAATATCAGATGCCTAATTGCTTTTCCCATACTGAGCAGTATGTGTCAGTCAGCTATTGAACTCGCACAGGTAAGGGTTACGGCTATTAATAGAGTCTATAACCCTTATGCAGCTGGCGGCTAATTTGACCAAAAGAAAATGATGCATAACACCTGAAAAATGACTGAAACCCTGGCATATGGGTACTCAGTGAGAGAACAAAACAAAATTAGCCATAGCATTGGAAGAGTTAACCCTTATGCTACTGGTGGCTCATTTGGCCAATACAAAATGATGCAAAATCCTGACAAGTTATTGAATCCCTGACTCATCTGAGAGTACTCAGCGAGAGCTATCCAATTGATACCAACATGACACAGCTCAGTTGGTTTTCAAAAATTTGGACGAAAGTTGACTTCAGTATGTTTCTTTTTGCAATATGAAAATATTTCAGAAAGATCTTACTTTAAAGAGGACAGATGGGTGTATCAGATATATTGATTTAAATCTTCCATATCTTTCACTTTTTCACTACTTAATAATATTTTCATACAGGGTCATCATCTTGGTCAAATATGTGTATAATAAGGATAGGCTGGTGTGCCCTTATTGTTTACAGATGTTGATGAGTGATATATGGTGTAATGTTTCTTTCCCAAGTATATGATAATACATTTGTTGTATGTTTGATATTATGCCCTGCTTGGTCCATGGGGTTAAGTCTTAAGTAATAACATTTATCGTTGTGTTCATATGATATTACATAATAAGTTGTGCCTGATATCATGACAACGTCGTGGATGAATGAGATATCTGAACCCTGTCATGTTTGTATTCATTGGATAGCTCTCGCTGAGTACTCTCAGATAAATACCCACTTCCAGGGTTTTGGTCATTTTTCAGGATTTTCGCATCATTCTGTATTGACCAAATTAGCCACCAGCAGCATAAGGGTTAAGTAATAACATTTATCGTTATGTTCATATAAAATTACATAATAAGTTGTGCCTGATATCACGACGGCGTCCTGGATGAATGGGCGGTCTCGTCTTGCATCTGCCATTAGTGGTACTGGGACACAGCTGATCCCGGCCAGACTAAATAGACAGTTTTCCTCAGGAAATGGTTTTCATTCCATTCACATGCTATTGATAGCACTAAATAGCCCGACTTGTATTTCTCTGAGACATGATTCCATTGTCTCTGTTTTCTTCGGAAAAATAAATGGAATTGGAAGTTCTTTGAACCTGAACTGTTAACCCTTATGCTGCTGGTGGCTAATTTGCAAATACAAAATGATGCCAAAAACCTGAAAACGACTGAAACCCTGGCATATGGGTACTCATCTGAGGGTACTCCGCGAGAGCTTTCCAATGAGCACCAACATGACAGGGTTTAGATGGTTGTCAGAACTCTCCATTATCTGTTAACAATGGTCACAGAGGACAAGCCGAGGTTTCCATTGTTATCAGAA
Organism: Maea johnstoni; assembly: GCA_963942565.1. Classification (NCBI taxonomy): domain Eukaryota; kingdom Metazoa; phylum Annelida; class Polychaeta; order Spionida; family Magelonidae; genus Maea; species Maea johnstoni. The sequence goes on along the minus strand of OZ012691.1, from coordinate 16,999,111 downwards.
AATGGAGAGTTCTGAGGGCATTGGGTATTGTTAAGTCCACCATTCATTCATCATGCCCCTTTTACCACAATTGTTTCCACTGTTTTATGGATTACAATGAAAATTATTGTGACTTGACCTAGAAATTTAGTCTCCGCTACCAGGAGAGAGTGTAAAGGTAAAACAAAGGTGAATTTTACCTTCAGATGATTGTGAAAATTGCCCTCATTTTAGGAGAGACACTCCTACCATTGCTGCAGCAATGTGTGCTGCATGCACAGTCTGTATGGGTTAACCCTTCCAATGCTAAGGCTACTTTCGTCCAATGCACATGCATGAATGCAAATATTTGTGAAGACCATCTCAACCCTGTCGTGTTGGTATTCATTGGATAGCCCTGAAGGAGCACTCTCAGATGAGTACCAATGTGCCAGGGTTTCAGTCGTTTTTCAGGATTTTTGCATGTTTTATGTTTGTATTGGCTAAATAAGCCACCACCAGCGTAAGGGTTAACCCTTATGCTGCTGGTGGCTAATTTGGACAATACAAAATGATGCAATAAACCTGATTTTAAAATGACTATAACCCTGGCACATTGGTACTCATCTGAGAGTACTTGAATAACTAAGCCAGAGTTGTCCAATGAATACCAAAATGACAGGGTTTTTAAAAATCTTTGCATCCTTGTCCTGAGGACAAAAGTAGCCTCGGCATTGGAAGGGTTAAGTAAGGTACTCCTTGCGGCTGACATTCTAAGCCAGCATCATGAGCTGTGTTTTTGTGCGGCCGCATTTCCCTCTCTGCCTCCGTAAACGCAGCCTCGGGAACAGGACGTGACATTTCAGCAAACTTCGTATAAACACACGCCCGTCTTCGCTGGGGGGGAGACAGAGTAATTTCCTTTGTGCACCCATATTTTATATTCGACACCGAGAACAATTACGAAAGGCAAATTTCCCAAGAACTTTGCCATATAGAATGGATGGTTGAGAGGCGGGCGCTAATGGTTTCTCTGTTGCCGGGTAGCCATGCTGCAGTGCATTGTGGGATACTGCCGCATGATTTGAGATCATACAATTGGCTCAATTGCCGAGGGGGACAATCCAGGAGAGTTTCAACGCTGCTTTATCATTTGTCTATTACAAAGAACACCCTCAATATCATTATAGGAAGGTTTTTCATATTAGGAAGTTTTGGGAGGTTGGAAATTCACACCTTGTTGTGTTCTAAAGAGTTTTTAGTTGTGTTTGATTGATTAGCAATATGCTCATTCTATTTAAGTCTAGATGTTTATTTCAGAAAGGGCAATGTAGCATAAATATGGTTATTTTCTTCATGCTGAAGTTATAGTCAATTACAAAGCTATATACATATTTGGGGAGGCGGCTCAGATTTGGAGGGGGGGGGGGGAGGTTTGAGAGAGGTAGGATTGACCCTTATGCTGCTGGTGGCTAAAATGAGGCAAAAAGCCTGAAAAATTACTGAAACCCTTGAATATGGGTACTCATCTGAGAGTACTCAGTGAGAGCTATCCAATTAAAACCAACATGACAGGGTTTAGATGGTTTTCGAAAGATCTTTGCGTCTTTGCGCATTGGACGAAATTAGCCTTAGCATTGGAAGGGTTAAGAGGATAGCTTAACCCTTCCAATGCTGAGGCTACTTTCGTCCTAAGCACAAGGACGCTAAAAACATCCTTTCTCTATGATACAATGTTAATTGTAATAAGCTCATGTAAATAATGAATCGTCCCAATTGTGATTGGGATTACCTTATGATGGTACTCATCATAATTACTATTGTCTGTGTCAGTATCCTGTCTATTATTCTTGTATTATATTCTAATCGATTGTCTGGTTTCTTAGCACATAATTTCCTCTTCACCATCCTTTGTTTTGGCACCAATGTGGGCAGGTCACTACTGTCATCCTCATCATTATCAGTATTATCTTTTTCAGCATCATGAAATACTAATATTTCCATGTTACGGTTATCATTATCCTTCTAATATCACCAACACTGTAATCACCATTATCATGATCATCAACTGGATCACTTTGAAATTATTATTATTATTATTATTATTGTTATTATTATTATTATTATTATTATTATTATTATTATTATTATTTTATTTTTTTTAATTTATTTTTTTCAATTTTTATCTCCCCTTAATATTTTACCTTATATCCAGGTGGTAAAGGAAACCTATGTAACTGATACAAGCCACTGTTTTTTAAACTCCAAATCACTTGGAACGTTCTCACATTTGGAGGTTGAGGGGTTCATCTATCATAGAAGCAACATGTGTATGGCCGCTTATCAGATGAATCACTTAGCCATCATGTTTAACCCGGTTATACTTAGAGTTTATGACAAGTATCTTGAAGATGATACTGGATATTATGAAATTGACATTGGGAATAAGTATGAATTTGCAATATATATTTGTTTTGGGGAGTGGTAGGTCTAGTTCTGATTAACCCTTATGCTGCTGGTGCCTAATTTGGCCAATACAAAATGATGCAAAAACCTGAGAAATGACTGAAACACTGGCAAATGGGCACTCATCTGAGAGTACTCAGCAAGGGCTCTCCAATGAATATCAACATGACAGGCTTTAGATGGTTTTCAAGAATCTTTGCATCCTTGTGCTTTGGAACTAAATAGCCTCAGCATTGGAAGGGTTAACAGTTATTCCTAAGATATTTTTGTGAAGTTCATTTAGTTGTAAAGGTATCGCCATAATCTTCAGACCTCAATAGGTTGTTGACACATATGAGTGCAAATTGTAATTTTCCCAACAAGTGTCTGATGCCAAATTGTAATGGGGATTATTGGCAAAAAATCCATTACCGAGGTTGTTCATGTTTAACAATTTTATAAAACTTTGGGCCATCATAGTCATATGACATAACCAAAATAAATCTTGAATCAAGCACAACATTCTGACAGCCAATTGCCAATTACCGAGTTACATATATTGGCACCAGGCTCTTTAAATGAATTTGATTATCTTGCACGTATTTAAGCGTGCATGGTTCTCTAGGTTATGTAACCACACACACATATATGTATGTGTGGCAATTGGAAAGCTTAAGGGCAGCTACAGACATCAACATGTTCAGGGCTTTCCCTTGCCATTTCACTGGTTCCAAATATACTGATTAACTGGTCCATTGATATATCAATGCTTCAATGGACCTGATAATTAAGGTTCTGCCTGCTCTATTTGTGGTGTGGCCATTTGCGTTACCTTGAGCTCCCATTGATAGAGCTTTTAATACTGGTGCGTATCGGCATTGATTAAGAGGCATGTACAATGTGTGTAGTGGGGTGTGGATGATTCGTGAGGAAGGAGTCAGAGAGTGCCGTCTATATGTGGTTAGATGGCTTTCATTCACTAGAGTCCACTCAGCTGTGCTAAATCTCAAATCAGGCACCATTTATCACATCATTCTAGAGACATTACCTTGAAGAATATGCCATCTTCAACCCTGTGGCCATAAGTGTGAGAGGTATACTTACACTCTTAAAACCTGATCCTGTATTTGACGGTTTTACCCTAATGAAATAATTATTATTATCATTAAATATTATCATTATTATTACTACTATTACTTTTGTTATTACCATTATTATTATTAATATTATTATTATTATCATAATTATAAGTTATTATTATTATTATCATTATTATTATTATTGTTATTGTTATTATCTTTATTATTATTATTATTATTAATATTATTATTATTATTATTATTATTATTGTCGTCGTAATCATCATCATCCTAATCATCATCATCATCATCATCATCATCATCATCATCATCATTGACCATAATATATGTAAGTGGTCAGCTGTATACAAAGACCTAAAGGTCTTATTCTAGAAAGTCGGTATGTGTTCCACCAAAAGTATGAAATCCGAATTGTTCCATTATAGTACATTTTACAAATGTTTATTGTATGAATAATGTAGACTTGAGAAAAAAATTGGGAGATGTTGAAATTATTGACATGCACAAAATATTTACACACAGCAATATTACTTACACAGGTAAAAGTTGACGGGCCCGTTTTTCGATCCCTCAATATAACAACATTTCACGGCTTGAAAACCTGTAACGGTCTCATTAATTTTTTTATTTTTTTAAAAGGCACGTAACGGGCCCGTTATAACGAGCCTGTTACGGGCCCGTTATAACGGGTTCTGAGCCCGATACGGGCCCGTAACGGGCCCGTCAATATAACGGGCCCATCCATACAACAGGGGCCCGTTTGGTCCCGTCAATTTTTACCTGTGTAATTGGCATAGATGAAGTTGACTATTTTCTTTTCCTGGGATTGCTAGGTGCAAATACCTTTTAAGCCAACTGATCATTTGCCAAACAGAACATTGCCATACTACTAATATCATAGTCCCACTGTGTGACACTCATCAATTTGGAGACACTCATTCATTAGAATTTGTATCACATATCATATTGTCTTCTTTTTCTCTTGTAGGTGAGTTGGTTTTCCTGTTATCTGGTAACATTGGTACACTGCAATGGTAAGTAAGCTCATTGATCTCTTTAATATTCTATGGCATATGAATGGTATATGAGATGAGTCATATGAAGGTGTTTTTTTCAGATCGACTTCTCTGGTTGTTGGATTGACCGACATTCATTTTTTGATTTATACAGGTATTTTATTCTGCACATCGGAATCTGGACGATCGGAATGCCTACATGACAGAGGAAAATATTCATCAATTCCAGCAAGTGTTTCAACTCACGGATATTCTTATCTTTACCTGAATAATAGAAAATATCAGTGGAAAGTGGTCCACTTTTGAAGGTGTTCAAGGTATAATAGTGTTTTACTATTAGTCACCTTCAACTCATGGAGCATTTAACTTAGGCCTAAAAAAAGTTGTTTGTTTCCTGTAACCCTACCCTAACATGTTTATTCAAAAAAATCCCTACCCTAAAGTTTTTTCAGCCCTCCCGACTCCAAATCATCAAAAAACATACATAAAACACACATTTTTGACCAAAAAAATCATCAAAACAATTCTGACCTACCTACCCTATGTTTTTCAGACTGTTAAAGGAAACAAACAATTTCTTTCTTAGGCCCTACAGAGGTTTTCTCTCAATTAGGGTGTTTGACTTTCAGAGGTGTTTTTTCATAGATATGTTCAACTTACAGAGATGTTCTGTTTATTAAGGTGTGTCTTCAATTGATGGGGCGATCAGCTTATGGAAATGTGCAACTTGTATGTATAGATTTTCAAGTCAATAGGTTTTGCTGTATGCATGTGATGGCTACATATACTAAGTCCAAGATCTCAAAAGGAGATCCTACTAGATGACAACCACCACCACCACAATACCAATACGGCAACCACTACCACCACAATATCAATGTGGCAACCACTACTGCCACAATACCAATATGGCGCCACCACAACCACAATTCCAATTTATAATGGCACCTGACCACCATCACAATACCAATATGGCAACCACCACAATACAAATACCGCAACCAACACTATCACCACAACCACCAAAACTACCACACCTTATATCACAACTACTGCTACTGCAGCCATCCCCTTCATGAGTGTGCAAGGATGATGATCAGATGATGATGATGATGATGATGATGAGAGGATTACCTGCAACACCTTTGATTTCCCCACGTCCTTTGATGTCTGTGAGATCAAAGAGGGCGCTACCTGTGCAGCAGCGAGATCAAAGGCAGCCGCAGCGGGATTACTCCCAGGAAAACTTCCACTTGTTTCATCCTGCGATAATGACCGACACAGGATGGAATTTAAGGCCCCGAGGGCCTCCATATAGACCCAGACATCTTAACAGGATCATTGAACGTAATTACTTAATAATCTACACGGTATGAATATGAAAAAAATGATACAGAGACAGACTTCTTAGTGTGATCATTTAGAGTGATTACTTAACAATCTACTTGGTGAAAAAAGCTGGTGTTGATTAAAGGATTTCATATCACTTAGTAAAAATTGTGTGTAGCATAATATGGCATATGTTACGACCAACTTAATCTCTATTGTTCCATGACTCAGTAAATAAGTATAAAAGAGTGACTAGAGTGATGAATCTAAGCATCCCTGCTCTTATATTTGTGATTAGGGTAGGATGGCAGACAAGCAATTAAATGTGTGACTGATAGGTGGGCAGACCTTCGATTAAGTACCTGATAGAGTGTGAAGGAGAGGAAGGAGACGTGGACCGTGGTCTTGTTATGTTCAGATAGGATGAGCAATTTGCCTCCTTTGATGTGTGTACCGGTCAGACATTGATGGGGGGCGGGTGCATCAGGTACGTCTAATGGGCATCTTGTGGATCGATATCGCCCATGATCCGACATGCTCTGGTTATGACATAACACCTGGCAATCACAGTAACCCTTCCATGCCTAAAGCACCCAAAAACACCCTGATGTACCGGTCAGATGGTGATGGGGGGCGGATGCATCAGGTACGTCTAAATGGGCATCTTGTGGATCGATATCGCCCATGATCCGACATGCTCTGGTTATGACCTAACACCTGGCAATCATAGTAACCCTTTCATGCCTAATCTAGTGCCCAAAAACACCCTGGTGTACCGGTCAGACGGTGATGGGGGGCGAGTGCATCAGATACGTCTAATGGGCATCTTGTGGATCGATATCACACCTAATCAGACATGCTCTGGTTATGACATAATACCACAGAAACCCTTTCATGCATGAAGTGCCCAAAATCACCCTGGCTATTGGGGTATCATATGTGTGTCAATGGAAATTGGAATTTCATTTATCATCACTTTTTCTGCCATAATTGCGGCTAAGTTGTTACTGGTGGAGGTTACCGGAGTATCCTCGTAAAACCATCGCCTAACCCCAAGTCAATGGCAACTTTCTCACATGCCCCAGGTGGGTTTGAACTCAGGCAGTGGTGATCAGAGACAGCTTGCAGTCAGTGGCAACACTTTAGACCACACAGCCATAGGGGCAGGCCCTTAGTATCTGTGTGATCAAAGCATTTTGTAGAAAAAGTTTCACAGAGGAATGTTGATTCCAACTTCAGAATGTCAGAATGCTATCGTTGAAATTGACAGGTCTCATTGGAGGGTTAAAGGAATGAATACTTCAACCTTTCAGGTTTGTTCCAGCTGATTTCTCAAAGGAGTAGCCTACAGACAAACCTTAAAGTAAATACATTATACTGTATTGTATCGTGTTGTATCGTATTATATTGGATTGCAGCTTTGATAACTTAACAAAGATGCAAGTGTTCAATTAAATGTGCAAATATTATCTTCTCAAGAACAAGTAATTAGCATCAGTAGCACCAAGAAAACACATATTGCATTTTTTTATTGCAAAATTTCAAAATGATATCTGATGAACATTTCTGATATGATCATCATCCCAATTTACAAAATATTTGCATACAACAAGTTCAAACCATCATGACTATCTAGGTTTAGCGAGCTAAGCCCATATGAGTCGCTCTCATAAAGTCTGATTGCATGATAATCCCTGTATAAGACCTGGTGTCATAACAGGGACATTATGTATCCCCTTATGAAATAACCAGCATGAACTTTCTGTGGCCCCAATAACAACTCCCACCTAGAGAATAGTTGCTGCACTGGGGTTAATTGCAGCTGGCCCCAGGCATAGGGTTAGCATTAGGCTCCCTTCATTTTACTGAAATCTCTCTTGCTTACTGAATTGTGATTTTGAATATCTTCACTTTTTCTGCCTAGTTTGCAGCTAAGACATCATATATCCCCTTATGAAATACTGTAGATCACACATATGGTGCATGTCCCAAATATAGCGAAATGGGGAGTTTTCGCATCATAGCGTATCTTTATGTTAGCGACAGTAGCTGCCGCTGACAGTGCCATCACAGTAACCCTATCATGCAGTAAAAAAAGTACAGCGTTTTTATATATATAGCGAAGCGGAACCACAAGCTATGACTACGCTATATATAAACAGACGCGTACATTGTGTGTTCTACAGTAACCAGCCTGAACTTTCTGTGGCTTATAACAAATCCCTCATAGAGAATAGATGCTGCCCTGGGATTTACAGCTGGCCCCAGGCATAGGGTTAGCATATATAGGCTCCCTTTATTTGATTGAACCCTCTTTTGCTTATGGAATGTGTGATTTTGATTTTCGTCACTTTTTCTGCCAAGTTGCGGCTAAGTTGTTACTAGCCAGTTGTCAGTGGTGAAGCAAACTTAAACCCTTATGCTGGTAATGGTTAATTTTACCAATACAAAATGATGCAAAAAAACTGAAAAATGACTGAAATCCTGGCACATGGCTACTCATCTGAGAGTACTCAGCAAGAGCTATCCAATGAATACCCACATGACGGGGTTCAGATTGTTATCAAATATCTTTGTATCCTTGTGCTTTGGATGAGAGTAACCTTAGCATATTAAAGGAAGGGTTAAGTAGCCAGCGAAAACTGCCTTAACCCAAGTTACTGGCCACAGTCAGTATTGGAACCCAGGCAGTGGTGAGAGCCAGTTAGATCACTCAGCTACTGGGCCAGGTCCTCAGTGGTGAGAGACTGTGAAAAATCAGTGGCAGTACTTTATACCACTCAGCTATCAGGGCAGACCCCATTGATTTGAGATTGGAAGCAAGTGAAAAACATTGCCTGGCTAACTCAAAGTCACTGGCAACTTTCACTTGCCACTGTCAGAAAACTGAACCTATCAGTGCCAGTTAGACCACTCAGCTATTGGGGCAGGTCCTCAGTGGTGAGAGACAGTGAATTGTCAGTGGCAATGCTCTAGACCACTCGGCTATCAGGGCAGACCCCAGTTAAAGAGAGCCACAGGAAGCAAAAGACAGTATCCAGTGAAAACCACTGCCTAACCCTAAGTCACTGGCAACTTTCACCTGCCACAGTCGGTATCGGAACCTGAGCAGTGGTGAGAGACCGCAAGCTGTCAGTGCCAGTTAGACCACTCAGCTATTGGGGCAGGTCCTCAGTGGCGAGAGACTGTGAATAATAAGTGACAGTACTTTATACCACTCGGCTATCAGGGCAGACCCCATTGATTTGAGATTGGAAGCAAGTGAAAACCACTGCCTAACTCAAAGTCACTGGCAACTTTCACTTGCCACTGTCAGAAAACTGAACCTATCAGTGCCAGTTAGACCACTCGGCTACTGGGGCAGGTCCTCAGTGGTGAGAGACAGTGAATTGTCAGTGGCAATGCTTTAGACCACTCGGCTATCGGGGCAGACCCCAGTTAAAGAGAGCCACAGGAAGCAATAGACAGTAGCCATGCAGTGATAACCACTGCCTATTAAATCACTGGCAACTTTCACCTGCCACAGTCTGTATTGGAACCTGAGCAGTGGTGAGAGGCAGCAAGCAATCATTGCCAGCTAGACCACTACAGCTATTGGGGCAGGTTCTCATTGGTGAGAGATGGTGGGTAGTGAGTGACAATGCTATCGACCACTCAGCTATATGAAAGGCAGTGAATTGTCAGTGGCAATGCCGTAGGCCACTCAGCTGTCAGGACAGACCTTCAGAAGTGAAACAAGTGAGTAGTCAGAGTGGTCAACAGTTTATGTCAAATCGCGATGAGATAGAGACTCTGAACCCGGAAGAAATTACCTTTCTTCATGAGAAAGACATTGAGTAGTCAGTGGCAATGCCTTAGGCCACTCAGCTATCAGGACAGACCTTCAGAAGTGAAAAAAATGAGTAGTCAGAGTGGTCAACAGTTTAGGTCAATTCTGATGAGATAGGGACTCTGAACCCTTTGGCCATTTCTCAGGTATTTTGCATCATTTTGTATTGGCCTAATTAGTCACCAGCAGCATTATAGGGTTAAAGTTGAAATGATCCCCCTGTGTCTACGGTCTTGAAAGGGTTAATGCTATTTACTTATCACTCACAAGATTGTTACCCTAGGTTATCGTGGTGAGTTGCCGTGGAGACCTTGCCGGTGCCAACAGACTCTCATGATATACGAGCCACACACTTGTCTGCCTCATTAAGCCTCATTTCTACCTCGTTTCACAGGAGAGCGCTTCCGTAGGTCGCAAACGAAAATAACCCATGATCAATGGGAGATATATCATTTATTATTATACCTCACTTGAAGATCGTAAGCCGTGATTGGCTGACTTAACAGTTAACAATCATCATGTTGCCCGAATGGCGTTATGTTAACCGTTGTCAAGCAGAAGTGGAAGTAGAGCGTTGGCGACGCCTCGCATGCACGTGCGCCTTGCTTGTTGGCTGACGTCATTGTTTGTCACGTCATCACTGCACGTGCAAATTGCGCGGCAAATCAACAAAATACATGGTGAACGGATCGCTACGTCGCAACATAGAATTCTTAATAAAATAGATTCTACGTTGGAAAAGGAACTGCTGCACAGTATAACTAAGGGTGAAGAATGGTAAGGCCCGGAGGGTAATGATTCAATCTTATTTAATTGGTATTTAAGCATGAATGTTCTCAATTGGGGGTCTATACGACGGGATACTTCGGTTAGCTGTTAGGCAGAATTCATTTGATTATCGATAGGGTCAGCGTATTGTTTTTTCATTGATATTTTACCAAATTGAGGTTTGTTCGGTATAATAAAACAAATATAACATCCCACTGGGGATACCATGATGGAATATCTCCCTCGGGAGGATGGTTTTCCCTCGGGCTTCGCCCTCGGGAAAACCATCCTCCCTCGGGAGACATTCCATCATGGTATCCCCAGCGGGATGTCATATTTGTATAATGTTAGCATAATAGACTACAGGATGCAATATGAATTTTTGCTTTAGATACTTCATGATATGCTACATTCTATGTTTTATACTTTCCTTTTCTTTTTGTTTGTAATGTTTTTTCACCTTTTGTTGATTTTCTACACTAAATTTTGTATCTGAATAATTTTGCATTGGACATGCAGTCGATGAAGATACAATCTGATACAATAGAGTGAAAGTTGAGATTTTGGAGATAAATCTTAGAAAATGAATAATCGTTGGAAACAATTTCAATTTTTTTAAGACTGCTATCTGGATGAATGGCAGGTTTCTTTAATCTGTTAGTACTAGCTATAGCATATTGACATTCTTTATTAGGAATATTTCAAAACCTGTCAACAAATTCAATAAAAATAAGAGTTGAAAAAGATTTTCTCGCAGAAATGGAGATGAGATTCCTGTTGCTTTCGATTCAATGAGTCCCTTACCATATTTTTTCCATATCATATCCTGATAAAGCATATATATATATTTTTTAGATAGACATGATAATCAGAACCTAACAAAATACACATCAAATATTTTGTAAATTCATTCTTTGTTCTAAAGTTATTGTAGAATTTATCACAGTTTCCAAAAAAAAGTTCTTAAAAACTTGAACAAAAAGTTGGATAGACTGGTATACTCAAAACATGACTCTCGTTACTAGTCACAGGAATCGATCAACTGATATACCCTGTTTGCAGCCAATGTGCATCTTTATTCTTTTAACCCGCTCCTTAATTACCTGAGTGAGTACAACACTAATTACACTGTGGGCACTGAACACCCAGCTGTATCATGGTCGCTGCACACTGGGCCATATGTAATTGTATGGTAATTGGCCCCTGCTGGATCAATCTCACCAATATCTACCTACAACAGAGAATTATTTTTAAAAAACACTTAATCTTTTGTTCCGTTTTCTGTGCCATATTCAGCAATATGGGCTTCAAGCAATGTTTTTGATAATTCAATCAATGAAATTTATGACTGGATTGCCCTTTTGCTGAATTGAGCATATTGGCAGTGAGAAATTTTCTGCGATCAGCGGATGACAAAATTTCTGTAAAGCACCATTGAGGATATAGTATCTGTTGATGAGTACTTTTAGCATGCATAGGTATTAATATTTATATCTATGTTAGATCAGCCGTTAACTTCAGGTATTAGCGGTATAATTCTAATCAGTCCCATACCCATAGGTTATCTACACATCGTTTTAATGCAGCAACATGTTGGTTAATCAATATATCAATTAGGCAAAACTATTTCCTGTGAGCTGTTTTCATTGAACCTAATAGTATAAATGATCTCAAATAAATGTGCCCCATGTAGTTCTACTGCTTTGCTCTGGTCAGTTGCATGGTGTCAGCTATATTAGCTTCCACTCCTATTAGAATAAATTGATTATGCCGCACGGCTGTCCCCCGGCCAAGCCTAATAGCGCGTGAGTTGCTGAACAGCTCTCAGGGGAGAGAGAAATGCTGGAATTGCTCAGCCCGTCATTAAAAGGTGATTTTGAGGATGCTGTTTTAGACGGGGAAGTCTGTTGGCATGCGACAGAGAGAGCAGGAGCGGAATCCTGAAGAGATCACACGTGCCTGAGCTGAGGGACGCGTTCCCATGGCGATGAAGAGGATGTGAGAGATATCCTCATTTGCCTCAAAAAGTAATTTGAAATGTGTTCAGGTTATACTTTCAATTAGCTGACTGACTGCTGATGTAGTATATTCAATTATTTGCTTTTAACCCTCATGCTGCTGGTGGTTAGTATAATGGCCAGTACAAAAGGATTCAAAAATCCTGAATAATGATTGAAACCCTGGTACATTGGTACCCATCTGAGGGCACTGACAGCGGGAGCTATCTAATGAATACCAACATGACAGGGTTTAGATGGTTTTCAAATAACTTTGTGTTCTTTTGCTTGGAACGCAAATAGCCTTTTGAAAGAAAATCCAAACCCTGTCATGTTGGTATTCATTGGACATCTCTCACTGAGTACTCAGATAAGTATCCATGTGCCAATATTTCAATTGTTTTTCAGGTGTTTTTTTGTATCAGTTTGTATTGGCCAAATTAGCCACCAACAGCATAATAAGGGTTAGCCCTCTCAATGCCGAGACTACTTTCGTCCAAAGCATAAGAACGCAAAGATTTTTGAAAACCATCTAAACCCTGTCAAATTGGTATGCATTAGACATATCGCTCTCATTGAGTACCCATGTGCCAGGATTTCAGTTATTTTACAGGGTATTTTGCATGATTTTGTATTGGCCTAATTAGCAAAATTAGCCACCAGCAGCATAAAGGTTAATATTAATCATCCCTGAACTTTTCTAAAGTGAAGATCCAGATGTGACTCCTCTCATAGAAGCAGAAGCGCTGAACGTGTTTATTTATTTATTTGTTTCAAAGGGTTTGCGCTTACCTTGCTCTTGATCTGTCTCGTGCTAGCAGTCGCTGCGGGCCTGAACACCCCCTCAAAGCCTCTGAATAATAAATGGCGGAATGGATAGAGACCGACCAGGCCCTGTTTTATGATGATTACGCTTAGACCTCACCAGTTTTGGAGGTGGGAATGATACAGCGATCCTGACTGCAATTGTGCTTTATGCGTTTGTGTTTTATGAGTTTTGTGTTTTTGTGTTTTTTGTGTTTTATGATTGATGGAGGCTGAAATAGGTGGTAAATGCTCAAAGGTGTTTTGTTGATTTTATTGATTTTTATTGCCATGTGATACTTTCTGAAATTTGCATTGAGCTATGTTTAATGGAAATGATTCACCTATTTGTGATGATAGAGTAATGTACTGGATAAATGTCAAAATGACTATCAGTTTCCTTATCATATCTTAGCTCTTACGGAGGATATCAATAGCAGCATTTTTCAAATCTTTATGTAACAGATATTGGTTATTAATGTTAATTGCTAAAATGTTGAGCAAACTTTACATCAATTTTTTTCATTCTATTTTTACAAGCGATTTGGTAACCAATTAATGCTTGAAAGTTGCTTTTGAAATTGCAGAGTGTAAGGGAATGGAATGTTTGCTTGTTGTTGCTGACAAATTGAGGATATAAAACTTAGAAAAAGGAATTTCCCCAGAAAAACTACCAACTAACTTCAAGTCACTGGCAACTTTCTCAAATGCACCTGGCTGGACTTGGATACTGAATGCTATGTACAAGCAGTGTGTTGGACCACTCAGCTATATATATATATATATATATATATATATATATATATATATATATATATATATATATATATATATATATATATATATATATATATATATATATATATATATATATATATATATATATATATATATATATATATATATTATTACACATTTTAAGGAATATTTTTGGCTAATTTGAATAGATGTATTTTGATTGTTATGAAAATATAACACCACCAGATAGTAGATATGATACTTCCCAAATATTTCTCTTTTATCTTTGACAAAGAAAATGATTGTGTATGCATGTTTTAGACTGCACCTGTAAAGATTTTTTTTAAACTGGGTTATTACTCATAGGTTGAAAATATATTTTTGTTGTCGTTGCCATTAGGAATTGGGTTATTTACTATAACAATCATAATATACCAATGTATGCGCTCTTTCAACTCCCAGAACTGGTGGTTAGAAACAATTGTTGTTGTTTGTAATAATGTCATCACTATAACGATCACAACAGACTATCTATTTTCTCTTTGAACTCCGAACACTCATCGGTTAGAAATCATAGTTGTTGTTTGGAATAATGTCATCACTATAATAACGATCATAATAGACCTATCTATTAGCTTTTGCGTCCTACCATTGCGCAGTAATCCGTATCTCGCGGGGTTTGTATAACAAAGGGATTATAATCCAGACAGGATGAAAGGAATACTATAAAGTGAGCTGTTTTCATATTTGCTTGCAATCATGTGGCTGCATCAATTGAGTTGCTAATAGCAGCACATAGCCTCCCCCGAGGGCTGATTAGTTAAATATCACTGGTAGATGAATTAGATCAATCAGAATATGACACCAACATAATTACTCTCCTCTCTATCCCAGTCTGTCTAGCCAAATTCAACTGCACCATTGTCTGCTACAAGTGTGTATTCACTACATCTGACTGTTTCTTTCAAAAAGCCATTTTCTAGTTTTGCCACAAACTACCATATTTTTTCAGTGTTAGTAAATAATTGTGCTTAACCTGGAACCTGGAGATCTAATTGACCTGTGTCGTCTGGACCTGTACGTGATACCTTTGAGAATAATTTTGGAATGAGGTGTGAAAGATTTCATCAAAATTGTCAGGCTGCTTTTGGCTGCTGTGTGCATTAATAGGTTAACCCTTCCAATGCTGAGGCTACTTTTGTCTAAAAGACCATCTAAACTCTGTCATGTTGGTATTCATTGGATAGTTCTCATACTCTCAGATGAGTACCAGGGTTTCAGTCATTTTTTCAGGTTTTCTGCATCATTTTGTATTGGCAAAAATAAGCCACTAGCAACGTAAGGGTTAATGAGGAGAACCGTGTTTGTGTTTGTGTTGGCCTCATATTGTGGACTACTGCGTGAAAGCGCAAGTGGATGTTTTACAGGTTTGGGGTTTGATTCTCCACCGCTTGGATATCAGGAGATTAAAAAAGGAGTTTCATAACGCGTTCTCCGCTCCTTGCCGCGAGAAACCATCGATCAGTCGTGATCAGAGCCAATTTATCATGACCACCAATGTCTGATGCTAATATGTAAATAATGGAATCACTGGGATCCTGTGTTGTGTGTACATAATACTCTCATGCATCGATAGCAGCAGCAGCAGCAGCAGTGAGAGGCAGCATCAGGCAGCACTCACGGATTCTCCACCGAGTCGCAGGCAGGGGTTCCTGTGGGGATTCTCCACTGAGAAACAACTAGAGACTCCTATAGAGATTCTATACTAAGAAGCAAGAGAGGTTCCTATAGGGATTCTAGACTGAGAGGCAGGAGAGGTTCCTGATTCTTCACTGAAAAGTTGCAATTGACTTCTGTACGGATTCTCCACTGAGAAACTAATAGAGACTTCTATAGGAATACTACACTGAGAAGCAGAGAGGTTCCTATAGGGATTCTGTATTAAGAAGCAGGAGAGGTTCCTAAAGGGATCCTATACTGAGAAGCTGCCAGTGACTTATGTAGTGATTCTCCACTGAGAAGCTACTAAAGACTCCTATAGGAATCCTATACTGAGAACTTGCAAGTGGCGCCTAAAACAGTGGGATGCTCTTTTAGATGTTTCCAATGAGAAGTAGCAAGAAACTCCTGGGAGTCTTCTTAAGACATTCTTATGAGGCTCCTAAAGGGGTTCTCTTCCTAGAAGCAGATAGAGGCTCCTCTAGGTATTGTCCACTGTCCACCAAAAACAAAAAAACTGCACTGTATTCCAGCAAGGATTCTCTACCAAGAATTTCCAAGCGGCTCCTAAAGGGATTCTTCATGGAGAAGTTTCAAGAGGCTCCTGTGGGGATTCTATTATAAGGGTTTCTATTTTAAGAAGTTCAAGAGGCTCTTATAAGGGTTGTCCTCCAAGAAACAGAGAGAGGTTCTTGTACAGATACTCGTCTAAGAAGTTGTAGAGGAGGGCCCCTTGGGGATTCTCCTTCAAGAAACTGCACTGAACTCCAGTAGGATTCCTCCACTCGGCTTACTAATAAAGGATACGATGATGAACACAAGACTCGGTCTCCACTGAATAGGAAATTGCTCTCTCTCGCTCTCTCGCGGGATTCCATTTCAAAGTTGGCTGGAAACCAAAGAGGTGCATCGGCACGGCTGATTGGTCGATCTGTGGCGGGCTCTTGAATTGCCGGCAAGAGGGAGGGGAGGAAGCGTGGAGCAGGTGCAGTGAATTGGATGCTTAAGTTTCAGCGCTGCGGCGTCGTAGCACTCGTCAGTTCCTCGCGGGAGCCGGGAAGAGGCTCGAGAGTTTTCATGCTGGCAGCAGCAAGCAGCATGGTATAACAACACTTGAGGGCTGATTGATTCCGAATCACTCCGGAGTATATAAACACTAACTTTCAGCACGCAGAAGGACCATTACAGAGAATACCTGTGTTAGGAAAACACTCACCTGATATGCATATTATCAATATGGAGATATACCACTAACAGCATCACCATACAGTCAACATATGGAGTCAACTTCAACTTCACTTTGGAATGGAGTTTCTTAATACGGATGAGGCTTGATTATTAGCAGTGAAAGGGCAGCTTTATTGTGTGTGTGGGTGGCATCACTCAGCTGTCATGGTGGGATCATTAGTGGAATATTTGGAGTGCCGTAGCGGGCTCGTGGCAGCAAAAATAGGAGCACTAGGAATAAGCATGGTAGTGGTACTTGTAGGTTATATGTTTGTTTGGTTACCTAGGTTATAGTAGCCGTGGTATCATATAGCGCCTGCAAGGGTGATTCTGACAGACATGTCACAGGGGAGTCTTACATTACATACAGGTATATGGATTTTCATATCACCATATGTGGACTTTTAACTACATTTGTTAGGTTATCTTTCATATATATATATATTTATATTTATAATATATATATATATATATATATATATATATATATATATATATATATATATATATATATATATATATATATATATATATATATATATATATATATACATATAAATATAGATATACACTCAATCTGGGAAAAGCTTGAAATTGTTATGGTTGTTTTAGCTAGGCCCGTAGAAAAGTTTTATTACCTCCAATCACCTGAAATTAAAAAATCTGCCAAGTCATTATTTTCCTTTATATAGATATTTAATAATCCTTGCCTCTAAACTTTGTCTAGGAAAGGCATGGTTACTAAAAGGGAGAAAGGTAGGTAAATCCAAATTATAATGTCCTTTGGGGTTGACAGATGGTATTGCATTATATGATCATTGAAAGCAGTATATGTATGTATATATGTATGTATGTATGTATATATATATATATAATATATATATATATATATATATATATATATATATATATATATATATATATATATATATATATATATATATATATATATATATATATATATGTTACAGTAAGAGTGTCAAACCAGGGATTTAGTCAAATCCCTAAAACTTTCAGGGAATCTGTCAAATTCTTGTTTCACTCACGGATTTGGTCCCTAAATGTCTAGAGATTTGACTAAATCCTTGAAAATAGGAGGGTCAGAATGATGAAATTGATAAACGTTGACTGAGATACTAATTATCATCATCATAAAGCAATAATTTTTGGCTGAGCATTGATTATTCAGCATTACTTTGTACCTCATTACTTTGATAATCAGGAATCATAAGTAGCGCTAAACTAAGCATAGAACAAAGGTAATTGTCATTCAACAATCCCTCTGAAAGGTCTCCAGTAAACAAGTCAAAAATGACCCACCTATTTTTAGGGGTTTAGTCATATCCGTAGACATTTAGGTACCGAATCCTTGTAACATATCCTTTTTTTTTATTTTTTTATTAGCGGCGACGAAATTTAAAGCCGAACATTAAAACAAAATATATTTTAACTTTTCATTGTCTATTTTTAATAAATACTCATTCTGTATATATATATATATATATATATATATATATATATATATATATATATATATATATATATATATATATATATATATACATATATATATATATATATATATATATATATATATATATATATATATACATATATATATATATATATATATATATATATATATATATATATATATATATATATATATATATATATATATATATATATATATATAAATATATATATACACATGTAGTCATGGAAGTGGGGCAATATATATTATATAGTCACATGCTATTGTGATTACTTTATATTGTGTACCTAAGCCTGAGGGTGGACACCGATATTATTATGTTGATCTAGGAATGAAAGCTGTCATTACATTATCACATTGTGCCTTATGTGTTACACAACTGACTTACATGGATTTTCCATTACTCATGATTAATTTGCATATTTGAATGACAGGGTTGAGGTAGATTATTCCTGTTTAATTGACATGCCTGATATTGCAGGGGGGAGGGGGGAAGCATGGATCAAGAATCATATCGGGTTATATGATATTGGTAATTATGTAGGACTAGGTAGTAATGGTGGCTGTTGTGTTTATATGGCAACTTGTGTTTTCTTGAGTGGATGATATATTTGTTGTAGGGTAACAATAGGATGGTAGGGTTTAAGTTCTGTTAATCTTAATTCAAGGAATGCTATAGATCAGTCAAATACTATATGATAAGTTCTCATAGAAATATTGGTTTGTCATTTTTCTTTACAATTTCATTTTTTTTGTTGCCAAGATTATTTCATACCAACATGATATCACATATGAAAATATGACAACTCGATCAACTCATTGGTGAACAGTTCCTTGTTCTGATGAGATTTAAACAATTGTTCAATTCATAAAAAGGTACAAGTTTTGGCTGTTAAATATTTTCTTGACACCAAAAATAAAAAACCAAAAAAACACATTGTTTGTGTAACACTTTTAAATAGTAGCTGCACTGCCTGTGAAAGCTTTTATTTTGGATGAGAAGCACCAGGCCTTGGTTCAATGGACTTGTATAGTCAATGCTGACTGAACCTAATCATTCTAAGTAACTTGTAGGTACAGGGTCAATATAAGTGGTGCTAGTCTGCATCCAGACAGGAAATGTCCTTATTGACAGTATTGGTCAGCTGACATGTGCTAGTCGACAAGTCTATCCTGTAAACCTAGCTCCCAACATTCAGCATACTGTAGGTGGCTTAGCCGAGTCCTAGGCCAAGAAATGTTTTATCCTCATATATTTGACATGAAATTATACCAACTCTAAACTTTGTCTACCCTTGTTTAGTTCTTAACCTTTCGAATGCTGAGGCTATACATTCGTCCTAAGTACAAGGATGCAAAGATTTTTGAAAACCATCTAAACCCTGTCATGTTGGTTTTCATTGGAAAGCTGTCGCTGAGTACTCTAAGATGAGTACCCATGTGCCAGGGTTTCAATCATTTTTCAGGTATTTTGCATCATTTTGTATTGGACAAATTATATCCACCAGCAGCATAAGGGTTAAATTGCTCGCCAGCTGGCGAACAGTGAGATATCTTTCTGACTGTCCATGCAGTGCAACCACCCTCACTACATAGAGTAAGGGCTAGTCTAACTGTGGCTCGGACCTGAGCTCAATATCTGCAGGAAATGGTGTTCCTGCTGACAAAATTGGTCAGCTGGCATTGTCAGAGATGACAAAATGAGTTGTCAACAACCCACCTGCAGATCAACCCTAAAGGGTTTAACAACCCACCTGCTGTGTTCTCCATATGGCACTTAAAGTCTTCCCAGTCTCCTCATCTCCCTGAGTGACATCCCTGAGAGTACTGAGAAATCATTACAATAATAGCTGTGCTAATGGCCACATGCTAAATATACACCTGCTGGCTAACAAGGGTACTGCCCTGTGCATGACCTGTCACTAAGGCATTTATCTAGAATCTTATCTTTAGCTTTGATTGTTATTATTATTGCTATTATTATTATTGTTATTATTATTATTATTATTATTATTATTATTATTAGTAGTAGTAGTAGTAGTAGTAGTAGTAGTAGTAGTAGTAGCAGTAGTATTAGTATCATTATTGTCATTATTGTTATTATTATTACTATTAGTAGTAGTAGTAGTAGTAGTAGTAGTAGTAGTAGTTGTAGTAGTAGTAGTAGTAGTAGTAGTAGTAGTATTGTTATATTATTACTATTATTATTATTAAATTATTATTATTATTATTATCATTATTATTATTATTATTTTTATTATTATTATTATTAGTAGTAGTAGTAGTAGTAGTAGTAGTAGTAGTATCATCAATATTAGTAGTAGTAGTAGTAGTAATAGTAGTAGTAGTAGTAGTAGTAGTAGTAGTATCATCAATATCATTATTATTTTGATTATTGTTGCCATCATCATTAGTATCATTTTTTATCAGTATTATCATTTCTTGACCTATTATACCAGTTATGGATAACGCCTATGACTGCCCATGTACCGTAGTACCCAGTGAAGTCACTGCTAAACCCTAGGTCACTGGCAACTTTCTTGACCTACTGTCAAGCACAATTATGCTGAAAGTTTTGAATGCTAGATGATACAGATGTGCCCCTGACTGCACCAAAAGTCCATCCCCAGTAACTACCATCATCATGCACTCTGGCCATAGTGTGCTGAATATTTCATTCCCATGTCCGAGCATACTTTCTGCTCTGTGTTTGATGTATTTGATTGGGGGAGAGAGGCTGCAGCTGGATTTTGTGATGAATCACGCCAAATCTACCTGTATTCCCAGACCGCTGTTCTCGGGATTTCAATTAATAGCTTTGACAAACAGCCAACTTTTAATAGCCCAGTTTAGTTATAGTGCCTATTTAAAATTGATGTACCATAAATTCTCAGTGCCCAAAAGCAGCATGCCAATTTCCTCAGAATCGTGCTGGCAAAAGCTTAGTTAGGAAAATATTTGATAGAGAAATGTTAATCAAATAATTACCAACAAATCTTCGCCAAATATTTTGTAGATTTAGTCTTATTTCCAAAGTTATTGTCGAAAGTATCAAAGATCCAGACAACATGCAATATCTTTAGGAACTCTCAACCCTTATGCTGCTGCTGGCTTAAATTAGGCCAATACAAAATGGATCAAATCCTGGCAAATGGGTATTAATCTGAGAGTACTCAGTGAGAGCTATCCAATGAATACCAACATGACCTTGTTAGGATGGTTATGAAAAATCTTTGCATCCTTATGCTTTGGACGAAAGTAACATCAGCGTTCGAACCAACAACTCCTCTCAAATATTTTGTAAAATAAGTCTAATTTCCAAAGTTATTGTCAATAGTATCATAGATTCAGACAACAATATCTGGAGGAGCTCTTAACCCTTTTGCTGCTGTTTGTAAATTTGGACAACATGAAATCATGACAAAAAGCTGAGAAATGACTGAAACCAATATAGCAAATGGGTACTCATCTGATAGCATTTAGCAAGAGCTTTCCAAAGAATACCAACATGACAGGGTAACAATGATTTTCATATTTTTTTGCTTTTTTGTGCTTTTGACTAAAGTGTCTTAAGCAGCTGAAGAGTTAAGCATTAATGGGTTGTTGTTGGAGCCTGATGGGTTAATTTGGGCTGTGACGTAATAGCCTAACGATGTACCTGCATCGAACAGGTGATCAAATGTCTGAAAAGAGATCAATAAAATCATTCTCAGATGAAAGTCCCTCTCTTCGTGTTCCTGCTTCGACTGCCGGCCGCGATGTTTTCGCCTGGCCGGCATCCGATTGAAATTCAATTATATCTCGCGTTAATTCTCCCACTGCTTCTGACAAGTCACAATCAGCTCTTGCAGTAGGGTACCTGAGCTCAACACTGGCAGTGATTGTCTACAGAGCAGAGATTTAACTTAACCCTATGCTGCTGGTGGCTAATTGGGCAAATACAAAATGATGCAAAAAACCTTTAACCCTTCCAGTGCTGAGGCTACTTTCGTACAAAGTTTTTCGCTTATTATCTAAAACCTGTCATGTTGGTATTCATTGGATAGCTCTCACTGAGTACTCTCAGATGAGTACCCATATGCCAGGGTTTCAATAATTTTCCAGGTTTTTTGCATAATTTTGTTTTGGCCGAATTAGCCAACAGCAACAAAAGGGTTAAAAAAAGGACCTTGGCACATGGGTGCAAATGCAGATAGATATAGAGATCCATAGAGAAAAGCATTATCTAATGAAGTCATAGAGATATAGGAGCTAGTCTGACTGTGGCTCTGCATGAGCTCAATCAATAGGAAATG
The DNA here is from genome assembly GCA_963942565.1 of Maea johnstoni. Taxonomy (NCBI): domain Eukaryota; kingdom Metazoa; phylum Annelida; class Polychaeta; order Spionida; family Magelonidae; genus Maea; species Maea johnstoni. The sequence goes on along the minus strand of OZ012691.1, from coordinate 16,976,391 downwards.
CTCTTCATGCTGACACAATTGGTCAGTTGTTATTGTCAGAGACATACAAAATGAGTTGTCAACAACCCACCTGCGACACTCAACTTCCCCAGTCTCCCAAGCCCCCTGAGTAGTTGTGCTAATGGCCACATGCTAAATATGCACAGGTGTGCAAGCTAATAAGGGTTTTATGCCCTTTGCATGACCTAGTCACTTGGTTAATTCTAGAATATTATCTTCTTCTTTAATTATTGTTATTGTTGTTGTTATTATTATTATTATTATTATTATTATTATTATTATTATTATTATTATTGTTATTATCATTATCATTATTATTGTTATTATTAATATTGTTATTATTATTATTATTATTATTATTATTATTATTATTATTATTATTATTATTACTATTGTTGTTGTTGTTTCTATTATAACTATCATCATCATTGTCATTGTTATTTGTATCATTATTGTTATCATCATCATTGTTATTATTATTTTCATCATTATTATCATTTTTATTGACCTATTGTACCAATTATGTATAAAGCCCCTAACTGCGGGTGTTATTTTAATGGCTGTCATGGTCAAAGGGCATGTATGACTTTAACCCTTGTCATGCTAGACCCCCATATGGGAGAACCTTAATCCCCTGGGACCAGGGATTTTGTGGGTCTACCCACCAAATCAGAAGAATTTCATAGATTTGTATTGCTGTTTCAATAATGTGCTTCACCAACTGAAATAGAAACATAGTAAAAGGTAAAACCTTGATATCTAGTATAATTCAATACCCCTTAATCGATCTATGAAGTTTTTATTTTGCTAAGTGCAAAGGTACCCAAAGACCGGATATATCCGGTGTTGGTCACACAGGCAAGATATGTAGCACTGGATATATCCGGTGTTAACAAGAGTAGGGCTAAACAATCGGGTTAGATCTCACTTTCTAAATTACCAGCCTTATGATGTCAGGAACTCTTGATGGAAGAGCTGTTCCATCCAGAACTAATCTTTGGTACATTAAAAAGACAATAAAATCAATTGTCTTTAGTACAATGATAATGGCTTTACTGTTACTAGCCTTGTAATATCAGGAACTGTTGATAGAAGGGTTGTTCATCCCAGAATTGATATATTTGCTACATTGAAATGACTAAAAAGTCTAAATGGCAATAAAATCAATTGTTTATTTTACAATGATAATGGCTTTACTGTTACTAGCCTTGTAATATCAAGAACTGTTGATAGAAGGGTTGTTCATCCCAGAATTGATATATTTGCTACATCTAAATGACTAAAAAGTCTAAATGGCAATAAAATCAATTGTCTATAGTGCAATGATAATGGCAGTTAATAGGTAAATCAATAGTGTAAAGTGATACCATGTGTGGCTGCTAAATTGCCTTGCTTAAGTGGTCTGGGGAAAAACTAAAAAACAGACTTAATGTCCTGTTGCCATGAGAACTTAATGGCAGTAAATGAAGTGCAGGACTCATTATGATATACAGAAATCGTCAACCCTTTTCCACCCGCGATGATGTTTATGAGGATTCCTTAATTAAGCTAAAAGGGACACTGTTCGTTGAATTGCAATTAACATTTTTAACCAATACAGGTGAACTTGGATATGACAGACTCAATGGGACCAGGAAAATTGGTCCGTCATATGCAAAATCTGTCGTATACATATGACGAATACTTGATATGCATCAGACTGGGACCAAGCCTATCGTCCGTCATATGCAAAAATCCGTCATACAGTGGTCCGTCATATCCAAGTTCCCCTGTATATTAACCGGCCAATGCTTGTGTTTGAATAGAAGTGTGTCGCAAAAATGGCCTTGCCTTAACCCCTTATGCTGCTGCTGGCTAATTTTGCCAATAAGAAATGATGCAAAAAAACCTGAAAAATGACTGAAACTATTGCATATGGGTACTCATCTGAGAGTTCTCAGTGAGGGCTATGCGATGAATACCAACATGACAGGCTTTAGATGGTTTTCAAAAATCTTTGTGTCCTTATGCTTTGAACGAAATAAGCCCCAGTATTGGAAGGGTTAAGCAAAAAAGGACAATCATTTTCATGAGAGCCGTTGATTGAATTCCATTGCAATTAAAAAAATCAACCAAATATTAACCAGACAATGCCTGAGTTAGAATAGAAGCGTATCACAAAAACGGCCTGGCCTTTTAGGTTTTCTAGAGATTTGAATAGGTTTTTTTAACTGATCAATTTACTAGTATATAATTATTCCAGGATTATGCACAGCAACTGGGGCAGACACTGAGGGCATGAATAAGTTAACACAATTGAGAAAACAAATCTCCTGCTTGACTGCAGGTGGCCTTTTAAAATGATTCACTACAATTTCCATCCCGCTTGTTTGGTATAAAAACCCGGGTTTGCGTTTGTGTTTTTCTGGCTGACAGATGATGACACCGCGCTGGGGTGTGGGCTTTACTGGTGGTAGGCACGCCATTCTCAGTTTTTGCAGCATGAATTTTTAACAGCAACAAGGGTTACCTGGCCCATGCACTTACCTGGCGGGCCATGACTGATAGCCGCGGGGATTCTGCATGATTTTATAATCAGGGTTCGATACCAAGACCTGTACTGACCCTGGCAGGTAAAAATCACAGGTACAAAGTGCTGAGCAATTTAACAGAGCAGGTATCAATTGAGACATACCACAATAATGCAGTTACCCTTTCCACTGATAGCCGGGGGGATTCTGCATGATTTGATAATCAGGGCTCAACACAAAGACCTATACTGACCCTGGCAGGTAAAAATCACAGGTACAAAGTGCTGAGCAATTTAACAGAGCAGGTATCAATTGAGACATACCACAATAATGCAGTTACCCTTTCCACTGATAGCCGGGGGGATTCTGCATGATTTGATAATCAGGGCTCAACACAAAGACCTATACTGACCCTGGCAGGTAAAAATCACAGGTACAAAGTGCTGAGCAATTTAACAGAGCAGGTATCAATTGAGACATACCACAATAATGCAGTTACCCTTACCATTGCAGACCCAAGCTCTATGCCTAAAGCAGAGAAGCATTCAAGCGAGGATGTTTTAGCTAGATCTAGAGTACTGGATTTTTAGCTTGGATAAAGCTTGGTTTTTCTTGAGGCAGGACTAAAGGCAACAGATGCCATGATAAATGGCAATGCAAATATCCACTATCTGATATTTCCAAAATCTACTTTGTATTCCATTTTTTCTGCTAGAACTAAAAAAAAAGGCTTGACTTAATTTCCCAAGAATCCTTTTTTTTATTTTGGGAAAAAATTGAATGATAGATGTGAATCAGAATCAAGCCAACACTATTTTGTTCTAGATGATTATTTTCTAGTCAATTTTTGTTGCTATTACCAATTGTTATTACCATTTGTATCATAGTTCCAGATGATTATTTTCTAGTCAATTCTCTTTCAAATATTGCAATAAATTCATGGAAGTTATAACTAGCTGTATCATAGTTCCAGATGATTATTTTCTAAGGGAACTCTGAATAATCTCTACCGCCACACATCACTTGATCTTCAGCATCATCATCGCGGCACCCTGGCCTTTGTTTTGATATGAGAGATGAAATCTCTACCTGCGGGAATTCCGGCTGTCGGTTGTGGCACTTGCCCATCAATCAGCCTTAGGTTTTTATCTCGGCAAGCGGACAATATAGCAATGAATACCAATACCTGTCGCTGTAATAACGTTAACCCTTACGCGGCTGATGGTGGCAAATTTAGCCAATAGAAAATGATGCAAAAAAACCCCAAACATATTGAAACCCCGGCACATGGGTATTCATCTGATAGTACTCAGTGAGAGCTATCCAATGAATACCAACATGACAGGGTTAAGATGTTTTTCTAAAATCTTTGTGCTCTAAATGCTTTGAACAAAAGTAGCCTTAGCATAGATAACAAGCCCTGGTGCTAGCTGTACGCTTGGAGGGCTCCCTTGCCAATTCATACTCACAGGCAAACATTGCTGAGGTTTCCTAATTCTATTGAGAATTTGGATTTTGCCTTTCATTTATTGCCACTTTTCTGCCATATTGAGTCTTAATGCTGAGCAGTCAATGATGGAGTTAGAGTACCAGAAATATATATATGTATACACATATATATATATATATATATATATATATATATATATATATATATATATATATATATATTATATATATATATATATATATATATATATAGATATAGATATAGATATAGATATATATGTATATAGATATAGATATAGATATAGATATATATATATATAAACTAAAAGAAATGAAATTGATCCTCATTGTAATAAATATTGATAAATGAAGAATTAAAGTTGACAGAGAAAATATCCAATCTGTTCTTTGTCAATGCTGGCTCATCCCGATCAATCTGTCCCTCACTGGTGCTGCCCAACAGTGAAGTAGTATTGCTGTAGATTAGCACATGTTTGTCTTGTAGGAGATATTGTGGCAGCTGTGTGTCTCCCGCTTGTTGGTAGACCACTTGACCGGTATCATGAAGCCAGCTGCCTAATAGCTAATAGTCCAAGCCTGACTGTAGACTTGCTGCAAGTCTGTTTTACTGGCTCTTTCCATAATGTGTCACTGGTCTACCCTGAGTTGATTTTTAATCCAGTTTTAGTTCTGTATTAATCCTCTAGGCAAACCTTGATAACACATGAGTTTCAAACTGCAACCCCTGAAACGTGTGCTATAAGTTGAGAGAGACATCGAACCTACTTAGCCCCTATACTATTGTTGGCTAATTTGGCAAAAACAAAATGATACATAACAATTTTTAAAATGACTGAAACCCTGGCATATGGGTACTCAGCTGAGAGTACTCAGTCAGAGGAATCCAATGAATACCAACATGTCTAGGTTTAGATGGTTTTCAAAAGTTTTTTTGCGGTTGTGCTTTGGACGAAAGTAGCCTCATCATTGGAAGGGTAAATAACACCCAGTATATGTAGCACTTGTTGGTGGTATCCTACCTGACTCAGCCTGTGCGGGAACCAGGCTAGCCTGACTGCTGCAGGTAGATAGAGCTATGTGTGCTCTCCTGTTTGCACTCACAGTGTGTTATTGTATTCATGATTAGAGTACGGCTTCTTTAATCTACTCCATAGGATTAGGGTATGAGAGGAAATACCTGGGAAAATATTTGTGGCTACGAAGTCTAGGAATGAAAGCTTCGCCTCTTCTCAGAATGACTTAACCCTTTTGATGCTTAGGTTACTTTCGTGCAATGCACAAAGAAGCAAAAAAAATACAAAAATCATCTTAACCCTGTCATGTTGGTATTCATGGAAAAGCTCTCGCTGCAGTACTCTCAAATGAGTACCCATATGCTAGGGTTTTAGTATTTTTCAGGTTTTTTGCATCATTTTGTATTGTCCAAAGTATCTACCAGCAGCAAAGGGGTTAATATATTGAAATGTTATTTTTATTTTCATTACATCTACAAAGTTGTCTGACCACTAAAATAAAATCTGAGAAAACTTGAATAAGCCATCTATACCATCAGTTCACATTGGAATTAACCCTTATGCTGCTTAAAGGGGTTATGCTGGTAGCAAATTTGGCGAATACAAAATGAGGCAAAAAGCAAATGGGTCAAATAAAATCAGGATTTGATTTCACTGCAGCACTCAAGATTTAAGGTTTAATACTTTCATGCTTCATACCACAGGGTTTAAGTTTTTTCTTCAGGGTTTTGAATAATGAGAGATCGATAGAATGGAAAAAAAGGAAAGATTGGTAAAGTACATAAAGGAGAGTTGTTGGTTTCATTTAGATTAACATTTCTCTTTTAAAAAGTTTTCCAATAGACGTTTACTCTTAAAAGTAGAATAACCGCTCAATTAGCAGACATATATTGGTTCACTGTACGGATGAGTGGGCTGAAAAAGTAGACACCCGAAGAAATGAGGTAGAAGAAAATCCCTTGTAGCTTTTGCTTGGCAATAAAAAGAGACAGATGAGTCAAATAACTCGAGTTGCTTCATTAAGCAAACTAAGCTGCCTGAATTTTCCGTAGGATGATGTGACCATTGAGAAGATGTCTCTTTCACTGTCCGTTAATCAGCGGCGTTTCAGGCTGCGGAGAGTGGGCTGTAATTGGCTGCTCAATTCAGATGACCGTAGAGAGAAATTTATAAATTAATTGAGAGATTCAATATTCTTACAGCTCAGCTCTCTCTGTCAGTATTAGGCCTAAAATAAAAAGTTGTTTGTTTCCTGTAACCCTACCCTAACAAGTTCTTTCTCAAAAGAATCCCTACCCTGAAGTTTTGTTTCTGCCCTTGCAACTCCTAATCAACATGAAACATGCATAAAACACACATTTTTGAACAAAATATCCCCCCAAAATTGTTTTAACGACCTACCTACCCTATTTTTTTTTCGGACCGTTACAGGGAACAAGCATTTTTTTCTAGGCCTTACTGATTGTGTCAAACATGTGTCTGGCAATAATTGGTTTTCTTTGCAAAGATCATCTTGTCCTTACCATGCAATAGGACTGTCAGAACTGACTAGACTGATTTGCAGTCCTCTACGTACGTCAGTATTACTGATTATGTCAAATGTGTGTCTGGCAGAAATTGGTTATCCTGACTGAGATCTTCGTCTCTCACCATGCAACAGGACTAGGGGTTGCTCAAATTACTGTATAGCAAGTTAATTTTGTGCATATGAAATAATGAACTTGGTAGCCAACTGCCTTTGATGCACAGTTTAATTATTGCATACTGATGTTGAAAGACAAGCAATCATTTCAGCATGCTGTACAATGCTATCTCAAGGATCGAATGTCCAAATAATTGTGTGCAGTCACATTTTGAAATGTGACTTTTAGAATGTCAAGAAAGTCATCATTAGAGAATGATACTGCTGTACAGTATCCTCATGTGATGTTGATTTCATTGCTTTGACTCACTGCTCAGGTAACCTTGAGAATGGTCAAAAATGTCATTATTTGAGAATGCTACACAGCAAAAAATTAGAGATGTGAAACGGTTGACGATTATTTTGGTTGACCGTTTGCTGTCCGTTTGTGCACAAATGGTTGACTGATATATCGGAACAAAAAGGAAAAGAAAATTCAATGATAATCAAGAAAATAACACTTGAGAATGCAAGCAATTATCACCGGAAAAAAAGCCATACATTGGACAGCAAACGGTTGACTGATTTTTTAGTGCACAAATTGTCGGGTGGGCAGATTTATATCTGTTTGCTGTCCGAACAATGGTCAACCGTTTGCTGTACGTCCGCTTGCTGTCCAATTGCTGTCCGATATTTTTTGCTGTGTACTGGTAAACAGTTTCTACAAGTGTGACTGATTTTATTGCTTTGACGCCATGCCAGATGTCGTAAAAGAAAGGTCAGAAAGGTCATTATTTGAGAGTGCTACTGTTAAACAGTTTCTACAAGTGTGACTGATTTCATTGCTTTGACACGCTGCACGGACGACCTTGGGAAAGGTCAAAAAGGTCATTATTTGAGAATGCTACTGGAGAACAGTTTCTACAAGTGTGACTTATTTCATTGCTTTGACACGCTGCTCAGGTGTTGCTCTTGAGAATAAGTGGGCGTTCAGAGCTCCCTGATGCGATTCTCGCTGACGTTAGTGACAGGTAATTGTCTTGATGGTCACCTATTGTCTCGCTGACCTTTGTTAATTGTCCTGTGATCTCATAAGTCACACCTCCACCATCGCGTTGCTGGCATACCACGCGCAGCATGTAGCCAACAAATCCCTGACCACACCTTTTTCTTGGATAACAGGTGTCAACGTGTGAAAGGAGGAATTAAAAGTTTCCAACTGCATAACAACTACTGTTCCCTTACCATAGTGCAGTGGTTTACATGGGGTGTTTCAGTGGGTTATGAGTGGTTGCCTACAGTGGTGCCACTGAGAAATACAGTGGTACCACTGAAAAATATAGTGGAGAGTACATGGGTCTCTCAAGAGCTGTAGCACCATCCCCCACTTTCCTGGAATGTGGCCCAAGAGCCTTGTTGTAGTGGGTTTATTACCACTTTTTTGTACCACTGAAAAAAAAAGTGCCCTTTAAGCCTGTCTGAAGTGTCCCGCTTTTGCAAAAGCGGAGACACTTTATTGGGGCTTCATGGCCACTTTTGCAAAAAGTGGTAGCTTCATAGTGGTCCCACTGTTTTGGACAGTGGTAGGTGGGCCTGCATACCATTGCATCAGCAGTTCTCTACCACTAACAGATGCAGTGGTCATACCACTGATCAAGAGAGTGGTCCCACTATTCCTGACGGTGGTATGATCATCCTATAATGCTAGTTGCAGTAGATTTACCACTGTTCAATGTAGTGGTCCCACTGTTTCAAACAGTGGTAAAGTCATGCTTTACTGCAAGATGCTGTGGTTTTACCACTGTCAAAAGAAGTGGTTGACCCACTTTCTCTGACAGTGGTGGTCATGTACCCAACTGTAAAATGCATTAATTTAGCACATCATTCAGGATAGATGAATGAATGAATGAATAAATAGATACGTTAATAGATAGACACTCAATAGTTATAATAATTTTCTAAAAAGTTTATTAGAAAGAGGTTTAACCTGTTAAGAACATCTACATAGGATTATAATGCATGGCAACATATTCTGGACAATTATTCTAAGATGTTCCTGTCTCCTGTCTGCTAATTGTCTCTCCAGTCTATGTAAATCTTGATGGACTGTAGACCTAACATTAGTCACATATCATAGTTTGCAAGGTTTCCTTCTCCTGAATCATGGAATACCCTAACACTCTGACACAGCTGATGTAAATAAAGTGAAACTCTATATTATACTCACCTTATTTCAACATCATAGTCACTTCTAAATCATATGTCAGCATGCCTTTCCTGTCTAACCTGAGTATTTCATCTCACCTTGCATTTCTGTATTCAACAGCAGAGATATTCACCTGCCCTTTTGACTGAAATAGCCTTGACTTTATCCTTTAATATACCCTAACACACAATTTGTCTTAGTTAGTTTTTCAAAATTCCCCTCACACCATTTACAGAGCACATTTCTGTCAATGAAATCAACATACCTCCTTCTCCTACCCTGTCATCCTGTCAACTGTCACTATTTTGAATAACAAGGTCAAGTTCTGTACTAGTTGACCCTATTGTTATATATTATATTACCTTCCTACAGATAAGGAATACCCAGCATCTCCTGTGCTCATATCCATATCAGTCACATAGGGTATTTTTAGTGGCCCCACTGTAATCAGCAGTGGCCCCACTGCAAGAAAAAGTGGTCCTAAGATAAACTAAGTTTTGAAAGCCCCATTATAGTGGTTCCTGATATATGTTGATTTTTTTCAAGTCACATATGGGTTTATGTAGTGGTCCCACTGTAAGAAACAAGAAACAGTGGCCCCACTGTAAGAAACAGTGGCTCCACTGCAGGAAGCAGTGGTCTTACCACTACGTTAGACAGTGGGGCTGACTCTGACAGTGGTACCACTTAAATACCCCATTTCCCAGCTTTTTTATGCAGTGGGCAGGCTTACTGACCACTTTTACCACTAAGGCATGGTGAGGGTTTGTTAAGCCATGCAGCCCCTGATAAATTATATGCGATAGCTTTCTGTAATATCATATTAGCTTTTTCTTCAATAACAGGTGTCAAAGTGTGAAAAGAGGAATTCAACGTTTTCAACAACATAACAAACTACTGCTTGTAGCTACCAAGTCCTTGCTGAACTATACTCAGACCTAACTATCTGTGAAATAAGTGTGTCCTAGCAGTATTTCGGGCAAAGCAACTGCTGCTTCATGCCATACAGCACACATCCTGAATAAATATCTAAATAATGTTATTGCGATAAAATCATTCTATGTTACAATTGATTTATTGCCATATCTTTATATATTTTTTATATCTGACCTTCGTAGGTCAAGCATCTAATATATATTGACTTTTCAGATAAGTGATATAGATGCTTTTTCTGTTGGGCTGTTTCGTTAAAATAAACTTTTTATATGCATTTTGATTGTTTGTAAAAGTTGTGCAGAAACCTTGGTGGAATTAACAGTCACCTTATTGTGTACAATGTTTCTTACATGCAAAAGAAACAAGTCAAGGGTATGAACTTTTTATAATGCATTATGGTTGTTTGTAAGAGGTGAGCAGAAACTTTGGTAACATTTACAGTCACCTCTTGTTTTAATTATTTTTCACACATAGAAATTGCAGGTCAAGGGGACATTTGCATAAGCCAATAGGACGTATTCCCTTGGTCAGGCACCAATCCCATGTACACCTGAATCGGCCAATCAGCTTCAAGCAGAGTTGTGCCACTGTGAAAATCCATCTCCGATAAAAAGGATGGAAGACCTCTGGGTTTGAAGAAACCTGTCGCAGGTACGCACCTTAGCTGCAATGCTCAAATTGCATAGATCATAAAAGTGACAATACTTTTTGTGGTGAAGTATAGGAAATGGATATGCTTTTTTAAACCCATTCCTCCATTGCAATTTACTTGATCAGTGCCCTCCGGAACTTTTAGACTTTTGAAAATAACTTCGGAATGAAGCATGCATATGCAAAATGTTTCAAGGAGAGTTGTAGATAGAGTTCTGAAGAACAATTCTCCTTATTTATTTTCATAAATATTGTTGTTGTTAGAGAGATATCACCAGAATTGTCTGGTGGTTTTGGCCTATTAGTCAGGCATGAGTGGGTTGAGTTTGCCTTGATGAGTTGATGCATGACCTTTTTCTGAGAAAGGCATCCGCGATAGGTTTATTATTTTCAAAATTCAGGTTTATTCTATGGGTAAATGTACATGCTGTCCATTTTTTCTTGTACCCGAGGAATTTGACAGTTTAAATAACAGTTAGGAATATTTTACTTTTTAATTATTATTTATGGATAGAAAATATTCTTTTTTTTTTTGAAATACCAATTAGTCTTTTTGCTTATATTTTCATTTAATGAAAGGGGAATATGTTAGGTGTATATAGATATCTATTTCAGATGTACTACAGTAAAGGCTCGGAAATTTAGACCACCCTTGGAATTTGGGCCACTTTAATTAATTTAAAAAATGATTATTGTGAAATCTGGGCCACCCGCGATTTATCTATTTCACAAATTGTGGACCACCCTATTGAACTTGCTGATACAACAAAACCTAAATAAAAATCATGATTATTATAATGGTGTCCTAAATTAATACAGAGAATTTTTTGTAGATCATGAAACAAACTCTAAGGTGCACATCCCTATACAAAAGCGCCATAGAGCCTGTCATAAACTACCATACCCTGGAGCCCGTCTCTCCTATAGTAAGCATAAACAGTGTCTGACAAGCAGCTTGTCAGCGTAGTTGACTTTCAATTCCCATAACGCCTGTAAAGGGGCCCAGGCGAGCCGTGTGAGTCAGTGGTCCGCGTAAATCTCTCTGTCGGAGACGCCAGCTGCTAGCCTTGTTTACTGCACGGAGCTGTCATACACATCCATACATCCTTAAAGTGCTCATAAACATGCTGGTTATACATTTAACCCTTTCAATATGCTGAGGCTACTTTCGTCCAAAGCACAAGATCACAAAATTCCTTGAAAAACATCTAAACCATGTCATGTGGGTATTCATTGAAAAGCTCTCGATGGGTTCTATAGGATGAGTACCTATATGGCAGGGATTCAGTCATTTTTCAGGATTTTTGCATCATTTTGTATTGGCAAAATTAGCCACCAGCAGCATAAGGGTTAAAGTTCCATAAAATGAGCCCCAACCATGAAAGGAACTTTATTTATGAAGGCTGTAGTGTTTGAGGGAAAGATACATATGTTTCACCTCTGAAATCAGTTTTACTTTTTTTTTAAAGTGTTATTTGTAGTAAATCTTTACATTCTTAACCCATTCATGCCTGTCAAGCTTATAAAACAGCCCAACCATTTTGATGATCTCTCTAACAAAAGCAATATTCAGAAAATATTTGAAGGAGAGTCATACTGATACATACATCCTGAAAGAGCTCTTCAACAGGCTGGATAGTACATGTTCCAAAAAAATGCTCTATGGGTGTCTGTCGCATTGTCGCACCAATGTTGCACCAGCGTGCCACAAAGGCTCCAAACTGCAACAAGCCAAATCCATCAAGTACTGTTAAACTCCGCAAATCATTGGACTGTATGGCCAATAGAGCCTTTACTATATTCTCAAATTCATTTCTTAAAGTACTCCTAGAACAGAAAAAAGGTTTATTTGCGATTAGGCTTTATTTTTGGGTTAGAAAGGAATATGGATTGATCTGTCATCCAAATCTATACATCTCCATCGATCATGTCCTTTCAAACTTGGAAGAAGCTTTATTTATGAAGACTGTATTGCTCAAGAAAGAGAAACATGCCTTTTTACCACTGAATTAAATTTTACTCATTTGTCTATAAAAATATTATTCATAGCTTTATAGTCACTCCCTTATCTTGTGATGAACTATTTTCTAACCCCAATTTTTATTGATTATCATTGAGGAACATGCCTTTTTACCACTGAATTTGATTTTACTTATTTGTCTGTGAAAATATTATTCATAGCCTCTAAGTTACACTTTCTAAACTGGCGATGAACTCGTTCCTCAGCCCCAATTCTACTTTTATATTTTATTTTTTACCATTTGAGAAAGACAATAAACATATTGGCTTTTTGCCACTGAATCCAATTTATCTATTTGAATGTAAAAATATTATTCATAGCTTTTAAGTCTCTGGTGATGAAGTTTCACAACCCCAATTCTACTTGAATGTCCTTAGAAAACATTTGTAGAAGAGCTTTTCTTGCTAAATATATTCTGGATATATAGGACACTTATAGAAATACTTTGGAATCAAGCAATAACCTGAGAAATATTTGAAGGAGAGTTGTTGGGTCCGGATTTACCTTTCTCCAATTATTTTTCCCCGAAGGATGCTTTTATTTTAAAGAAATCATCAAGCACATAGATCAACATTTTTTAGCCACCTACTGCAGAGATGATCAGACAGGTGAAGCCTTCCAATGCCACACATGCATTTATGCGTTCTTGTTTACAACCTATTGAACCATGCACACATATATGCATGCAAGATAATAAAATTCATTTAAAGAATAGCCTGGCTTGTCCATCTAAAAAAACTATATAGCTCCTAATAAAGGCAATTGGCTGACAGAATGTTGTGCTCTATTCAAGATTTATTTTGATATGTCACAATACTATGGTGGACCAAAATTTTGTAAGATTGTCATATATGGACAACCTTGAAGTGGAATTTGTCTAATAAATCCCATTACAATTCGGCACCAAAAATTTGTGGGGAAAATTACACTTTTTTCTTCTTTTATTATCTGATGATTGTATGGTTAACCTTTCCAATGCTGAGACTAATTTCGACCCAAGCACATTAGGATGCATGCAAAGATTTTTGAAAAGCATCTAAACCCTGTTGTGTTGGTATTCATTGGATAGCTCTTGCTGAGTACTCTCAAATGCATACCCATGTGCCAGTATTTCATTCATTTAGCAGTCTTTTGCATCATTTTGTATTTGCCAAATTAGCCACCAGTAGTATAAGGGTTAACCCTTATCCTGCTAACCACAACAATTGTCGTGGTGTGCAGCAGTGTTCATAGGTTTCACAGCAGGATAAGGGTTAAGATGTATGAACAGGTTGAATGGAAGGAAAACAAAGGATGCCATTGTTATAGTCTATTGTTATCAGCTGAGACTCATGTGGTATTGCACTTAACTGTGGCTGAGAAGAGACACAACATGTGCCCAGCCATGTGGGTTCAGCTCTCTGGGAGCACAGGTGAACGTAAACTGCGATAGATACAATGTAGCTCCTGGCTATATCTTTGCATTACAAAGTAACTAGAGATATCCCAGGGCAATATTAACCCTCATGCTGGTGGCCATTACAAAATTTTGCAAAAAAACTGAAGAGTTACTGAAACCCTGGCAAATTGGTACTCATTTGGTTTGAACCCTTAATCCAATGCAGAGGCTACTTTCGTCCAATGCACAAAGACGCAAAGATTTTTTTAAATCATCCTAATCATGCCATGGTGGTATTCAATGGATAGCTCTCATTGAGAACTCAGATGGATACCCATATGCCAGGCTTTCAGTCATTTTTCAGTTTTTTTGCATCATTTTGTATTGGCCAAATTAGCCACCATGCAGCAGCAGCACAAGAGTTAATAGATAACTGAATATCATACTGTAAAATCCACGGATATACTGAATATCATACTGTAAAATCCACGGATCTCCTTCACAACAAATTTTATGTTGTTTAACCCTTCAAATGACACACACGCATATATTCATTTGTGGTAACAATTAACCCAGAGAACCATGCATGGATATGTGTGTGTGAGATAATCAGATTCATTTAAAAAATTAAGGGCCTGGCTCACCAATCTAAAAGACCAACTTCATAGAATATAAATTAGGCAATTTGCAGTCAGAATGTTGTGCTTGATTCACGGTTCATTTTGATAAATCACATGACTTTGGTGGACCTAAAACTTTATTAGATTGTCTAAAATGAGCAACCTGGTACTGGATTTTACCCAATAATTCCCATTACAATCCTGCATCACACAATTGTGGGAAAAATTACAATTTGCACTCACAAGAGTTAACCCTTATGCTGCTGGTGGCTATAATGTGGCCAATACAAAATGATGCAAAAAACCTGAGAAATTACCAAAACTCTGGCACATGGGTATTTATCTGAGAGTGCTTTGAGCGGGAGCTATTTAATGAATACCAACAGAACAGGGTTTAGATGGTTTTCAAAAATCGTTGCTTCCTTGTGTTTGGACTAAGGTAGCCTCAGCATTGGAAGAGTTAAGCCTATTTTGTGTATGCTGAATGACCAGAATTTGTTTGAGAGAGAATTGATTTGCTATCATTTTGTTGCCATCTGTAGCTGTCCTCTTACACAATGAGGATGTGAGCTTTGATGTACACGTGTTATAATCAAAGCCTCAAACTGCCTACTGCTGATTAAGCCACTGTTATAATAATACACACTGATCACTTGTACAGGAAAGCATGCAGTTACCGTGGTAACCTCTTGAGGTGTAATTAAAGCAGGCATTGTCCCGCCAGACGTGTTGATTGACAGCTGGTGACTGACTGCAGGTAGCTCAGGTAAACATAGCCTGCTTCTCTGCAGGCTGAGTTAGTATGATATGCCACCACTAGAAGCGTAGGTAAACAGTATTACATTTCCCGCAGGCATCTAGTTAGCATCGTAGCAGTCATGTGACACCTCTGGAGGGAGTAAACTCCGCATACATAAGTCATTCGAGAAATCTTATACATATGCAAATATTTTATAATTGGAGACTTTTTAACTAATTTACACTCAGAGCGGCTAAAACCAGCCTGATAATTTTGGAAATATTTTACTAACAAATAAAGCTTTTTCTGGAAAATGTTTGATGGAGAAATGTTGATCAGATGCCAAACACCAAATTCCCTTCAAATATTTTGTGAACTTTCGCTTTATTCCAAAGTTATTTTCAAAACTATAATGAGAGTAGCAGACTATACTTTCTAGATGGTGGAAATCGGAGTGTGAATGGGTTAAAAGATTTTTACTAAGCCAATTTCATGCATACAATCTCATACTGAAGAACCAATGCTTATTACCCAGGATGAGTTAATCCTCTAGTTTAGATATAAGATTATCTCCACCTAAAGCATCTTGCAACTTATACAAGATATACTTATATACTATATAGGGCTGGGCTCGATAAGCACGACATCGAGTGAGTGGCAAAGTCGTAAGATCGATGTTCAACATGAGAGGACATCGATTGCCAAACTCGATACGGCCCCCCCTACCTCCATTGTTTTCCCTACCCCCAAAATACAAAAGAGCCTACCCTATTCTTTAAAAAGACCGCGGCGCTGAACCGGCCACAGTCGGCCGCCATTGAAACTGCACTACGATAGATACTATCGTGCGCGGTAGTACTTGGAAAAGTGTGGAGAGGGCCACACAATGTATTTTACATTGTGATGGTCCAGCCCCCACCACACTTTTCCAAGCACTACAGCGCGCGACAGAATCGAATCGAGAAAATCGACATCGAGAAAAATTAGGCAATTAATCAGATCGCAAAAAAATGGCTGATGAGCACAGCCCTAATATTATATACAGTTTTCATCTTAGATGAACCAGGTGTGATTAATTCCATTCAGCAAATGATTAATCATCAGTAATGAGAATGAAGAGATTATGATTAAAAATACCCACCTAGTTACTGTAATATCACATGTACACCTGTTACAGCCAATACGGTCACAAAGCAGATTGACAGCATGAAGCACATACATCAGGCCTCAACGCTAACTCAAAATGATACTGGCCCTGTAGGACCAGTAACACCTAGCATCTACTGGTCTTGCACAATTTTTACTGGTCCTACATTTTTTCTTTAACATATAACAAGAAAGAACATTGGATAAAATTCACCACAACACTTATCTTTATAAATTTAACTTCATTTATTTCAAAAACATTTGGTGAA
Source organism: Maea johnstoni (assembly GCA_963942565.1). Lineage (NCBI taxonomy): Eukaryota > Metazoa > Annelida > Polychaeta > Spionida > Magelonidae > Maea > Maea johnstoni. The sequence goes on along the minus strand of OZ012691.1, from coordinate 16,959,812 downwards.
ATTCTCAGGGGGAAACTTTTTAACAAGAATGTCTCCAAATGTTTACTGGGCCTGTAGGACCAGTTGAAGTCTTTTTTTACTGGCCCGAAACTGTTTTTGGGAATTTTTACTGGCCTGGGGCCATAGGTTTACCCTTAGCGTCGAGCCCTGTACATCGTTATCTTTGTATTTTTGTGCAATATTAAGGCTATAGATTGTGATTAGACAGTTGTAAGGGGGGGGGGGGGGGGGGGGGTTGTAACTGGAGTACTCGAAGGACACCTCCACCTCACAACCTAACACCCTGTCACTGGCAACTTAGGTAACCCTCCTGTCTTTCTATTGTTCCTGCTTCTAGCTGTTGCTAATTACTCTCCGGAAGAACAGTTAGGCTGAGCGGCCTATGCTGATATCATCATAACACGTCTTCTGCACGATCACTACAAAACATACTGTGAGGTCTGATTTCTGAGTAAGCAGGGACTCTGCGAGTGTTATCTTCATTGTAAGTGGTCGTCATTGAACAGCACTGCTTAGGAAGATTGGGAGAGGTTTGTAGTATAGAGATCCGGATCTAAAGGTGTGATTACATGGGATCACTACAAAACACACTGTGAGCTCTGACTTCTGAGTAAGCAGGGAGTGTTATCTTCATTGTAAGTGGTCGTCATTGAACAGCACTGCTTAGGAAGACTGGGAGAGGTTTGTAGTATAGAGATCCGGATCGAAAGGTGTGATTACATGGGATCACTACAAAACACAATGTGAGGTCTGATTTCTGAGTAAGCAGGGAGTGTTATCTTCATTGTAAGTGGCGGTTATTGATCAGTATTGCTTAGGATGGTCTGTATAGACTAGTTACAATGATTACATGCGATCATCTTCAGGATATCCAAGTGGGAATTTAAGAGGCTGGGTGGGGTATGTATGGAGATCAGGATTGTCCAAAGCACAAGGACGCAAAATTTATGAAAATCATCTAAACCCTGTCATGTTGGTATTCATTAGATAGCTCGCACTGAGTACTATCAGATGAGTACCCATATGCCAGGATTTCAGCCTTTTTTTTTACCAATTTTGCGTCATTTTGTACTGGCAAAATTAGCCACCCCCAGCATAACCCTTAAGCTGCTGGTGGCTAATTTGGCCAATACAAAATAATGTGAAAAAAGCTGAAAATGACTGAAACACTGGCAAATGGGTACTCATATGAAAGTACTCAATGAGAGCTTTCCAATGAATACCAACTTGACAGGATTTAGATGAATTTCGACAATCTTTGAGTTTTCGTGCCTTAGACAAAAGTAGCCTCAGCATTGAAAGGGATATTTTAGGGTTAAAGGAGTGATAACATAGGAAGGCTTAAGGAGAGGTCTGTATAGAGATCAGGATTGAAAGGATCTTGAGGAGATGAGAGTAAGAACAGCTGATCGATGCCTTATCGTTGGTGTCTCTAGGGGAAATATGATCCCAGTGTGAAAGAAGCATACGGACAGCCATCATGCATGTATGTACATATTTTAGATCGTATGTATGTACATGTATGACATGTTCCTATTGTCTCTCTCCTTAGAGTGATAAATGGTGAACATTTTGAAGACCACCATCAGGGCCATGCATTAGATATTAGAAGCTTATGATGTATGAAATAATTGTATATATGTAGGACTGGTTTCAGAGGTCAGTGACTAAACCAAAGATAAGAGAACGGCTGCTCCCCTCATATATATATATATACTTATATATATATATATATATATATATATATATATTTATTTATATAGTAGATTTTGAGGTTCTCAGGTAGATCTACCTTCATTTGCAATGATAATTGATTGGAGAGTAAGCAAGGGATTTTTCTTCTTTTTATCTATTTATTTATTCAATGCCAGTTGTATTACATCTCCCTAAGGATGCCCACTCCAAGTCTATTTTTTCTGAGAAGTTTTGTTGTTTTTTTGGATATGTCGTACCTTAGAATATGAAACTGAAGAAAATGGGGTTTTCCCGAACAATTTTTTTTTGCTAGGCACCAAATTGTTTATTTTATTATTTGATGTTTTAGGTTTGGGTTAGGTTTAGAAAGGAATCATTTCAATGGTGAATAGGCCTCAGGTGCTACCAGTCCTACTTGGCCATCAGGACTATCTTGTTAATGCTGCGTAACCCTGTTGCTGCTTGTGGCTAATTTTTTTCACTATGAAATGATGACAAAAAGCTAGGAAATGACTATAACCCTGGCAAATGGGTACTCATCTGATAGTACTCAGTGAGAGCTTTCATATGAATACCCACTTGACATGGTTACAAATTTTTTGTATTTTTTTGCAAATTCTTGTGAATTGGACAAAAAGTAACCTCAGCATCAGAAGGGTTAACCCTTAATTGTGATGCTGAGTCTACTTTTTTGTCCGAGATATGGTACCACAAACATACTTCACAACTACCTAAACCATGTCATGTTGGTACTCATCTGAAAGCTCTAGCTGAGCACTATCAGATGAGAACCAATGTGCCAGGGTTCAAGTCGTTTATCAACTTTTAATTTTTTTTTGTTTTGTTTTGTCCAAATCAGCCACCAGCAGCATAAGGGTTAAGTCCCTGGGTAGTGACAGCTTTCATTGCTACATGTAGTGTGTATAGTCATCCACTGCGGGACAATCAGATGAGTGTTTAACATAAGTACGAGGTATTAGATCTCATGTCGGGAAATGCCGTTTGAGGGGAATTGGTCGGGACGGATATTAGTTGATTGTGATGGATGCGGCTGTTTTCAGGGAAACAAGCAGCAGCAGCAGCAGCAGCAGGAGCAGCAGCAGTAGCAACAGTGGCAGCAGCATTCAGTGGGATGCCCTAGAGAGAGATCAATGTTAACCTATTAATGCTCACCTCAACCAAAATCAGCCTGACAATTTTGATGAAACCTCGCAGGCAGAAGCGTATTTAGGAAAATATCTGATGGGGAAACCTCAATCGGAACATTTCCAACAACTCTCCTTCAAATATTTTGTGAAATCATTCTCGATTGCGACATTGTTGTCAAAAGTATCGGAGTTCCAGACGACAATTTTTTGAAGGACTTTTAGGCATTAATGGGTTAAGTGCCAGTGGGACTATAGGAGGAGGAGGAGGAGCAGCAGACATTTGAGATCTGCTCTTAAAGAAGGCGAGCGATAGCGGCTGTCGATAGGACGGGAGATGTAGTGGCGACCGACCGTGGATATGGTCATGGCACGATTCACGATCAACAACAATCAATACAAGCACCCGCAAAATGCTCTGCCGCAACCAAGTTTGGCGGGGGCCAGATCGTCGGCCGAACAACGCTACTCCAAGTCCACCTGCGAGGGGAACATCTGGAATAATAACTACAACGAAACTCCCGGCATTCCAGGACCTCCAACAGAGAACAATAGATCGGAAGTATGGGTGAAAAGAGGTGCTGGCAAAAACGACGACCGCGCCATTTACTCTAATAGGGAAGGGATTAGTAACACAAGGGCGACAGTAACGTTTTGTAATACTAACAATAATATAGTGCAGGATCCAGGGGTGAACCAGTCTCCGCAAGGGGGTAATAATAATGTGGGTAGGATTGAGGGGCACCAGCAGCCATGTGGCAACAGAAATGGCACCCCACTCTACGGTAGAGGTGAATTACCCACGGAAAACTTGCACCAGCTCACGCACAACTCCGACCGCACATCTCGGAGTACCGCAAACGATAATTTCATTCATAAGTCTTCAAAATATCACTGTGAGAGTGGCTATAGTTCACCGAAACCCAATAGGGGGTTTACAAATATTGGTGCCCAATCTGCGGGTACAACTGGTACGGGTTCATATGGGGTGTCTGCGGAAACTAATACCCACTTTGTGCCAAGGGCAAATGGAGTGTACCCCGGTGCTTCTCTTTATTCTGGATATTCTTCTTCCCTGGATAGAAACACACATTTCTTAGGAGAACCTTTATCAAATAGAAATGATCCTGAAGACTTACATGGGATTAACATTAACGGCTCTCCTTTAAATGCGAGTCCTACGTTACCAACAAGAGACTATTCCCGCCCCCCGGCACAGAAAAAACGCCCAGCCGCCCAGGGGCTCACGAAAACACACTCAGTGGATTACTGCAACGTGGACATCCAGCGAACCCTCACTGATCAGAACTTGAAGGAAACTTTTATTGGCAATCCTGAGGAGCTGGTGGTGGAAAAAAGCAACGTAGCCTCTGGCTCTGTGGGAAAGTTCCAGCAGTCACCTCCGTCTCAGTCTCAGTCTCAGCCTCGCAGGCATAAAAAGTTGGTGTCCAGCCAGTCTCTGGATTCGTCTTTGGGTCAGCATGCCTCGGGGAATGGTGGAGGGAACGGCAGCACTAGTAGCAGTGGTGGGAAGTATTCCTTGTACCAGACAAGCATCCTGGGCTTCACCAACCACTCCCGGGATGAGTACGGGCTCTACTGCGAGGGGGCGTCGTCCGGGGGCGATTACGACACTGCCCTCTTCATCAGGTCCATGCTCTGCCCTTTCGTCAAACGTCCAGTCATAAAAGTGTCTTGTGCAACAACAACAACAATAACAACAACAATTGCGTCAACATCAACGTCAACAGGAGCCCTTAATAGCACAAACTCTATTACTGCTGTAGGTAATCGCAGACAACTACCTGTGGATCAAAACTCATTTTATTTTCAACAACAACAACAACAGCAACAACAACAACAACAACAGCAACAACAACAACAACAACAAGTGAAAGCTGTGGGTTTGGTAGGGTCGCATTCTAAAGGCCCGTACACCCCCATCAGACAGAGCAGGTCGTTCAACGCCCTGACACCCATCTCTGAGGGTGGCCAGACTAGCAGCAGTAGCAGCGGCCGGAGTTACGGGAATCAACTGCGCAGTAGCCTCCTGGCTACGGGGGGTTCACTCCTACCAAAGATGGATTCTAATGTCAAGAAAAGTTCCCCGGTTCGTAAGAATGGCTCCGTGTCTGATCAGAGTCATGTCCTCATGGATTTATTGTCAGGAATAGTAAGTATGAGACTTATAGCATCATTTATTTTGCACCACAAATCACATCAATATTTTCTTGACTTTTCTTACAGGTACTTAGCCCATGATCTTTCCCAGGAGATCATTAAGGGTGAAATTGGTATCTTGTTTGTCCATAAATTTTATCTTTCAGAATTCATCAGACATTTATACATATTTTCATGACCTTTCTTGCAGCAATTTTAACTCGACCTATATGAATTACTTTGCCACAATTTCTCATGCATGTTCCCAGAACTTTTCTTACAGGTATTTAACTAACTTGTAATATTTCAGTGACATGCCCTCGTAAGATGAAACCTTTTTTCTGCAAGAATAATCAAAATTATTTAAAATATCATCTTTTCTTTCATGACTTTTTTGCAGGTATTTGGCCATTTTCTGCACAACCTTCAATGGTTAATTGTGGATAATCACCTTGTTGTTTTCCTATAGCTTTTAATAAGATCTTTATCTGAGGCCTGGTGGCATATGAAGCACACTAGGTCTTTAGGGAATTTCCTTTTATTTGACCAGGTGTGTTCTATTAACTCATTCATGCCTGTAGCAGCTTGAACCGCCCTACTACTTTGGTGATATCTCTCCAACAAAAGCAAGATTTAGAAAATATTAGAAGGAGAATTGTTCATCAGAACTCTATTTACAACTCTTTTAAAAATATTTTGCAAATTCGTGCTCATTCCAAAGTTATTTATAAAGGTATGGCAGGTTCGGATGACACTGGTCAAGTAGATCTCCAAGCACAACTGGGTTAAGTCTCCTTGGCTAAAGTAACCACACATTAAGTGATTCATGCAACTAGGCCTAAGGCTAGCACACTAAGGTCAAGAAATCACTTTGTAAACCAAGAACCATTGTCATCATTGGCATTGTTACAATTTTCATTATAATTATTTATACTATCATTATTACTATTATTATTGTTATTATTATTAATATTATTATTATTATTATTATTATTATTATTATTATTATTATAATTATTATCATCGTTGTTGTTGTTGTTGTCATTAGGCCAAGAAAAAAATATTGTTTGTTTCCGGTAACGGTCCGAAAAAAAAATAGGGTATGTAGGTCGGTAAAAAAAGAATTTTTGCATTATTTTTTTGGTCAAAAATGTGCGTTTTATGCATGTTTTACGTTGATTTGGAGTTGGGAGGGCGGAAAAAACTTTAGGGTAGGGATTTTTTTGAATAAAAACTTGGTAGGGTAGGGTTACAGGAAACAAACAACTTTTTTTTTTAGGCCTTACCATGCCTAGGTGTTAGCCAATGTTACTGCATGGCTATGTGTATTAAACCTGTTTGAGAGATTACCTGTTCATGATATTATATTCATATAAAATATTAGGTGTTATCCTTACAGTATGCTGGAGCAAACTCCTTAAAACTCTTATCAGTCAGCTACTGCAGATTACCAACACAAGCCACCAGATGCAATTATTATTTGACTTGATTATGGCTGAACTATTATCCTGCATGTGTTTAATTCCATTCGAACATTGCTTTCTAATTATTGGTAAGAATTCTACTGTGTCACGCAGCAATTTACTTCAAGTCCCGGGGGATGGTGGATTAACAGCCATCTTTTCCAATTAGAAAAATCTACATATCATCTTGTTCTTAAACCTGATCATGCCTAGAGGCCACAATAGATAATAAAGGATATTCATTTATCGTCATCTTTTATTATTGGAAAAACTTTTTAGGCTAAATAATGATTAGCCGGGTGTAAATGGAGGTGCTTAACATAAAAGTTACTGACTAAACCCAAGTCACTGGAAAATTGCTCAAATGTCCTAAGCCAAATTTGAACCTGGTTTGTGGTAAGGAACAACATGCAAGCAGTCCGTTGCAAAGTTCTAGACCACTGTGTTCTAGGGGCAGGCCCTGGTCCTATTAGAAAGTGCCCTCTGGGTCTATCATACTTTTGAAAATAACTTAAGAATAAAGCTTTGAATCACAATATATTTGTTATTAGAGTTGTAGATTATGTTGCAATGTACAATCCTTTTTCAAATGTTTTCCAAAATATTGAAATGTATATGAATATATATGCACGTTATGATCACAGTGCAGACTTGCTATGCACTGATTAAGGTACTCTGTGACATTGCAGATAGCCCACTACTCTAGGCTTGTTTATCTTTTGAGCTACAATTCCACCTCAGATCACAATGAGGTTTAACTTAAAGTATTTCATCCTTCAGAATTCAACCCAATTATACCCATAGCACCCAAAACCATCTGATTAGTTTGGTGATGTCTCTCAAACAAAAGTAATTTTCATAAAATATTTGAAGAAAAAATGTAAATCTGAAACTAACCAACAACTCCTCTTCAAATATTTAACTAGTTCATGATTATTTCCGAAGTTCCAAAGTCCAGAAGACTTTTTTGAGATCTTCAGGATGAATGGGTTAAAAGGTATTATGAGACAGAGCATGCATCTTTCTTAACCCTTATGCTGGTGGTGGCTAATTTGGCTAATACAAAATGATGTAGAAAAACTGGAAAAATGACAAACCCTGGCACATGGTTACTCATCTGAGAGTACTCAGCGAGAGCTATCCAATGAATACGAACATGACAGGGTTAAGATGATTTTCGGAAAAAAGGATTGAATCACAAGATATTTGTTATTAGAGCTGTAGATTATATTGCAATGTACAATTATCCCTCTTCAAATATTTTCCTCAGTCGAATATTTTCCTCCTTCAAATATTTGCAAAAATACCATAGATCCAGACAAACTGTTTTAGAGGAACTTTAAGCATTACTGGGTTAAAAGGTACTGTAAGACTGGGCATGCATCTTTCAGGTCTTACCTTTCACTCAGGTATTCTTACGAGGCAGAGATCTCTTAGAAACCATTGATCTCGCAGAGAGAGAGTCTAGAAATGCCACACACACTCAAGATCTCTCATGTATCCCCATTCACTTAACACAAGTGTTTGCCGTATATGATTACCTTTCGCCAGTAATCCAACATGGATTCAGCTGTATTTTCGGCTTGAGAGGTTCCATGAAACAGGCCATGTGATCGACTCTTGGGTGTCGAATTACAATCAAGTATTCTCGTCAAATACTTCATTGGGATCACTGGTTTCATAGGCACAATCCAGAAATGTCACACTATTCTAAGATGCCACCATAACTCTCCTTCACTCCAGAAGTGTTGGCATTTTGGTATTTGTTTTCACCGGTAATTTAACATGGAGTATTCTAACATGGATTTAGTTTCATTTTGGGCTTGAACAGTTCAATGAGACCAACACCTAAGTATCTACTTACAATCAAGCATTCTAACTTGTTATCTCTCTTTAGGATCCCTGATTTTTCAAGGATATTTCAGAAATTCATCACTTTCTCAAGATGCCTCTTAACTCCCCTTTAGGTATTTGTTTTCATCAGTAATGGAAGATTCTAACATTTATTTAGCCTTATTTTGACCTTGAACAGTCCGATGAAACAGACACTTTGAGTATCAACTTACAATTAAACATTCTGACTTGCAATCTTTTATTGGGATCACTGATTTCACAAGAATAGTTCAGAGATATACAACATGTCCTCAAGATGCCTCTCAACTCCCCTTCAATCCACAAGAGTTTGCCTATTGAAATTTACGTTCACCAGAAATCCAGTAAGAATTGAACATGTATTTAACCTTTTTTGAGACCATGATGTCCACTGAATACGCTGCTAGTCATGATTTCCACGTCTATATGGCAAAAAAAGACGATAAATGAAATTTAAAAAAAAAATCCAACTTGGATTCAACCCATTTCCTTTACCCTGTAAAAGCGTACTACAAAACTGTGGTTCATTTTTCTTCATTAGCTGAGTTTGGCTTCCCACAAATGGCCTCTCCTAATTTGATTAGGCTTGATGAATTTTTATTGCTTTTTTGGTTGGCTGCCGCTTGGATCGATTCGGCTATTAGAGGTTTTTATTTGCTTTTTTTTTTTTGGTTGTCGTCTTGAGACTTTAAAGAACAACTTTGGATTGTTGCCATTGCTGCTAAGAATCACAAATGTCATTGCAATTTTACAGACAATTATTGAATCTCTTAATATCATTTCAGGGTTAATTGTTTCAATATAATAGTTTTTGTGCTGAATATCCATCTTCTAAAGTATCATATTTCCAGATGTCAATTTCTGGAAGAACTCTTTAAGTGATAACCCTTATGCTGCTGGTGGCTAATTTTGCAATTACAAAAAGACGCAAAAACATGAAAAATACCTGAAACCCTGAGTGTCAAGTGGTTACTCATCTGAGTACTCATAGAGAGCTATCCAATGAATACCAACATGACAGGGTTTAGATGATTTTTAAACTCTCAGCATTCTTGTGCTTTGGACGACAGTAGTCTTGAGCAGCATTGGAAGGTTTAATGGGTTAAAAAGGACAATCTGACATTCTTCTCCTCATATCATTTCAAAGAAAGCTTCTCCTTGAAAATATCTTAATAAATGTAAACCAGATCACATCCATCAACTTTCTTTCTAATATTTCATAGAGATATGCTTTATTCCCAAGTCAGATCTAGTGTAGCACCAGATATCATTTTTATTGATTTCTATTATCATTTGACCTTGATGGCACAATATTGATTACGGCATTGCTCTTCTAAAATGGCAGACGTCTTATGATCCCAGCTGCTCTTTAACCCTTCCAATGCTTAGGCCTCTTTCGTCCAAAGCAGATTTTTGAAAACCATCTAAACTTGTCATCTTGGTATTCATTGGATATAGCCCGCTGAGCATTCTCAGATGAGTACCCATTTGCCAGGGTTATGGTCATTTTTCAGCTTTTAAAAATCATTTTGTGTCGGTAGAATTAGCCACCAGGCATGAATAGGCTAACCCTTTCATTTTAAAACTATCACTTTTGTATATAACACTTTTGAAGAAGCCCAGGGTTAATTCACAAACCATTTAACTGGTAATTCTTGATTTGGTTTCGGTTTGCATTTCTAGTTGTCCCATGTTTTTTAAATGAGAATTTTGTCATAAAGTTGTCATCAAAATAGTCAGCATTTTGCTGAGCTCTGTATGCATAGGTGGGTGGCTTTTTTTGTCAATATGAAATAATGCAAAAAAATCTGAAAAATGACAGCCACATGGGTACTCATCTGAGAATACCCAGTGAGAGCTACCTATGAATACCTATGAATATTAACATGACAGGGTTAAGATGATTATCAGAAAAAGCTTTGCATCTGTGTGCTTTAGACAAAAGTAGCCTTAGCATTGGAAGGGTTACACTGTAATATAATCATTTCCTATTATTCATTAGACTATCCCTTTATTTATTCCACAAGGCAACGACCCTCTGTTGAGGGATGCTGGTTTTATGTTTAAGTAGCAGATGTGGAGCATGATTCATTCACGATGAATGTTCTCAGATTGTTGGGGAGATGACCTGTGGTCTTTGGTAGTTCGTTTCTCTGCCTTAAGCCAGGTGTTCCCCACAGCCACAGTGTGTTAATCTATAGTGAGGGGCACGCAATGAAAATAAAAACAGCTTGTAATTGTCATACATCAACACTCATGCTGGCTCATGTATCAACAGAGAGAAAGCCTACGTAACCTGAGAGGTAGAACATGAGAGCAGAAGCTAGGGTTTGATACTGTTAACCATAACATATGCTGCTGGTAACTAATTTGACCAGTACAAAAAGGTACAAAAATTTAAAAAAAAAAAGACAAACCCTGGCACATATGGGTATTCATCTAAGGGTACTATAATCCAATGAATACCAACATACCAGGCTTTAGATAGTTAGATTGAACTATCCAATCAATACCAACATGACAGGGTTTTCAAAAATCTTTGCATCCTTGTGCTTTGGACGAAAGTTAAGCCTCAGCATTAATTGGAAGGGTTAAACTGGAAGTCTTGTAGGTATGGCATGTAGACATGAAAATTTCCCTGAACCAATTAACTGTTTTCATCTGTCGGCTTGGTAAACGGATGATCGTTTTTTTTTTAATCCAACCGACTCCCATCACTATCTGCTGCAATGACAATTAGAAGAACAAGGAACAAACCTGGATTCATCTTAGTTCTATCCAGTTTGGGCGAATGCACTTAAAGACAATATGGCTCAGTCCTAGGCCACTTGTGAAACTGTGAAATGGTGATTCCTTTTATGGAATTTCGGATAGCAAGAAATAAATTTTACTATACCATATTCCTCTGAAAAAAACACACAGCTCCCTATTAACCCCCCACCACCCCACTATTTTTCAGAACCTCCCCCTATCCTTGCCTTTACATGTGGTATCAGTACCGACTGTATAGTGTAATTATTTTCAAGAACTTGAACACTTCATGCCATTGGTCTTCTATCGGTCAGTCAGTTCAAGCTCTGGGCAGCCATGAATTGTTGCCACCATTGGCACTGCACCAAAATGTGATGGGACAAAACAGAATATTGCCAGCACCCATTCTGGCATATTTTTCCCTAACCTACACTCGCCCTGCGCGCCTTTTCGGACAAATATGGTAATTATTGTTCCTTGCCAGTTTTCTGCTGCAATGCCGATCCCCCTTGACATGGAGAAAACTATGATGATGATAAGCCAGTGTTGCTTTAGAATTTGTTCCCTTATCTCTATTTTTGGTAGAAGCAGGTCATAGGTGACCAATAAAAATGCTGGCTTTCATGCTGTGTGTGTTAGAATGGCTTTCATAAGCAATATTCTGCAATAAAACTGAATCAATTCTCTAAAGGCTATTGGAATAGCTGTTGAGCTAGCCTCTAGTTAACCCTTACGCTGCTGTTGGCTAATTTGGCCAATATAAAATGATGCAAAAACCTGAAAAATGACTGAAACCCTGGCACATGGGTACTCATCTGAGAGTGCTCAGCGAGAGCTATCCTAAGAGTACCAACATGACAGGGTTGAGATGGTTTTCTTAAATTTTGCATCATTGTGCTTTGGAATGGATAATATGGCATCTTTCATAAGCTGAGCATATGTGTGCAATAACACTGAGTCAATATTCTTAAGGCAATTGGAATTGCTGTTGAAAAAGCCTCCAGTTATTTTCTTTCTGATGGTTCCATAAAGGCAATTATATGTTTTTGACAGACGCATTAGGTAAGACGACATTATAGATGTATTGCCAATGGGAAGAAAATGTATTAAAAGTCTAGGGGTACTTCGTCAAATTAAGTGTTTAACTTTAAAAGTATTGAATTTTTTTTTCAAGCCAAAATCATTATCGTTTTTGTGATCCATATTTAACTAATAATTCAGCACTATGATTCTTCAAACATTCTATAAAATTCTAATTCAATGAAAATTCTAGGTATATTTTTTTGCCATGGAATATCTTTTGACCTATTTGCATTCCATTTCCGCTTTCAGCTATAGCCCCATTATTACCATGTACTATAACAACAGTGCCTGTTAACCCTTCCAATGAAGAGGCTACTTTCGTCCATGATCCAAAGCATAAGGATGCAAAGATTTTTGAAAATCATCAAAACCCTGTCATGTTGGTATTTATTGAAAAGCTCTTACTGAGGACCCTCAGATGAGTACCCATGTTCCAGTTTTTCAGTCATTTTTCAGTGTTCTTTTGAATATAGGTATTCATCTGAGAGTACTCAATGAGAGCTATCCAATGAGTACCAACATGACCGGGTTTAAATGGTTTTCCTGATTTAGCTAATAAAGGGTACTGCCTTTGTGTGGAGACGTCTAGTTACCAATTAACTTATATATATATGTATATATATATATATATATATATATATATATATATATATATATATATATATATATATATATATATATATATATATATGTATATATATATATATATATATATATATATATATATATATATATATATATATATATACATATATATATATATATATATATATTTATATTATATATATTAAACCTTAATCAATACTATCCAATACTCAACTTTTTTCAGTACGGTACTTTTCCATTCAATATCTGTATTTGGTATCATATCAATTACCGATACCTATCCCTAACCTCAAGACACTTTAGGATCCCATGTTTAGCAGAGTGGATTTTCAGCAATGTATTTAATGAGAGAAGTTGAGTGGGGAGTGAGACACTATTAAATCCCTGAGCATTCAAACCTGCACATAGTTAGCCCACAGGGAAACACATAAACAATTCAATACAACCCCTTTCAATTAGATAGGAGACCCTGGGACCTAACCCTTATGCTGCTGGTGACTAATTTGATCAATTCAAAATAATGTGAAAAAGATGAAAAATGACCTAAACCATAACAAATGGGTACTCATCTGAGAGTACTCGATGAGAGCTCTCCAATGAATACCAAGATGATAGGGTTTAGATGATTTTCAAAGATTTTTGAGTTCTTGTGCCCTAGACAAAAGTAGTCTCAGCATTGAAAGGGTTAAATACTCATCAGGGACTATTCAGGGACTATTCAGGACTTCCCAATTATGCGTTCAATATCAGGTATGATTAGAGTAGATCATATAGCCAAGGGCCGCTCTCTGAGTACGATTGCTAATTTGGAAATATTTCACCTGCAGCTGTGTGTTTTCTGCATACAGTGAAAAAAGGAAATTAATGTTGCATTGTTTCCAAGTCCCTGGAGGAAAGGCTGGCCTCCTCTAAAGAGCAATCAGGTCCTGGATAATGCTTGGCCCAGGTCCAATATTGATGGCTGCAAGATGATTATGTTTATTGCCATATGTTCTGGGAGAAAGCTTCAGGGTTTGAAATAACTTAGCAAAGATTATGTTTATTGCCACATGTTCTGGGAGCTTATAAGATTCAGGGTTTGAAATAACTTACCAAACATTATGTTTATTGCCACATGTTATAGAACTAATATTCAGGGTTTGAAATTATCTTCCAAAGATGGTTATGTTTATTGCAACATACAGGGTTTGAAATAACTTTTCAAGATGGAAATGTTTATTGCCAAATATGCTGGGTATTAGATTCAGTGGCATGAAATAGCCTTTAGATTTAAAGGTGATTGTGTTTATTGAAAAATGTTCTGGGGTAAGATTAAGGGTTGAAATAACTTTTAAAAGATTGTTATGTTTATTGCCAAATATTATAGATATTATACATTTCAGGAATGTTATTTTTTCTCATCAAGTGTTCTTGTAGTAAGATTCAGAGGCTGAAATAACCCTGCAAGCTGCCTGCAAAGATGGTTATGTTTCCCATTCACATTCAGATGTCCCTGGCCTTTAGAAATCAGATCTCGTGTGAATACCTCAGAAACAAGGAAGACCTAAAAATATCTTAAGAAGAAATATTGTTGTATTTGTTGATAATTATTTTTGTGAACAAAAGTCACTGCAGGCGTGAATAGGTAAAATGAGTGTAAAATGTTTGTGGAAAGGTAGAAATATTTCATAATGTTCTACTGTGTAATATAATCAAATTCTAGCTTGTTACCTATTTTTAGTGTACATATTTTGCAATAAAAACGCCTAATATATATGATAAGAAATGTCCACACACATCTTGGCCTGATTTTCTTAATATACTGCATATGTCTGCTGAATCAATAATTCTCTCAGGTAAAATTGATTTTTTCCCTTATTCAAATACATTCTAGATTATGGAAAACCTGTTTTCCTTGAAGCTCTGAGTAAGTGTCATATATCTTGTTAATTGAATTCCTAGCTCTCCTCTTGAGGTAATATGCACTTAATCAATGGATCAAATGACTCAAACACTCTGGGAAGATTTTATAATTCTGTTAATGGATTAAACAGGCTAGCTTAGGTATGATGAAATTAAATGTGACACATTTGAATATCTAACTAAAATGGCATTCACTGATATGAGTGTAAACATTTTAAAATGCCTGATTAGATCTAAGTAGATATCTGATATGATTACAGAGAACATTATAAAAAGATAATGAATTTTATATTGTATAGAATGCACAGCAATACAGATACACAAGAGGAAAATAAAGCCTAAGATATTTCTTTGAAGTTTTTCAGCAATACATTATTGTGCTTAAATTATGGAATATATATATGAATATGCTACTTTGCTACTCTTCTTAGTCTGGGACAGAGACATATCTGTCCATTAGCAATGAAATTGAAATACCCCATTTGTATTTTTGTATAGAAAGGGGGCAAATTGCACTAGCATATATTGTTATCGTAATTTCTGGTGTATTGTTTACTTGATGTCATTTGCAGTTGTATTTTTGTAATCTATATCATATAGTTGATGTCATTTGCAGTTGTATTTTTATAATCTATATCATATAGTTGATGTCATTTGCAGTTGTATTTTTATAATCTATATCATATAGTTGATGTCATTTGTAGTAGTATTTTTGTAATCTACGTCATACAATTGATGTCATTTGCACTTGTACTTTTGTAAGCTATATTATATACTTGATGCCATTTGCAGTTGTGTTTTGTAAGCTATATCATATATTGATGTTATTTGCTCTTATTTTTGTAAGCTATATTATATACCTGATGTTAGTGTCTTTTTCTTGTTGCAGGTGAATGAAGAATGCCAGGAGCTGCGTCTGAACCTGGCGGAGGTCGAGACGGAATGCCAAACTGCCAAGACTGAGGTGGTCTCCCTGCAGGGGAAGATAGACAACCTGGAGACCATTATAGAGGTAATTACTATATATATATATATATATATATATATATATATATATATATATATATATATATATATATATATATATATATATATATATATATATATATATATATATATATATATATATATATATATATACATATATATATATATATATATATATATATATATATATATATATATATATATATATATATATATATATATATATATATACATATATATATATATATATATATATATATATATATATATATATATATATATATATATATATATATATATATATATATATATATATTACCTGTTTATATCATGAAGCTTGTGATGCCAATCATTCGCTCCACTGACAATCGCCAAAATTTAGTACCTCAGGATGACCGTAGGTGGCGCCTTGGACCACTTAGCCATGAGGAGCAGGCCTCCTGAAAGATATAGCTTAGTAATGAAAAGACGAGACAGGAGTAAATGTGGTTGGGCCTGCCATATGTTTAATTGCATGGTTTATCAGTGGTGTATGTATTGATAGTGGTTAACCATGCATGCTAGCTCCACAGGACTTAATAGGGGCTGTAGTATGAGGAATGATGCTGGCAGCGGAGAATCAGCACAAATGGGCTGTAAATGTGATGCACCTGTGTTCACATACTCTCTGCGGTGAAACCACCTCTATGCTGCTAGACCACATGAGAGAGGATGATGAGGAGGTAGAGATGAGGCTATCATTGTGCTCCACCTGGTACAGGTGTCATCGACCTGTACCTTGCCTGTGGTGTGAAAGAGGTGGTTGATTACCTTTGCTTATAGTTTGAAAGAGGAGTTCAATGGAAATTTTGCTGCTATTTAACCCTTATGGTGCTGGCTAATTTGGCCAATACAAACTGATGCTTTACAAACTGATGGTTTTACCTGTGTCTTAATTACCTTTATCTTACCTTTGTTTTACCTGTCTTACCTGTGTTTAACTGAGTCCTACCTGTGTTTTACCTGGGTCTTACCTGTGGTTTACATGTGCCACACTTTTGTCTTACCTGTGTTTTATCCGTAACTTACCTGTGTTTTCTCCCCTGTTGCACATACACGAGGCTGCAGAGAAGACCAGACAGAGCTTGAATGAATGAACACCAGTGTGTGGTTTACCTGTGTCTCACATGTGGTTTGATTTACCCGTGATTTACCACCTGTGTCTTAATTACCTGTGTTTTTACCTATGTTTTAAATACCTTGTTTTCTCTATAGCTTGTGAAGGAGGCTATGAAAAGGAAGCAGATTGATAATGAAAAAAATAGCCCATGGTTTGCCTGTGTCTTACCCTTGGTTTACCTGTGTCTTACCTCTGTGTTTTCCCCTATGTCTTACCTGTGTTTTTACCTATGTCTTACCTGTGTTGTATCTGTGTTTTCGCCTATGTTAACCTGTGTTTTCTGCCTTGTAGCACATGAAGGAGGCTGCGGAGAAGAGGAAGCAGCTAGAAAATGAACACCAGCTTGCCGTAGTTCAGCTGAAGGAGAGGAAGGACGAGGTCAAGATGCTTCATAAGGTGAAATTCACAAATCTCTCTTTATTGATTAAAAAATCTTGTACTCACATGATAGTGTACCTCCCGGCCTTTTTTTTTTTTTAGTATTTTCTTCCTTCTGATAAACCTCATAAAAAAGGCCTGACTCTGTGTTTGAATTATGATTTAAACTTGGTGGTTATTTTTGTCAGGGTAGGGCAAACCAATCAAAGGTTGTTTTTTTTGTAGCTTTTACAAGTTTCTAATTTTCAGGAACAATTGTATTGTTGGTGACATTAATTCATTAAAATGAAGTTTCTTCAATGTCTAAACTCTTTTCTAGAAATATTCCCACGCATGCTAGTATAGATATAATACATTTTCAAATATCATATGCATCAAATTTGCAACTATTCAATGTTTTTGCAGGTCCAAGAGAATACCAAAAAGGACCATGAAGAAGCTATTGAAGGACTCCAGGTGAGTGGAGAAATCAGAGATCAGGATATGCAAATTACCAGTGAAGCTGGAGATGATCAAGACATGCAAATAAGCTATGAGAATAATAGTGGTCAAAATATGCAAATTAGCTCTGAGGATGTTAATGGTCAAAAATTGCAAATAAGCTCTGAAAATGTCAGTGGTCAAAATATGCAAATTAGCTCTGAAAATGTCAGTGGTCAAAATATGCAAATTAGCTCTGAAAATGTCAGTGGTCAAAATATGCAAATTAGCTCTGAGAATGCTAGTGGTCAAAATATGCAAATAAGCTCTGAAAATGTCAGTGGTCAAAATATGCAAATTAGCTCTGAGAATGCTAGTGGTCAAAATATGCAAATAAGCTCTGAGGATGTCAGTGGTCACAATATGCAAATAGGCTCTGAAGATATCAGTGGTCAAAATATGCAAATAAGCTCTCAGTATGTCAGTTGTCAAAATATGCAAATTAGCTGTAAGGATGTCAATGGTCAAAATATGCAAATTAGATCTGAGGATGTTAGTGACATTAAGATGGAAAAAAACGAACACCAGTAATCAAAATATGCAAAAATGTGACAAGTACATAATTCATTCAATTAAGAGTTCAAATTGGTAACCTCAAGTATGCCAAAAGACTAAAAATTAGTTGAACAGTTCATACCTATCAACTCAGTAATATCTGTAATGTGTTGTGGGGTATTTGAGGACAATGTGAAACTCTTAAGTTGTTTTTCAGAATTGTGAATTGGAAAACAATGAAATTCTCATCAATCAGCTATAGTTCACTTTCTTGAGGACTGACAGATTAATGCGCATAAGAAATTCTCCCCTTAACAATGTTGGGGTATCACAGAATTCTGATGATACACAGACGTTGTTTTCAGCTAGGTTTGTGAATTGGAAAACAATGAAATGCTCATCAATCAGCTATAGTTCACTTTCTTGAGGGCTGACAAATTAATGCACAGGTGAAATTCTCCCCTTGATGATGTCTAGGCATCGTGGGTATCACAAGAGTCTGATGATACATAGACGAGATTTACTACAAAATGGCTGAAAACTACAGTACAGGGGTCATGTCCAATTGTCGCACCAGCATTCGACAGAGGCTTCAAAACGTGCAACAGGTCGAATTAATCAAGCACTCTTTAACCCATTCACACTCAGAGCAGCCAAAACAGACCTGACAATTTGGGAAATATTTTACTCAACAGAAGCATTTTCTGAAAAAAATCAAAGGAGAAAAATTGATCAGAAGCCAAACAACAACTCTCTTTCAACTTTTTCTTGAACTTTTGCTTTATTCCCAAATTATTTTCAAAAGTATGAGAGTAGCAGACAATACTTTCGAGAGTAAATTTGAGTGTGAATAGGTTAACTCCGCAAATTATAAGACGGCATGGCCAATAGGGCCCTTCATACATTTTCAAATCTATCATTTCATTCCTATTTTGTTAAACATGTGAACTCCATCATTTTAATTGTGTTATCTTCTGGTCATCTATTGATATCGGGTTAATATTATAGTGTCAACTGATAAAAATTATGTGAAGCATTTGTCCCACTGAGGATGCTGTGCTCTAGACAGATTGTCTGTGCTCCAGGACTTTTAAACTTGTACACCCCTAAAATCTAACTGATGTAAAGACTTAACATCAAATGTCTATGTATGCAATAACTTGCAAAAAATATTAAGGAATAATATGCTTTTTACATATATGGTGGTATGGAATGGCAAAAGCAGAAAAAATGATTATGTTGAATCAATTGAATTGTAAAATAAATTTTAAACTCAATAATGCTTACAAAAATAATTTTCACAAATTATGACTTTAAAAAACCATATGGCATAAACCATATGGTAAAAACCATATGGCAAAAACCATATGGCACTTGCTCATTGGCCGCACTGAGATGAGCGCTCAGAGAGGTGAGTTGCAGTTTTTTGGACAGTACAGGAGTGGGAACACAGTCAGGCAATCAAGGGGCATGCTGGAATGGTTGACAAAGGGGAAGGCAAAACTGCACTGAAAGGTTAAAGTTTGCTTTCACGGTCTTAATGAAGGATACAGAGGGATATCAAACCCCATATAACCCGCAAATATATTAGCAATAATGCACTTTTGCCTATGGACTGTTGCCTGCACATGGGAAAAATTTGCATGTCTCAGTTAAAGGAATACACATACCATTCTTTTCCCAGTCTCCTACTATGAAATATAACTAATAACAGAACAAATTTTTATAAGAAATAACCTTCATAAGATATATCTTCTGCATTCCGACTATGTGAGTTATAAGGTTTGAACAGTAACAGTGTATGGCACACCAGTGCTCCGCTGTAATATTTTAGTTTAAGGAGTTATTTGAAAAGCTAATACTGGTTGGGAGTGCACTGATTTTGCCTGTGATTTCTCCTCTATCTGTCTGTAGGCCCACTCATCAGCCAGAAAGATTGTCATAGCGGTATGATTACCAAGTTCAGGGTTAAAGTTTTTCCCCTTCTCCAAACCCCTTCTCTGCACATTGCCCAGACCCTTATAAGGCTTTCCTACCAATGAATCCTGTCATACTGAAGCCCTCCCCCCCCCCCCCCCCATTTTCTGTCACTTCTTATGTTTTGATGGAGTTCATGGTATACTTACCCCTAACTTAACCTCTCCTATCCCCCATAGAACCCCCTTTATTCTTTCCCTTTTAAGCCATGATTGATATCATATGTAAGCCCTATGTTTCTGTTGCTCCCTTCAGTATTGAAGGTATATTTTCCCTTACCTTTACCCCTCGATCCTCTCCCCAATAGTATGTACCCTTTTAAACCATGGATGATATCATATGATATTTAAGCCCCATATGGATCTTTTGCTCCCTCCAAGATTGTGGAGAATATCCAGGTATATTTTCTGCTGCCTTTACTACCTGACTCATATCACATCTAAACATATCAATCCTGACAACTCGTTTATTGATTTATTGAGTATATATTTTTATCCTTATAAATAATGCACTACATGCGGGCCTGGTTCACCTCATTATATTATGTGCACTTTTGTATTTATATCTCTCATTCTGGTATATCTGAGTATGATAAAGAAAAATCAGTATTTTTACTTTTGACTAATCAACTAGGATTTTTTGGTTTATTTAAACATTCTCATTATTGTGAAATGCTTATTCTAGCTTTTTTTTTTGACTGAACAATTACCTGTAACTATATTTCATTTCAATATTCTATTTCCATAGTATTCTTGGCGTTATTCTGTAAGTTACAGGCAATAAAGTACATTATGTTACTGTATAACTGGTATTTTTTACAGGCATTTAATTTCAACTATTTTCGTGCTCCCCGTGATATCCCCCAAAATAACATCCTTAACATATATAGCTATATAGTAATAGATATATTGTTTGAATGCGCAAATTTAAAGTAGAACAAACACCCTCCTGCAGGGCTATAAAGCAAAAAACTCCGAATTAAAGCTGTATACAGTACGTAATGTGCAAATAATAGCCAATATCCAAACAACTGCAGTTTTCTGATTATCAAATACGTGTTTGGAAAGGATCTTTTCTTATGCAAATATTTTTTGACTCATTTTTTTCAGACTATCAAATGGATCTTTTATCATGGAAGTATTATTATGACTCCTCACATTTTTGTTTCTTTTCCTTCCCGCCAGGCCAAGCTCCGAGATCTGGAGCGAAAATACGAACTCCAAGCTATACGCCACGAAGAGCTCCTCTTGGAGATGACGGCCCTCAAACGTCAGGCCGAGAAATCTCAGTCCTCTCCTGCCTCCAAAGCCTCCATAGAAATCCAGACGGAGATCGACCAGGCCATCGACCGGCTATCCCCACCTAAAGCTTCCATCGCCAACGGACTCAGCACCTCCGACAGAAAAACTTTATTTGAAGGTAGGTTATCAGCAATTGATTTAGATTTTTTTATTCTTTCAAATTTTTTAGATTTTTTTACCCTGTCATGCCCGTCGCAGCCAAAACCTATTAGACTTAATACTTTTGCATTCTTTCAACCTTTTGATAATTTTATTTAACCCTTTTATGCCTGTTGCAGCCAAAACTGCATAAGAAATTTAGGTGATATATCTCGAACAAAAGCAATATATAGAACATATTTGAAGGAAAATTGCTCATCAGAACTCTAGCTCTCTACCACTCTCCTTCAAATATTTTGCAAATTTAGGCTTAATTCCAAAGTTATTTTCAAAAGTATGACAGGTCCAGACGGCACTGGTCTCCAGGCATGAATGGGTTACCATATTCCTTGGTAGTGTTCCCTGGAAATGTTTTATTCTATTTTTTGAATTGGAAGAATTTACATTGGTGTGAGAGCGATACACTATACACTGGGCTCTTGAAATAAAGTGGGCGATTGGTATTTTGGCTCAGAGATTGCATTTTCTTTTTTGATTAAATTTAACTTTTTCCGAGTTGTTTTTAAAATTAGAATATGTCCAGAGGACATTTTGAAAGATCTGCAATGGGGTAAATTAAAATCAATATTTGGTTGTTGTTATTATACACCTGTCCCTACCCGTTTTTGTGTGGTTCAGAGGAAAACGGCGATACAAACCCTCCCATAACCACCAATGGCCACAAGGAGAACAATAATAACCCAGAGCACACAGAAACAACAGCAGAAACAACAGCAGAAACAACAACGACAAACGAAACATCAGGTAAAACACTAGGCAAAGGCGCACCTAGATATAAGATAGAGGGACTGCCCTGATGGTGTAGTGGATAGGATGCACAGTAGCATTAGGTGTTGCTGACATGACTGCACCAAAGGCGCACCTAGATATAAGATAGAGGGACTGCCCTGATGGTGTAGTGGATAGGATGCACAGTAGCTTTAGGTGTTGCTGACATGACTGCACCAAAGGCGCACCTAGATATTAGAACGAGGGACGGCCCTGATGGTCTAGTGGATAGGACGCACAGTAGCTTTAGGTGTTGCTGACATGACTGCACCAAAGGCGCACCTAGATATAAGATAGAGGGACTGCCCTGATGGTGTAGTGGATAGGATGCACAGTAGCATTAGGTGTTGCTGACATGACTGCACCAAAGGCGCACCTAGATGTAAGATAGAGGGACTGCCCTGATGGTCTAATGGATAGGATGCACAGTAGCTTTAGATGTGGCTGACATGACTGCACCAAAGGCGCACCTAGATATAAGATAGAGGGACGGCCCTGATGGTGTAGTGGATAGGACGCACAGTAGTAGGTGTTGACATATCGCACCCAGTGATGTACGGCTACTTGTGGTGGGTTAGACTATAGTCTTCGTAGTCCCTGAAAAGTTACCATCCCTTTTTGAGTTGACTAATCTGAGCGTAGTAATAATAATAGGATAGAACGCTAATCTCTCAAAATAGTTGGTGGGACTACCATGGAAGCTTGGAGTAATAATGTATGACTCACATATATTGGGACCACCTTGGTAACTTTAAGCGGATATAATGCTTATGTTGAGGGGACACATTAGCATGCCACAGTGGATAAGAATGCATAATGGTTCGTTTGCACACTTACACTGTAGCTTAGAACACACACCTACATAGTCAATAAGCACAGTAGATAAGTTTAACACATCCGCACCACACAACATCTGATATATCAAACGTTTGACATAGATTAAGGAAAATGTGTATTGCATAGTGGATAGCATGCACCGTAGATACAATGAACACTTCTGCACCATTTATATATATATATATATATATATATAGAGAGAGAGAGAGAGAGAGAGAGAGAGAGAGAGAGAGAGAGAGAGAGAGAGAGAGAGAGAGAGAGAGAGAGAGAGAGAGTTATACACACACATTTATATGATACACAAAGTATTGGATAGTACTCGCACTAGATAGCTTTTTCTAATGCAGTTTATATGTGCAACAAGAATTGTTAAACTGCACCTGTTAAGAAACATAAGGGATCTTCCACGTTTTGGTAATATAATACTTTCAGAGAAAATATATATACACATATGTTATGGTTAACTGCATGATGTCAAGGATTTCCCAGTTTGATAAGTGTTCAAAGAGCTTTACAAATCAAATTCCTTTCAGAAACTCTCTGCTGCATGAACCTAGTTAACAATGGCATGGTGTCGCAAACCTTAATTTCAAGCAATGAAATAAAACCACTGACTTATTTATAGATGCTACTCACTTTTTGTTTCAGGAACATTATTAATGCTTCACTAACAATGCAGAAAGCTAGATTCACTTGCATGTAGGGGACTGTTTCAACATCTTAACAAGAAACTTAATCCATTGGTTTCAGCCACTTAGGCTAATATTTTAAAATCAAGCAGCCAATGAAATGGGTTGATTGGTGTCTGGTTATTATGCCTGAAACAGTCCCACAAGGTTTATTAGGTGGGTTATTTTTCCCTCATTAAGTGTTGCTGAGTTATCCCAGGATTCACTCCGCTGGATCCCCAAGCGGGTTGGCCTGGTTGCTATATAAATGTGCGGTGTTGTGGAGGACTGCCTATGGTCCTTCTGCAACAGAAAGACCCCTTGGAACTATTCGTGAAGAGTTGGGAATTTTTTCCCGGTTCCAGGTTTCTATCTCGTCGCGATATGACCTAAGCTGTTGAAAGCGACGTTAAACCCAATTCCTTCCTTCTTTCCCAGGATTCACAGTAGAAAGATCTTGGAAGTGTCAGGATTCTCTTGGATAACTCACCAACATTTACTAAGGGCTGTTCCAGAAAAAATATTCATCAACTGGGTCGAGATGGAATGCAATTTATGTAAATATCTCAAAACATTGAAGATTTTCCCACTTTGAATTAGCTGTTAACAAGAGTATCGCTGTTTGCCTCAATTTTTTATTTTCATAAAGATTTCTGTCTTTTTAATATCAGCAAGAACTCGGAAGTGCTTATTGTTGGCTTTTCTGTTTTTGACCAATTCAGAGGCATGATACACTCCAAATCTGTTTGAGAGATAGAAAGACCAGCTCCATAATTCGAAAACACACACAAGATTTTACCTGCTAATGAAGACCACATGTCTATATAAAAAGACCACTTTTCAGTCATTCAATTAGTGCTCTTTTAGCAGGTTTTATCTCATATAAAAATGATTGAGGGTCTTGATATGACTTTGCATTCCCCTTCCTTGCCCTGGTGTATTCATTCTGGATCAGCCGTGAGGGATGATCACAGTGCATGCGGCTTTGGCTTTTCCAGGATTATCAGCTGGGGTAGGAGTAGAGGAGGAGGAGGATGAGGAGGAGGATTCAGAGTTGAAGGATATAGCGCAGAAGATAAGTGCTCTCGCTATGTCCGACTCTGAAGACGATGCCTTCCTTAAAGGTAATAACAACCTTCTAACACTACTACTGCCGCTGCCATGACTGACATTAATACTACTACTACTACTACTACTACTACTACTACTACTACTACTACTACTACTACTACTGCTGCTGCTGCTACTACTATTACTACTACTACTACTACTACTACTACTACTACTACTACTACTACTACTACTACTACTACTACTACTACTACTACTACTACTACGCCTACTACTACTACTACTACTACTACTACTACTACTACTACCTTCAAGATCCCCAATAATATAACCTAGTTTGCTTAATTTTACAAGGACTGAGGAGGCTATGCAATAACATTACATAAGTTACGTATGTTGCACAGTAATCCATCGTACCCAACAGGGTATGTTGGACTACAAAGCAACTCAGCTATCAATCAGTTACCGATATATGCTTTCATCAATTTATCTAACGGAAGAAAACTGATTCATCTATGTGTAGATTTTGGTTTCAATCTCTGCCCACTTTAATTCTGTAATCTGAATCGTTTTCATTGTATTTTGGGGATGCAGTTTTCCGTGAGCTCATGAGGGAGTTCAGTGTGCTTCATAATTTATGGGATAAGTACTGTAAGTTGGTATAAATACAATATTTCATGTGACTTCTGGGTTTCTTGGGAACATTTTTCTGTTCATCCCTTATCCCATCCCCTGGTGGCCTGTTGGGGTACTAAATAAAGTTCTTTTTTTATAGATGTCTGGTTTAGAAAATCCTTTAAGCTTACAAGTAGAGGTCCTTTTTTATAAATACCTGGATTAGAACGTTCTATGGGTATATTTGCTTATTGTCCCAATCCCCCCCACCCCCTCGGGCAATATGGAGCATTTGCATTTCTTTAAATAAATGCTTGGATAAGTAATACTATTTTGTTTAATGCATTGGCAAATGTGTTATGATGTTATACCTTGAAAACTTACGGGTGATCTATGAAATGTTCCCATATGGGTTAGTCTGAACTGTTCTGGTATAATTGTATGGCTGCCACATGGTATTGTAAATTTCAACTCATATAAGCGGGTTCAACAACATAAAAGCCCTATTTGACCCTTGTTTAACTATTAAAATTAGCTTATATCGGATTGCATTCAAAAGCCATTTAACCCATTAATGCTCCTTCAGAAATTGCTGTTATAATATATCTAAATTTCTTCAGACAATAACTTAAGAATTGAGAATCATTTCACAAAATAATTGAAGGAAAGTTGTTGTTTATGTTCTGATCAAAATTTCTCCAACAAATATTCACTAACAATTCTTTTGCCTGCAACATTTTATCAATTGAAATTTAAGTTCTATGTTATGGGCCTTTTTCACTATCAGTGCCTTATTTTGCAAGGATCACGATTATAATCTTGTAATGCCATATTGGTATAGAGATGTTTTAATCCATTCATGCTCAGAGATATTGACGAGTGTTGTCTCTACCTTCAGTACTTTTTAAAATAACTCTGGAATTAATCTTGAATTCACAAAATATTTGAAGGAGAATTGTGAGCTGGATTTTTATTAAAATTTCTCCTTGAAATATTTTTCTGAAAACTGCTCTTGTTAGAGAGATAACACCATATAGTCAGGTGTTTTTGGCGGTACTGGCATGAAATGGGGTAATAGTTTTACTTGTTCTATTAGTATTTATTTGCAGGCTTAATTTAGTCATATGTAATTTTGAGTTTTATAGGGTTGAGCACATGTTTTGCTAGACTAGGCTGCTCCTTGTCCCCCAAAAATGTTGACATTCGACCTTTCTGTGTTGACCAAGCAATGTGGTGTAGCACCAGCAGTAGATAGGGGGCACTATACCTGGTCCTCCTATCTCCAGAAAGTTTCCCTCAAACTTATCCTCTGCAATTCACCTGGTGAGATAAATGTGAACTAATTTGGCCACTCTGGCCACCTTGACCACTTGGTGCTCAGTAAAAGAAAAACTTGAAGACAGAGAAAATACATGTGACAGTTTGAACAGGCTATAGCCTCAACCAGTAGCTCAATAGCTGTGCTCTGCGCATGCTAATATGATGCTTGTGCAAAGGTTTCTCTGTAATGTAAATTATACTAGAGCCCTGATTGGTCCTTGTTCCCTTGTGACCTCACACTGATGCCAGGTCAGAAACCCCTGTCGTGTCCAGCCCTTTACTATAGCGCATATAGTAATTGGCCTCTCGCTGCATTTCCATTCTTTTCTTCATCTAAGGCGTAATATGCTCTGATATTGCCTATTATCTTCACTATGAGAAACAATGGGTTAGAGCCATAGAAAAGTACTTATGCTGAAGCAGCGAGCCAATTGGAGCTGTTTGACCTTTTCAAGATGTCTGGAACCCTATCCATTGTGCTTGAAGAGGTGTTTTCCGTCGTGACGGATTATGATGGATGTTTCCTCATAAGGGCTCATAAAGCTCCTTATACCCTGCCCTACCCCCTCACAACGGTGACTTATGGAAAATTGATTATATGGACAGCCTTAATTGGGTCACCTTTCTGGATCTAATTGATTGAGGGCTTTGTTCCCACCTGCTGCTCTGTATTAACCCATTCACACTCAAAAGTTCCTCTAGAAATATATCGTCTGCTACTTTCGTACTTTTTAAGATAACTTCGGAATAAAGCAAAAGTTCACAAAATATTTGAAGAAGAGTTTTTGTTTGTCTTTTGATCAACATTTCTCCTTGAAATGTTTTCAAAAAAATGCTTTTGTAAGGAAAATATTTCCAAAATCATCAGGACTCTTTTGGAAGCTGTGAACGTAAATGGGTTAACCCATTCATGCCTGGAAATCTGCTTCACAAGTGTCATCTGGACTTTTGTTACTTTTGGTTCAAATATTTCCAGACACGCATGGATTAAATCTGTACAGATAAGTATTCCCGAGCCGCCCTTCTGAGCAATACCTTCCTAAAAAGCATTTCATTGAAAATATTCTACTATCAGAACATACCCAACTGCTCAGATTGAAATAGTTTGCAAAGTCATGGTTTATTTTGAAGTGATTTTCAAAAGGTATTATGACATCCATTGTAGGATTGTTGTAGGTTCATGGTGGTGGTTGATATTACTGTTTATTATCATTGTTATTAATATTGTTATTATTATTATTATTATTATTATTATTATTATTATTATTATTATTATTATTATTATTATTATTATGGTTATTATTATTGTTTGTGTATTGTAGACAAGGGTGGCCAGAATGGTGCAGCTCCGTCTCCTAAAGAGGTCAAGAAAATGGTAAGTGGAATCATCAAGTTTGCTCTATATATATAATGTATATTTTAACTCACATGAATGGGTTAAAATTGCCAAATCATTTGGTTGCTACTGATGTAAATTGGTTTAGCCCCTTAAGTTATGAAATTTGTAAGGTAAAGTATATCATAATGTTATTAATACATCTAATTTGTAAGATACGATTCTCTAGCTTTAGATTTACAAAAAGGGGTTCTTCAAAATAGTCGAGGGGGGGGGGGGGTGCGGTTTATAGGTGTCTGTGCAAATGTACGGACGAATACACTAATTCCGTCCCTGAGATTCCCCTATTGGTCTATTTCAATTCATCCCAACATTTACGTTTTTCAATTAATCTTGGTTTTCAAGCATCATAGTTTATTGCGGAGGAGCTCCAAATCCTCCACACCCGACTCCCTTTTCCTCATCTATGACCTCAGACGAGAAGTAAGTGCACAAAGGTCAAGGGTCAAGGTCATTAATTCTCCGATTAGGCCTAGAAAAAAATGTTTGTTTCCTGTAACAGTACGAAAAAAAAAATACTTTATTTTATTTTATTTCTTTTCTTTTTCTTTTTCTTTTTATTCAAAATATGTGTTTTATGCAGGTTTTATGTTGATTGGGTGTTGGGAGTTGGGAGGGCGTAAAAGACATTGGGGTAGGGATTTTTCTGAGTAAAAACTTGTCAGGGTAGGGTCACAGGAAACAAACAACTTTTTTTAGGCCTTACCAAAGGTGGTTGGAAATTGCTTCTGCTGTCATTCAGTTACTATGGTGCTTAAATCTGTTCACACTAAGAGCAATCTGACACTTTTGGAAATATTTTCTAGCAAAAGCATTTTTATATTAAATAATTGAAGGAGAAATGTTAATCAGAAGCCAGACAATAAATCTCCTTGAAATATTTTTGATAATTTTCACTTTATTCCCAAGTTATTTTCAAAAGTATGAGAATAGCAGACAATTTTATCTAGAGGAACTCTGAGTGTGAATGGGCTAAATCTATTCATGCCTGTAGTGGTCCAAAACAGCCTGGCTAATTTGGTGATATCCCTTTTACAAAAACATTTTTAAAACAAGACATAAAAAGGAGAAATATTCATCAGAAAGCGACTTCAATTCTTTTGTGAATTCATACTTTAACCTTAAGTTATTCATAAAATTTGATAGAATCAGGCAGAACTTGTCAGTGTGTTTTGTAGGCATGAATGGATTTTTTAAAAATTGTACAGTGAAACCTCCAAATGTGAACAACTTTTATAGTGAATCAGTTTTTTATAGCCCCGTTTGTTCCTAACCAATTATTGAGAACCTTGTGCATACAAATATCTCTTTAGTTCCACCATTTCAAAGGTGTTCACATCTCAGACGTTCCACTGTATTTCTTTTAGTTTTTGAGATGTTTTTAGGTGATTATACCTGTTTATTTTTCACTAAGCAGATTACAACCATAAGCAGAACCCTTGTAAATACTGTAGTCAAGGTTTTAGAAATAGGATTTAGTAGGTTGGTTCATGGGTAACATTCATCTGCAGAAACGCCCAACTGAGATTAAATACAAGATATATTTCAAAACAAACTATAACAATTGTACCTTATTTCGTATATCAGAAATGGATGATGAACACATTTAATGATTTTTTTGCTGATTGATAAGAAAAAGCAGAATAATTTTTAAATGTTGGCATAGTTTTTTCACTATTCATTTCACTTTTTTCTTCATGTTATTGAGGTTATTTTATTTCGATTGCCTATTTTCCATTGTTATTTTCCATTGTTATTTTCCATTGTTATTTTCCATTGTTATTTTCCATTGTTATTTTCCATTGTTATTTTCCATTGTTATTTTCCATTGTTATTTGCAGGTCGACGATGACGAGAGTGAGGCTTCGATTTCGGAAATCTCGCCCAAGGTGCTAGCGAGGCTCAACAAGAAAGCCCCCTTCCAGGTTGCCGTGGCGAAATACGACTACGACCCGGTGCTCTGCTCGCCCAATGAGAACCCAGAAGCCGAGTTACTGCTGAGCGCTGGCGACTACGTCTTACTATTCGGAGAAATGGACGAGGTAGGAAGAAATGTCGCACAGAATGTATGCAGGTTACACTAATAGGGACTTATGCATTATTGATTAAAATTATTTTAAAAAAAAGAATGATTGAAATGATTTTTTTGAAAAATTATTTTAAAAAATTTGGAAAATTAATTGATTTAAAATTTTCAACGTCAGGGACCCGTAAGGCCACCATTTGTCCGTGTATGATTTTCAATAAGAGTTGGTTTTGTCTTTTATTCCAGGACGGCTATTTTGAGGGGGAACTCACCGATGGCAGGCATGGACTTGTGCCTTCAAATTTTGTAGAAAAAGTGCCTGGTAAGAACACCTTAATAATAATTGTTCTAATTGTTAGCTTGACACATATGTTACATTATTCTGATATCCTCTTAGACAACATTTTATAGAGCAATGTATTCAAATCTGTAGAAATTATTATTTGGAAAGATATGAATCATGGAATTTTGCACCTAGTATCACAAGTTTTGGTGAAAGTTCTATGGATGGACTACATTTGTTGCTGTATTCTCAGAAATTGCTACAGGCAGACTTCGAACTCTGCTGAAAGCTGGAGACTTCATTCCTGCAAAAGAGAACTTGGCCGTTACACATTGTACAGTACAGGCATATGATTCCTGCATCAGTCGACCAGGCGTATACTATCAAATGCCTGGTTGTACAAACACCCATGGATAACAAGTCAAAGTTATTAGCTGAGCACATCAATGACTCACGTAGCTTGCGAATCAAAGCTAAATGTTCAGTTGTGAGGTCATCCATGCACCCATGCCCATGAAATTGGGTGGCAACCGAGTGTGGAGTCCCGTACTATGCCTGGGCTGCCCATGCATTTAGTGCAGGAATTAAATGTCGGCACTGCACTTGCCTTGCTCTCCACGGGGGCTGGGTCTCGAGATAAAGGTTAAAATGCAGAGAAATTCTTTGGCCGTACTGTATGTGTTTCGCTGTCTTTTCAGACGAGGATCTGGATGATTTTTACTCGACGCTGGCGGCGCAGACGGACAGCAGTCTTAGTTCTAGTTTTGTACACGATCTGGAGGTGAATAGCAGTGACGAGGCGGAGAAGCTGGCTCTCAGCCTGCCAGGTTAGTGCCACCCCCTTTCCAACCCCCCTTCCATACCCCCTGGGCAACACTAGGTTAGTGGTGTCTATTGATATGAGAAGAATCGATCGATCCAATCAATTGGATGAAATATTCTTATCTTTTACAATTTGGACATATTCTATTTTTGCTGTTTATAACCTTGCCACTCTTTTTATATAAGTCACCACTGAAAAAAAAAGTTTACAAAGAGAAAGTATTTAATAATCAGAGACGTAATTTTCTATAAATTTTGATTATTGAACTTGTTGACCTGAAAGCTGTGAAAAGATAAGATATGATTCATTTCCCACCCATCTTAAATGACACCTTGAATGTTAAGGTGTTAGCGATCGGGGCAGGTCTTTGTTAAAAATAACCCATCCCTACTTTATTACTGTATTTGAATTATAATATTAGAAGTAAAATAGAGGCTACTGATATCTACAAATTTTGTCATATTTATATTAGCAAGTTTATGTTTTCTAAATAAATACATATTGAAAGATCCATAATTAAGCATTTAGATGTTTGTCCTCTTTTGATGGGGTAGGGCAATCATATTGGCAGCCTCTATTGTATAATAGGTGATAGATGTTGTACCAATAGACTATTGTTTTATGCTGTTTCTGTTGCTATTATCACAATTGAATTGGTGTTTAATGACTGCGGATAAGATCAATGTATTGTTTAACTTCTGTGACACTCAAAAAGAATGAGCACTCTTACCCAACTGAACAAGTTAACATATTGATGTTTGTGTCAATACAATGGCTTTTATTATATATTTAGATTTATGATTCTAGTCACATTTTATAACTTAAGCAATAAGCATAAGTCATATACAGTAGAGATTTGTGACTTTGATAATTAAAGGCAAATGAAATGTATGCCTCAAACAATTCAGGCATTTTACCTACATTAAAGGTACAAATTATCTTTTTTTTTGGACTTCAATTGACTGTTGTACTGAGTTAGATGCTTAATATATTAAGGTGTTCACAAATAAATTGGTTTCACTGTACATGGTTCCATATTTTGAGTGTCATTCAATAAACTAGATTCAAAATTCTGTTCTGTAATTTTATTAGATGTGACTTTTCCTAGTATTTTCACTTTTTTACTGCATTCTCCCTTCAAGGCACATAACTCTCCATCTGCCTAGCCCCCAATCTCCCAGCAATATCATTTGGCTTTTGTTCCCTTTTTGGTGTTTGGTAAACCCTCGTGTGTGTATATATATATATATATATATATATATATATATATATATATATATATATATATATATATATATATATATATATATATATATATATATATATATATATATATATATATATATATATATATATATATATATATATATATATATATATATATATATATATATATATATATATATATATATATATATATATATATATATATATATATATATATATATATATATATATATATATATATATATATATATATATATATATATATATATATATATGTATGTATTATTTACCCTTACAGCTTATTTGCCCTAAGATAGAAGATGAGGGGATTCTATCATTTTTTTTCTACAAGCATAGTTCCCCCTTGTCACTTCCATCTGAGGTGTGTACTGATTGGCTATTAAAAACCAAAATAAAGAATGCCCTTATTATTGCCCTAAAATAGGGTAGTATCGCTCAGAAAGACTTGTGCTGCCTCAAAAGGGAGAGTCCAACATTGAAAATAACGCCAACTCGCTGTTGTTCGTGACAATTGCACTTGTTCAATGTTGTTTCTTGATTCGCATGAGTTGCATGCTTCTTGTTACGTCGTAGATGACCCTCCTCCCCGCTTGCGAAAACTGAGCGCCGAAAGTCTCAGTGACCTTGAGGATATCGAAGAGGTCGATGAGGACGCTCTTACGACCTTGACCGACTTTTCTGACCTTGCCAGTATTTTTGAGGAGGGTAAACATCGAGGTAATCTTTAGTACTTTAGAAGTTCAATACTCACCGATTTCTTTTGAATCAGTACATTTCTGACAAACATAGTTCTGTATGCTTTTTTCCAGCCTGCTGGGGGGAGTTCTGTTCTAAATGAACAAAACTCTTTAAATATAGGAATCATTGTCTCTAGAGTTTAATCCGTGGAAAAATGTTCATTTCTTTCCTTATAAACCCTTTATTAACTGGTGTTGAGATCCTAGTGAAAGAGGTCATCATTATTTAAAACGAAGTATGAAGTATATCTTTACTAAGAATCCTTCCCCCTCAAATTCTCCTATTTATTGGTTAAGGGATCGCAAACACCATATTGTTTTAAAGGTTTCATTTTTAGCTTTTCTTCCTTTTTGACCCAATATTTCTTCCACCTTCAACTTATTATTACCACTTTGTTTTTAAGTCACACATTTCAAATAAAAAACAAAAATCCACATTCCTGTGACCTTGACCTTTGAACTATATGACCTTGGCCTTTGGACTTTATATGACCTTGACCTTGTGTGTGTTTCAGGTGTGCCCTTCCCACAGAACTTGCGGCTGGACCGCCAGCTCACTAACAGTATTCTGATTGGCTGGAGCGCTCCGGAGGGCATCCAGACGGCCGAGAGCCACTCCTACCATGTGTACGTCGACGCCCACTTCAAGACCTCCGTCAAGGGAACCGAGCGCACCAAGGCGCTAGTGGAGGGCGTCGACTCAAACAAGGTAATGTTCCTCCTTTTGTCTAAACCTCTCCTGACTATTTTGGTTATATTCTGCATGTGAGAAAGTTGCCACTGACTTGGGGTTAGGCAGTGTTTTCTGCTGCATTATGACCAGGAAATCACTAGCTGATGGGGTATATTATTTCAAGGTTATTCTTTTCCTTTTGATTAAATAAAAAAATCCATTCCATGGTCTGACAATTTTGAAATAGCTGCTGAAAGTACTAAATAAATGAGAGAAAATAGTAATGTTTTGACAAAATCAGCCAAACGATTTATAATGAACGTGGTGGTTATGGATATTAACCAAATATTTAGATAATGAAATAACATATGATACTAATAGCCAACAATTGTTTCAGTTCCACTGTCAGGAGGTGGTGGAGGTGTTATATGTAATGTGATTGTATTGAGTAGTTGAACTTACCTAAGTGTAAATTGCCATTTCACATTATTGTCTCCTGTTTTGTAGTCACACAGAATCAGTGTAAGAACTGTTACGAACCGGGGGCAGTCCAAAGATCAGGAGTGTACGTTACTCATAGGAAAAGGTAAGACTACCCTCATCCCCTAATATAATAACTCCCTGCCCTTATGTCTTTTCCTCAAGATCACTACTAAGTGCTGATACTGTATACTGTGTTAATATTGCGGCAGTTGAATTAATGCATATTTTGAGCACCCCTGGAGTCTGCATTTATTGAATTAAACTGCGCACCATTATTTGGACATCCGATCCCTATTGTTAGTATTATACAATACCCAGACATGCTAGCTTGTCATGCAACAACAGGGCGCTAAAATTAAACTGTGCATCAAAGCGCAATATTGGATATGCACAAAATGTAACAAGTTATACAGTAAATGTATGATGCTATTTCATTAATTTGATAACAGATGATGCAAAATAAATTAATTATTGATTTCAGTTGTTTGCCAATCTTAATATCTTTGATGCATTGAAATCTTGAAATAGTAAGTTTATCCTCTTTCTAAGAATATTGTATTTCTTATCTATCATCTGTGTGTATATCTTGTATTTTTCAGACCAAAATTTTGCACCAACAGATCTTAAGGTGATGAATATCTCGGCCACTACAGCCAGTATCTCGTGGTTACCTGGCAACAGTAACTATCAACACGTGATCTCAGTGAACGAGAAAGAGGTTCGCACCTGTAAACCAGGTGTCTACAAGTGCAGTCTCATAGGTAGGCAAAGTCTCGTTTATTACTTTGTTAGGCCAGGCCAAGATGATTAATTATGGGGTTAATTTGTGAATATTCGGTCATTTTGAGTTTTTTCCATACATTTCCATACAATATCTTCCAAGCACCAATAACGTCTTTCCAAAATGAATCACTGCATTTTTCAAATAAATTATCTTAAAATGTATCACCAAATAAAAAGACAATCTAAAAATAGAAGAGGAAAATACTCCAAGCTTCTTCATATTTTGAAATTCGCCTGATCCATGTAATGCATGATAAATTGTTTATATTGTGCCTTGTATGTATGATATATTGATTATCATCTTTTCTCCTGCCCCAGGTTTATTGCCTAATAAGGTACAGAATGTGATGGTGAGAGCCAGATGTCCCAAGGCCCCTTATGATGAGGAGAATAGTAAAAAGAAACTTGAGATGCTCTCGGGAAAGATAGCCTTTAAAACTCAACCAGGAGGTAAGTATGGTCTTATGAATGAAGGACGATACACAGAAACCTTCCCGTAAGATGATCTGGATTCTATAATCTTTAAGGATTGCATAATGTGCTTATATAGAATTTAAAATGTGTTCAAAAAGAAATTTTGATATTTCATAATTTTTTCTGCCATATTGCGGCTATGTTGTGACTAGCCAGTCGTAACTGGTGAACTAAACTGGAGTACCCAGTGAAAAACACCACCTAACCCCTGCATAATTTAGATATTATCAAGTAGTTAAATACTAAGTACAGAAAATTATTAAAGATAAACATATCTCAAGATATGAAAGATACTTAACTTTCTCGATAAGAGACACATTCCCATTCAATATCTTATTTGGTATCATATCGAGTAGCGGTACTAATTCCTATATCCCAGCATGCAACTGCACCCCTGGATGATAATGTATGCTGTTGTTTTCGCAGGTGTGCTGCAGCCCCCAGTAGCGGTTCAGGTGGAGGCGGGGCCCCAGGAAGGCACGCTATTGGTCACTTGGATGCCCGTCACAATAACTAAGGGCGAAACCTACAACGGTTCACCCGTAACCGGCTACGCTGTTTACGGTGACAAGAAAAAATTAAAGGACATCCCAAGCCCTGCAGGTAAAGTAACTATATAACAGCTGTTGCACTTAGAAGAATTAGAAAAAGTTTTTTCTTTAAACCTTTTATAGTTTTTTGTTCATTGCATATCTCAAAACAAACAAAAATGTCTCATCTCAATTTACATACAAAAAGAATGAGAGAATATACTGTACAAATAAAAATAACCTTTGTCACTATTGACAACAAATGTATGTAGTAAAATAAAAGTAGGAAATGATATGTATAACATAACTATATTCATAACATATATATTTGTGCATGAGTTAATGTCATTGGTTGTTTACCTTTATTTTGTATATGAGTTAAAAAAGAATCTCATTGGTTGTTTACCTTTACTTTGTACATGAGTTGATGATTCTCATTGGTTTTTCCAGGTGATCATGTGGTGCTGGACCCTAGTCAGTTTCAAGGCGCCCCACCAAAGCTCCTGACAGTGAGAACAGTTTCGAATGCCCTGGAGTCATGTGACTCGTCGTCTGTGGCGATCTCCACGGAGTTGGCCAAGGAGCTTGGGAAGCCTATTCTGGTCAAGTCCCCCCCTTCAGGGGCAACTGATAAGGTGAGAGGAATATCCGTTTTAACCCTTATGCTGCTGGTGGCTAATTTGGCCAGTACAAAATGATGCATAAAAACCTTAAAAAAAATAAAAAGACTGAAAATCTGACAAATGGGTACTCATCTGAAAGTGCTCAGAGAGAGAGCTACCAATGAATACCAACATGACATGGTTGCAATGATGAAAAAGGTCTGACTGTTTTGGGCGCTCCAGACGTGAGTTTCTGTTGTTACTAGGGTGATTGCAGCAAAAATGGGTTGTACTAGTATTATATTCAGAGTTAAATGTGTTATTTTCAGCTGATAACTCAGCATGACAAGTGCTTTAGATCCATAGTTAAGTATTTGTTAGTTGACTTAAGCACAAATACTGAAGTATTATATCGAAGTATTATATTGATATGTTTTTGTTTTTTTTTGTTGGTTAAATGGTTAAAATACCAAAAAATGTTAAATTTGATAATTACCATTTAATACAGCCATGCCTTTCCTTGGGTCCTCTCATTCCTTACTTAACCTTTTAATGCTAAAGAGTTCCTCCATAAAGTGTCATCTGGACCTAAAATACTTTTGACTATAACTTTGGAATTTAGAATGATTTTTTTACAAAATATTTGAAGCAGAGTTGTTGGCAATGTTCTCATAAACATTTCTCCTTCAAATATTTTCCCAACTGTGCATTTCCTACAAGATTTCATAAGAACAGTTTGGCTGCCTTAATGGCCACTATAAGCATTAATTGATTAAGTATTTTAATTACATGTTTTCAAGAGGGGGCCTCCCTCCTGCTATCAGGAGTTTAATTTGATACATCCTCACACTCAAGTTTCTATCATTTTAGAAAGAAGATGAGAATAAAAAACCTGAAGATAAAAATCTCTTGGTATGTAACACTAACTTGCTAGTAACATCATTTATATATTTCTCACCAGTAAAACTTAGTCCAATATAGACATATGCACATTTTCCATCTAGAATTGATAAATCTTAATTTTATCTTTAAATATTTAAAAATGATAAACTTAAGTATTTGGAATTGATGTAGCAAAATGTTATATTCTTAGCTATTTACCCGGAATGCTTCTATAATGAATATTATCCTTAGCCCATTCATATCTAAAGACTTCTTTGTAAATTTCATTTTTACCTAGTATGATATTTCAAGTAAAACTTTAAAATCAAACAAAAATTCACAAATTTTTGAAGGAGAGTTGTGAGTTGTGTTATGATCAACATTTCTCTTTTTGAAAAAAGACCACACTAAGGTCAGAAAGATATTACCAAAAAAGTTGGAACATTGTTTAGGCTGCTACAGGCATGAATGGGTAAAGGTATGAAAATATCCTTCATATTGTTCTCTAAGTCAATTAATCTCTAAGTCGATCATCTTGCTACATCAAAATGTTAAAGCAGGGGTTCAGGATAAAGGACAAATGATAGTGCTAAAAAATCAAATCTATTATAAACAATTCACAACCTAAATTATATACCTTGAAAAAGACAAAAACAATTGCTTTGACAAAGTTTTGTTGGTGCCCCCTGAGTATCTAGTATTGCATGTCTGCCACTGAAATCAAGTTCACATAGTTTATAGTGAAATACACATTCAATTTCCTGAAGCAACTGTATAAAATAAAGCACCAAAATACTGCATTGCACCAATGATACTGATAGGAGATTCACTTTATCATCACCTGATGATTGGTCTACTACAGAACCAGTTGATTTATTTAGTTATTAGGCCAGCTGATGTATCTCTAGCCACACTAGAGTCACATAGAATGGAGTTCACTTGTCTTTACTGTCTTTCATCTGCCATCATTGGGTACATTGTAACTTGCCAAAAGCTGATGGTAGAGGAAGACATGGTACCCAGGCAAAACTGCCAGACTAACCTAAAGTCTATGATTGGCTACTTTCTCCCGTGTATGTATCACATGCAATGCATTAGCCAAAAATAAGGCTTTTCCAAATTTCCTGTGACACCAACAGAAATATTTAGATTTGTTAAAGTTTGTACGCTAACAAAGGTCCCTGCCCTACTCTTACCCCTACATGAAGTAGCATGTGTCACCGACTGACCCAGTGTGTGCTATTTGCTGTATTAATAACAGTCCCCCGCTGTGAGCCGAGGGCAGACGGAAGTATTCACCAGTGGCGCCACCATGGTGCACACTAAAACACTACCACTCTCCGGGGAGCCGGGGAGAAGTGAGAGGGTCAGTATGAACCTTGTACGGTCTGTCATTGACTTTATGGAACCTTTCACTATTGGGACGTTTTCTTGCTGGAACACTCATGCCAAAGTATCATTAACCATGCTTTCTTCTTGACATAGCAATTTTTGTATATTGGGGCATCTTCTTGCTGGAACACTCATGCCAAAGGAAAGTTATTACCATTAACAGTGCTTTCTTATTTGATATAGCAATTTTGTATGGGGGACATTTTCTTGGGCAGCTATGCCAAAAGACAATGGTTGCTATGCTACTAACCATTCTTTCTATTCGATGTGTAACATTTCCATCTTGGTAAAATTTCTCTCTGGTATATAAATTCCAGATAGCGAGGAAGCTGCTATTGCTACTCTTCCTATTTTGGAGTGCTTTTACTAATATGGCTTTTTATAGGGGATGCTGAAGATTGCATGGCCTGCTTGGGTGGTAAGAGGGAAGAAAACATGGATCTGTAGATAACTATAGATTCTGCTTTACTTTGTCTCTGTGAGTCTAAAGTAAATCAAAGGAGTGTTGATAGCTTTATGTATGTTAAATTTTAGAATTGGCAAATATTGATGGGTGTTATTTTATATCCGTAGCTGTTATCAATCATGCATTCTGTTGGCAGCTTATTTTATGTGCTCCATGACTAATATTCAATTCACATTTGCACATTTTGAGTGCATGTATATACAATTTTGTACTGGACTCATCTAATAGAGAAATGTTCAGAAAATATATCAGAGGGATTGTCATACCCATTGTCATAGCCAAATAAGGCCTAAAAAGTTGTTTGTTTCCTGTAATCCTACCCTAACAAGTTTTTATTCAAAAGAAATCCCTACCCTAAAGTTTTTCCCGCCCTCCCAAATCCAAATCAACGTAAAACATGCATAAAACACACATTTTTGACCAAAAAAATAATACAAAAAAAATATTTTACAGACCTACCTACCCTATTTTTTTTTGGACCGTTACAGGAAACAAACAATTTTTTTTTTCTAGGCCTAAGGTTGACAAAGCTTCAAGAATTTAACCCATTCATGCCTGTAGCAGCCAAATTGCCTGGTATCTCCTTAACAAAATCAATGGTTGGAGACTTTTTGAAGGAGAGTAGTTCATTAAAACATTGTCTAAAACTCTCCTTCAAATTGTTAACAAATTAATGCTTCCTTCCAAAGTTATTTTCAAAAGTATGACAGGTCCAGACAGCAATTGTCAAGTAGATCGCCAGGTAAGAATGGGTTAATATCTCTGAGTGCCACCAGGATTTCAGCACCTCACATTCTCCATTGAGCCTATGCCACAGTAGTTCATCATGACATTTAACATACAACCCCTGCCTTAACTATAACTACTAACACATTCCAGCTCAAAACCTTGTCTTTAGTTTGAACTAAATTTACCTAATAGTGATAATAGTAAAGATATTACTTATTAGTATCTTATCAATATTAATAATAATAATGAAAATAATGATGATAATAATAATGATAATAGTACTAATAATGATAACAATATTATAATAATAATAATGATAAAGATAATAATAATAATAATGATAATAATAATAATGATAATGATAATATGATGATGATAATAATAATAATAATAATAATAATAATAATAATAATAATAATAATAATAATATTAATAATAAAATGAAAACATGAATAGTCAATGGATAATGAATCAAAGATTATAGCGCCCTTTCCACCTATACATACCCAATAATTGTTATATACCTTTTACTCATCTTACAGAAATTGTTACTCATTGACAGTTTAATCCAGCAATTAAGACCCTTTCAAAACTTTGATAAAGAATTTGATGAAACCCTTTTTTTTTTTGCAGAAACCCGAAATACGTCCAAACTTCCGAGAAGAGCTTGGCGACAGCAGCCAATCAGAGTTGTCGGATATCGCGGAGGTGGAGGAAGAGGAAATGGATGAGACTCACGGCCTGGATCTGGCCGCATTAAGTGATGTGGACAGGACACCCGTAGCTACACCTATACACATGGTACGCTAGTGATAATCCGATCATCGATTAAAATCGATCATCGGATTGAAAGGGTTTCGATTTCGATTAATCGATCCCAAAATTTGGCATGGATAATGCTCGAAATAAACAGCATAAAGATTGTTTTTTGACACGTCTTCCTGGACGTATTTTGACTAAGT
Organism: Maea johnstoni; assembly: GCA_963942565.1. NCBI lineage: Eukaryota > Metazoa > Annelida > Polychaeta > Spionida > Magelonidae > Maea > Maea johnstoni. The sequence continues at coordinate 16,918,431 of OZ012691.1, read as the reverse complement.
TTTTCGGCAAAACCAGTACCAGAAAATGTCCGAAATATTACTTACTTATCGGCGGAAATAGCTAATAAGTGCTGCTGGGATGAAAGCGTGCGCAACTGATTATGATCGATCATACATCGGTTGTACCCAACCGATGATCGATCATGAAAATCCGAGCCGATTCCTATCACTATGGTACACACAATGATTTCAAGTCTGTCATATGTGTATTTTTTGTCATATTTTTTCTTTTACGAGGCACCAAATATTCTAGGTGGCCATAGTGGTCATTTTAATTTACATTATCTCACCAGGGGAAAAGATGGCTCTATTTAAAAGCGCTTTTAAACATTATACGTGGAAAGGGCGCTATATCAAATATCAATTATTATTAATTACCTAGGAGCATATAGTGTAGCACTATGCATGCAGTTACATGATTGCATGTATATTGTTAGGATCCAATTGGCACATTAAAAAAATTCTTTATACAATACAATATTGATATTCTTAATGAGACTTACTGCCTGTGACAAAAAACAAAATTCTAACTTCGACTGATTATTGATTGTGGTGAGTCTCAATATTTTGACGTGTGATTGACAAACTATCTTGTTTCAGTTTGATCCTAACAAGACGCCTCTGCAGAGTCCCAAGCACACGAACCACTCGCCTCAGGCGATCATCTCTCCTCGCGCGAACAGCCGCGGCATCGCGGAGAGCGCCTTCCCCAAACTCAACTCTCCGCGGCACACTGAGGCGCCCTCTCCTGTGCACCAGTCCACCCCGCTGCCGAGTCCGCGACGCACGCAGCCACCGATCCCGACACCCCGCAGTCCGCGTACCTCACCCCGCCTCGAGCAACACGAGAAACCTCTCGATATCATCAGTCCGCGTTCACCCAGATCGGAAGCCCCGCCGTTAGCGATCCGCATGGAGAACGGACCTCAGCCGACATCACCGACTGCACCGTCTATGCGGGGGTTGCCCAATGGTATGGTGTCTCCGGTCTCGGTCGGTGGGGGTGAGGGAAGTGCGTTCCATAGTGTGGGGAAGAAAGGGGATGATGGGAGGCGGCAGCCGCATGGCAATGGGGAAGACCCCCATGTGTCGCCCCCTGGTGAGCAACGGGGAAACCGACATCCGCAGGGAGCGCAGAACCCCTCTGTACAGATGAGAGTTCCACATATAGGTGAGTTTTATTATACCTGATTATGGCAACAGTCAAATTATGATTATGGTAATAAAAGTAATGATAATGAAAATAATGGTAATATCAATGATAATGATAATAATAAAAATGATAATATTAATGATAATAATTATAATTAAAATGATGATGAAAGTAATAAAATGATGATAGAAATAGCAATAATAATAAGAATAATGAAAATGATAATATTAAAGAACGTATTTGATATTCATGAAGATAATAGTGATGATAATGATAATTAATATGAATGACAATGATACGGATAAAGGTAATAAGGATATTAAAGATTTATAAGTCATTAAGTTAGGGAAATGTAAATTACGCAAATCATTAGTATTAGAAATGTGAAGAAGACAAAAAACACACTTCCTTCATTCTTTATACTAATTTGTGTCATGATGAGATTCCTGTATTTTAATGTGCTGCCTTCACATTGATCTTCACCATTTCAAAATTGTTCCATTGCTTCTTCTTTTCCCAGAGATCACCAAGGACAGTAGTCGATCCTCCAATGAGTATTCAGACGATGAGTTTGACACGTATAGTAGTAGTCATGCGTCGAGCAACAAGCCTTCGCCCGTGAGTGACCTTAGCGGCTACGACCTAGCGGGGACGAACGGAAAACCGCGTATGGAGGGGCCTCAGTATGAGCCCGACCCGCGGGACATGAACCATGATAAGGGTCGGGCACGGGATCGGGATCGAGAGAGATCCGGAAGTCGAGAGAGATCCGCGAGCGGTGGAGAGAGACCAGGAAGTGGGAGACGGAGACGCAGTTCTCACGGCTCGGAAAAATTCAGCGACGGTGAACATACGCCACGGGCGTCCCGGAGTCAGTCCCCAAGTCGCCCGCGGGATCAATCTCCTCACCGATCTAGAGACACTTCTCCCAATAGGGGGCACCACCGCGACCCACGGTTAAAAGGTCAAAAAGGGCCTCGGGATCCTCGGGGGATGCCCGCGCTTCCGGATAAGCGAAGCCCGAGAACACCTCGGGAAATGCAAGACTCCAGGAGCCCGAGATCCCGAAAAAGTTCGCTAAGTGATGCGGAGTACAATGAACTCGATAACAATGATGTTATTTCTCCGATGAAGATCCGAGATGATATTCCGGATTCGGAGCTGATAGACTATGAGGATGAGGGTGAATCGATTCCCGAAGAAATCGATCTTGACTTTGATGAGAATCACATAAGGATATTTATAGCTTTATTTGACTACGATCCCATGACAATGTCGCCCAATCCCGACGCATCAGATGAGGAACTCCCCTTTAAAGAAGGACAACTTATCAAGGTAAGCAAATCGGGACTGAAATATAACTGTACACATTAAATGTTATTTGCTATTTTTATTAATATTATCATGACCTTGATTGTTATCACTTTTATCATCATTATGTTTGCATTCACTATATATGGTTTAATATTAGAATTCATATTTATTTTGTATTCATTATCAATTATTTATTAGACTCAGCAGATGAGGAACTCTCCTTCTAGCCACACATCATGGTAGACACATGGCGGACCCTTTGTAGAATAGTGGCAATGGTCAACCCCATGGTGTCCGACCCGTTCTTACCATATAGTCCATACTTTACAATGGGTCTACCACTGACCTATGTTCAGACCATGGAAATTGAAACATCAACCCATTTCTGCCATGGGTCCAGTCATAGACCAGTGGTCAAATGGAGACTTTGATATATGCATTACCTACTGTAACCAAATAGTGCTGTTGTTCATCCATTGCCATACCTTGCAGATCTATGGTGATAAAGATGCAGATGGATTTTTCCTGGGAGAGGTTGGGAATCTCCGAGGCCTGGTTCCGGGAAACATGGTTTCCGAGGTCCAGGTGGACGATCCTGTAATAGCCAATCAGCTGCTGAAAGAGAGCAGCATGGGACCGAAGACGCGGAAATCTTCTAGTCCTCGCGTACGGCACAAGCGGCCAAACCGATCACCGAACAGGCAACCTCGAGACAGGGAACCAAGAGGACCTAAACCTAATGCTGGTCTGTTTTCCCACTTTTATTGCATTGTTTACATCTTTTTACTGCATTGTTCCCATTTTTTTACTCTATTGATTCCATTGTTTTACTCTATTGTTTCCATTTTTTTAACTGCATTGTTTCCATTTTTTTACTGCATTGTTTCCATTTTTTTACTGCATTGTTTCCATTTTTTACTGCATTGTTTCCATTATTTTACTATGTTGTTTCCATTGTTAACTACATTGTTTCTATTGTTTTACTACATTGTTTCAATTGTTTTACTACATTGTTTCCATTGTTAACTACATTGTTTCCATTTGTCACTGCAGTGTTTGCACACTTCTCGAATAGTGTGAGAGTCACCCTTCGTAAAAATCAAAGCTTGTTTTTTACACATTTATGCCTAGAGATCTCTTCCACAGGTGTCTTCTGGATCTTTGATAATTCTAAAAATACTTGGAATTAATGAAGGAGAGTTATTTTGTGTTTATTATATGCAGACTTATGAATTACTTACCATATAATTATATAAAATCATCATGAATGTCATAGCTATAATGGTCATTTTAATGCCAGGTCACAATATTTTTAGAAAATTTGAATGGAACAAAAGTATGGACTATTTTCTCTTTTTTTTTGTTTATTGTATTTTTATGATTTTCTATTGTTGTCTGTATTGTTGTTTCTATTGTTGTCTGAATTGTTGTTTATATTGCTGTCTATATTGTTGTTTCTATTGTTGTCTGTATTGTTGTAGAGTTTGCAGCAGGCAGGGAACCCGTGTCACGGCGGCGATCGCGGCATTCATCACACAGCCCCAATGGTATTCCATACTTCCCCACCGACTCTCCGCCGAGAAAGATGATAGCTCTCTACGATTACGATCCTATAGAACTCTCTCCAAATGTGGACTCAGAGGTAAGAATAATGGCTAGAGGGTCGTTCATGACTAATATGATTTGAAAAAAAATTCGCATTTTCAAAAAGAATTTGCAGAAAAGATATTTTGTTTGATAACGATATTGCACATATTTTTAAGGTATCTCATAGGTTAAATTTTTTTGCCTGAAAGTTCTCATGCTGAGGAAAATATTGGAAATATAAAAATGAATAAGTTCCCTACCATCAGGGGGGGTTAAAAACTAAGAAAAGAATAACGGCATGTGAAGTAATTTCAAATGGAGCTTCTTTCCAGGATTGCAGACATTAAACCTTTTTTAATGTGAGAGAAAGATCATTACAGAGGAAAGGATATCATATTTTTCAAATTTTTTCTTTGAACGTTGTGCTAGATTTTTTTCTATATGAAAGTGAGGAATTGGACCCTGCATCAAGAGATACCTATGACTTTGGATGGATCTCTGGCTTTACCTCACTTTCAAATAGAATGTAACTTATATTATCACCAGCCTTATGGGATATTAATGACTTGGGCCTATTTCCTGTAACCCTACCCTAACAAGTTTTTATGCAAAAAAATCCCTACCCTAAAGTTTCTACCCCCCTCCCAACTACCAATCAACGTAAAACATGCATAAAACACAAATTTTTGACCAAAAAAATAATGCAAAATTATTTTTTTTACCGACCTACCTTCCCTATTTTTTTTCGAACCATTACAGGAAACAAACAATTTCTTTTTTTAGGCCTTATGGGATTTCAATATCAAGCTGTATCCCTCGTTCGATCAGGGTGAAACTAATATTATAATATCACATTGTGCCATTTGTCCCTTCCAGCTTGAGCTGTCGTTCAAGACAGGAGATATCCTGATGGTCTATGGAGAGACGGACGAGGACGGGTTCTTCGTGGGCGAGCGTCATGGCCGCCGCGGTCTCGTCCCGTCAAACTTCCTGCAGGAGTTCCCGGAGGAGGACGTGGAGACGGAGCTCCCCAGCGGTCCTCCTCCTCCTCCTCCTCATCCTCATCCTCAGATGATGACGACCTCCGGGCCGGGTCGTCCCCCGTCGCAGGTCCAGGGGCCAGCCACCTACGAGGAACACCAAAAGGTGAGACCGCAAATCCATCATCCTGAAACGTATGGCTATTATCCCTCTACTAGACGTTCCTCCTCTGAGGGGATGTACTTATATGGCTCTCGCGAGTCACAGCCTCTCTATCGCTGATACGAACAAGAGTCTCATGACCTTTTATTGGTATTTTCATTAGTTGTATGTGTAGTATATGTTATATGTTTCTGTGAGAAGATTTTCAGCCAATGCTACTATACATGTATGCAGGATATTTTTTTGAGGGCGATAAAAAAGTCACCAATATTTTTTATCTGTGGGTGTTAATAGAAATGGACAATGCTACTAAAGTCTCTTATCCATTTTTATACCTTCCAATATTGAGACTACTTTTGTCCAAAGCACAAGGATGCAAAGATTTTTGAAAAAGATCGAAACCTTGTCATGTTGGTATTCATTTGATAGCTCTCGCTGAGTATTCTAAGATGAGTACCCATTTGCCAGGGTTTCAGTCATTTTTCAAGGTTTTTACATAATTTTGTATTTGCCAAATTAGCCAACAGTAATGTAAGGGTAATAGAAATGGACAATGCTACTAATCTCTTTTGGAATTGGAATTGGAATATAGCAGACCCATTAAGGAGTCTCATGAATTTTTAGTGGTATTTTCATTCGAAAAATTAGAACTGTGTTTTTTTAAGCAACTCACTATTCATTGGTTATATGTTTAGTATATGTTATGTGTTTCTGTGAGAGGATGTGTCTTTGCTTTTGTATAACTTACCCATTCATGCCTGTAGCAGCCAAAATCAACTGACGTTTTTGGTGTTATCTCTCTGACAAAAGCATAATTAGGAAAATATTTGAACGGGAAATGTTATTTAGATCTCAACCTGCGATTCTATTTCAAATGTTATGTGAACTTGTGATTAATTCTTAAGTTATTTTCAAAAGTATGATAGGTTCTATACAACATTTGTGAAAGAGATTTCCAGGTATGAATGGGTTAACTTCGACTGTGGAAGCTCTGGTGTATGTGATATATACTAGAGCTGTTATTAAGAGGTGAAGTTCAGATATCACATGCACCGAAGCTTGCTCGGGTCACTGTGACCTCCTTTCCTTATGGGTCACTGTGACCTCTTTTCCTAATCGATCACTGAGACCTCCTTTCCTTATGGGTCACTGTGACCTTCTTTCCTTGCGGAAGTAGGCTGCTGCTCTTCAGTGAAAGGCCAAGAGAAAAATTTGGCTATAAACTTTCAACCAAGGCCCTTAAGTTTAGCCTTGTGGTTTAATACGGCAGCCAGAAGAACAAAGGCTCAAAAAGTGTGTGATATTTAATATATCACACACATTTTAAGACTCCTGATATTACTGAGCGTACTTGGTATCCATATTATGTACTGAGTCATTTTATGTGCCCCCTCCCCTCCCCCAGTGAATTAGTGTGAATATGGGGAGACTTTTAATACTACTGAGTTCACCCCTTTTTTGTTGCTCTTTTTCTATTGGTTGATGCAAGTAGCGCTGTGTAGTCATGTGACCTGCTAGCCCCAGTCCTCCCTGTGTAGCCAGTAGAAACATGTATGTATAACTCATGCACCTATTGAGAGAGAGCCTACACACTATGATGTGAAAAACACCCGTTTATCACACAGATTGTCCATCCATTCACATCGAATAAAAAAAGATTTAAATGAAAAAACTGCCAAAACATTTTACATTTTGCAACATCAAAAAGATTCCTTGCAATATATCTTTTGTCTGATCTGTCTATTGGTTATTTTTGAAAAAAAACTATAAGGTGGCATGTTTAGAAATTTGTTATTACCATATGTAATTTTGAGTAATTTTGTAATTGTGTACAATATAGATTCATATATTTCAAGCTTAAAGAAAAACCATCAGATACTACCTTTGGATAATTTGTGGCCCTGGGTGTGGTTGGATGGAGATTCCAGTATTTTGCAGAAATGTACATGTCACTTTCGCACACCACTGGCATCTGAACAGCATATCAGCATACAGCATTGAATGAAGTGTGCCATGCATAGTGAATGAGGCATGCTATTAAACCCTAAGATTTAAACATAATCTGCCATCTCCATCTTCAAGTCTCCATCAAAAAGAAGTGTACATTTTAGGGGGTAACTCACCCACAGTGGCAAAAAGGGACCTGACAAATTTGAGAAATCAAGAGGCAAAAGTATTGGAAGGAGAAATATTATTCAGAAGAGTACCATCAACTTTTCTTCAAATATTTTGTAAAATTATTTTTATTCCTAAGTTATTATCAAAAGGTGCAGAAAATAATATCTGGAGGAACGCCTAAGTATGATACGGCTGCAATAAGGTCAATAATCTTCTTTGTAATTTTGTCAATTTGTTTGCTGTATTAAATCATGAACAAAAGTATATCATGTACAATAAGATGAATTCATGTGGTCAGGATTGGTGAATCTGTAACAGGTACAGTTGGGTAGGTGAATGTGTTAAACTCATCCGTACTATGAAAACAGGTATTATCTTTTTTAATCCATTCACACTCAGAGGTGCTCTAGAAAGTATCGTCTGCTACTCTCATATTTTTGAAATTAACTTGGGAATAAAGTGAAAATTCACAAAATATTTGAAGGAGAGTTGTTGTTTAGCTTCTGATCAACATTTCTCCTTCAAATGTTTTTCAGAATATGCTTTTGTAATTTAAATATTTCCAAAATTGTCAGGCCTGTTTTGGCCGCTATGAGTGCTAATGAGTTAAGGGACCCATCTGGTTAGTCTCCTGGTATATAAATGATATTTTGTATGATTTCTAACACTAGTCTGTGTCATCCAATCTAACTATGGTTTAGGTTTGACCCAGAAAACTGTGTATAAAGAAAGTGGGAAATTAAAGTATGAAATCAGGTATGAAATTTACCTTGGTGAGTAGAGGTTACAGAATTTGAACTTGAAATGCAAAAACATTAAAAAATGAAAAATGCAAATAGAGGACTTTTTATGGTAACTTTTGCGTAACATTTGTGATTGCTGTTTATGTTGTGTTCTTCCTTTTCTTTCCTTTCCTCTCCTCTCTCTCTTCTCGCTAGTACTATCTGAATGTTTCCATAGATGGCAGCACTAGCTTGCCTATAGATATCACCTTGTGCCTTTAGATGGCAGCACTGATTGTACCTAATACATTTAAATTTTATGTCAATGTATGTTAGCTCTGTACCCAGTAGATTTCAGCACCGTTTACCATTATATGCCTTTGCCCAATATGTTAGTTCTTGTTTTGCCCACTAGATGGCAGCACTGTTTACCAATGTATGTATTTGCCCAATATGTTAGTTCTTGTTGTGGCCACTAGATGGCAACACTGCTCACCCACTAGATGGCAGCACTGTTTACCAAAATATGTCTTTGCCCAATATGTTAGTTCTTGTTTTGACCCCTAGATGGCAGCACTGTTTACCAATGTATATCTTTGCCCAATATATGTTAGTTCTTGTTGTGGCCACTAGATGGCAACACTGCTCACCCACTAGATGGCAGCACTGTTTACCAAAATATGTCTTTGCCCAATATGTTAGTTCTTGTTTTGCCCACTAGATGGCAGCACTGTTTACCAATGTATATCTTTGCCCAATATATGTTAGTTCTTGTTGTGGCCACTAGATGGCAGCACTGCTCACCCATTAGATGGCAGCACTGTTTTGCCCACTAGATGGCAGCACCACTTAACTCTCTGTGTGTGGTCTCTTTCCACTCACTGCCAACACTGTGGACTCTGTCGTTACTGACTTAAGCTTGCAAGGTAATATGTCTTTCTGGCCTTGTTCAATTAAAGCATGCTGCACCGATGCACCGCTGTTTTTTACTTGTATTTTTACGATATGATGCCCTATTTTGTCTTTATACCTTTCACGAGTGGCGTGGTTTAACAGTTTGACACTTTGACAACTATTTCTACACTAAAGCAGTTTGGTGGAAACTATTTGAATTAGAGTTGTACTTGGTATTTTAGGGAACAGATTCTATTCAAATATTTCCCTGAATTTGCTTTTATAATGGAAACACATATTTGCGAGATTATTTGGTCTTGCAGGGTGGACAAGGGTTATATATCCTCTCTTTCTCTCACACTCGGGAGAGTACTAAACATGCAGGTGTTTTGGTTTATTTCACCCATTCAGGTCCAGGACACCTTGTACAAATGCAAATATTTTTCAATTTTTTTCAATTTTGGTGAAACTACATTTCACATTCCAGAATCTTCAGTGATTTTTTTAGTAATCTTTCTCCAGTTTTGAAAAAAATGTGTGTATAGCTGGTATAAACCAAAAATAACATTTACCCAAAATGGAGCAATTTCAGATTTTAATTCATGCTCATAATGCCACAATTGTTTGGCAATATTCAGCATGTCACTTTATCGCAGCACTATTTGATTACTATTTTGAAAATTTGGTATCTTATACCATAAATTCTGGGAAATTAAGACCATCGTAGTGATATGGGTCACTATAACTATCTTGCAAAATCATTAATGAAATTGTGGGAAATCTGGGCCATTATTTTCAAAAATTCTAGGGTCGCCCTCAACCCATAAAAATCATTATTAAAAGGTGTCCCAAATTGCAGTGAATTTACGATAAGAGGTATAAAGAGTGGTCATCTCTATAAAAATTTCATAGCCTCTAACTTGTAAAGTTGTGCATTTGTCTTAGACCACCATGATACCTGTTACACAATTTGATTGATAAATCGCAACATTTTTTTTTGTTTCATTATTTATGGTATTTAGGTACTGTTGAATATATCCCAATGCATCATTATTCATTAGGATGAATTGATATTTTTTATCCTATCGTGTAAAAGTGTGTTTCTTTTTTGCATTTTTATGGTCACACATTATTTACATATTATCTTCTTTTAAGGCAATCTGGTTTGGTTTCAGCACGTACCATGCCCCCAATCCCCTTTAAGTAATAATATGGTGAAATAATATCGCTTAAGACTACAATAGAATTCATTGTTACCATTGTTCTGCTGCTGCTGCTGCATGGCCATTTCCTCCTGGGTCTTTAACACTTTTCTGACCAGAGTGTGAACGTCTGAGAGGTCAGGAGTTCATATTTACAGAAATCATAAGACATTGCTTCAAAATAGTTTGTCAATATCCCCCTGCCTTGAGATTTACCCCTCTTTCCTTATTATTTCTACACACCCCCTGCATTTATCAATGCACACTCCGGAGACAAAATCTTTAACAGCATTTGGTATCTATAGAGAGGCGACATTTAGTTTAACTTATTTGTAAGGGGAAGGAAAAAATGTGTTTTCTTTTATCTGAATTAGAGAAATTATTTCTACCCTCATTCTCCTTAGTCATGTGTTCCAACTTAATTTGATAAACGTAAATTGGTCAGTTACTGAATATTTCTCAAATTGTTTATACATAAAAAAAATTGAAAATTAGGAAAAACTTTATGCTTTCCATAAGTTGTTGATGTCTTTTATATTAAAGAGGTAATATACTGATTAAAATATTGGAATGGGGTTAATTCTAGCTTTTTTAAAGCCAGGGTCTACATATTAGAAAGAGGTTAATTATTTTTAAAGCCAGCATCTTTCTTTTCCAAATGTTCTCTCTTCTGTGCATGGTGATACTGAGGTAGATAATGGTAAAGACTCCCTAACAATTTCAGTTCCGCTGGTAATGAATGTTCTGTGATAAGAAGCATGTAAAACCTAGATCCATGTGTGCCATGAAATATGCATCTTACAGTTTAGGATAAGGATAATTTAACCCTTCCAATGCTGAGGCTACTTTCGTCCAAAGTACAAGGATGCAAAGATTTTTGAAAACCATCTTAACCCTGTCATGTTGGTATTCATTGGATAGCTCTCAGTGACTCCTCTCAGATGAGTACCCATGTGCTAGGGTTTCAGTCATTTTTCATTTTATTTGCATCATCTTGTATTCACCAAATTAGCCACAAGGAGCATAAGGGTTACGCCTGATCTACTATAAGGAATATTGATGATCAACCTTTTGCATAAGCTATTTCAAGTCTGGAAAACATGTTTTCTGGATGAAGATTGTATTCTATGGAGTCTCTTAGATGATATTTTAGGTTTCTCATACACCCTTCAGCAACAACATCTTAGATTGTGTAAAATTGGAAAAAATTTCCACTGCTCATTGTTTGAAATTGTTCCCAGTTATAGTTATCCAAATGTGCTCAGGAACCGATTGATATTGGATCAATGCTAGGTATATGGGAAGGAGGGAAGTTAAGGGAATTCAACAATTATAATTAGCCTCAGTTAAAATCAGCAAGAAAGAAAAACATTTCCTGTATAGTCACTCCTACCACTTTGTGACCAGCCTTTTGCTAATATTTGAGGTAATTGCATAACTTAAGAGTACAGAAGGTTTACTTATATTGAGTATAATTTGCCCTCCACCTTCTCAATTCACACTCACATTATACTAATACAGGATAGCAAATATGTACGTTGCATCATCCAGTGGTCTGAAATGCTTTGCACAGCTCAATGAATTAATTCCCTGCTTAATGCTACTATCGAGACCCATTTTTCATTAAGGTTTTTCATTAATAATTACAAATAACTTATAGCATGAGTCACCCGAATGGGTATATTCTCTATGCCGTGATTGGATGACCAGTGAGATCTGGCAGGTGAGATTGTGGCAATCCTATGTAATGTATATAATTATAATCCAGAGGAATGCAGGATTGGGGTGCGTTGATTTATTATGCTGATATTTACATGTCGTATATTTCAGGTCGTTAATGAGGGGCCCACCTCCACCGCATCCCCCAAGAAGGACAAGAAGAAAGTGAGGAAGGAGAAGACATCGTCATCGTCAGCAACATCGGCGGCGCCGACGCCCACGGAGAAAAAGGGCGTCCTGGAGAAACAGTCGAGTACGGAGAAGGAGAAGCCCAGCGAGAGCCCGACGCCCCACTCAGGCCACTCGGGCGGGGGCAGCTCGGGCGAGGAGAGCGCAAACAAGAAAGAGAAAAAGAAGGGCATCTTTTCCAAGAGTAAGAGCTTCCTAAAGAAATTCTCCCGATAGCATTTAAGGGGCTAGATCAGATCGCCACTAACCACGCCTGCTGCTGCTGCTTATTCATCCATCTCCCCACAGATGGCGCTAATTGTGACCAGAAACATTACTAATATTTATTGAAGAAAACATTATAAGTCAAGGGCGTCATATCACAACGGTCAAAGGAATCTTTTTGCAAACAATTTTTTTTTTCGAAACTTATCATCCAGAAATTGTTTAACGCATTTATTACTCGTGAATAATGAGCTAAAATTCTCCCGATAGCACGCTAGCGTTTAAGGAGCCAGATCAGATTGCTACTAATAATGAATGGATATCTGGACACTGCTTCTGTACCTTACCTGAATAGGAATTTTTTTGCAATCATTTTTTTTCTAAATGATTTATGATTTATTATGAAAGTGGTAATAATAACCTCAATGGTCTCAAACTGATCATCCAGAAATTCCTTTACCCATTTATTACTTAAGAATGATGAGTAGAGCGATACCTGGGCATTCCTACTATACCTTACCTGACTAATTTTGAGGCATTTTTGTATCAAGAATGCTGCAAATATCCACCATGCTTCAATTAATTAACCCATTCATACATTCCCATAGCACTCCTGAAAGGCCTATAACTATCATGGCATCAGCTTCCAATACTTCTTTTATTAACCCATTAATGCTCACAGTGGCCAAAAGCAGCCTGATGAAATCTTGCAGGCAAAAGCCAAGTCAGAAAAGTATTTGAAGGAGGAACGTTGTTATTCTGAATAATATAATACCAATAACTCTCCTTCAAATATTTTGTAGAATCATTCTGGATTCAAAAGTATCAAAGATCCAGGCAGCAATTTCCTGCAAATCTCTGAAGCATTAATGGGTTAAACACACAAAGGAGAAAAGTTGCTGGCAACAAAAGAAACAACTTTGTATGTCATACCATAGCAAGTGAAAGTTAATTTTAAAACCTTTTATGTGCAATGAAATAAATGTTTTGGTTTAATTTTCTGATGGATATGAGACATTGTTCTTTAAAGGTCTGTCTAGCTGGTAATTATTTCATCAAATCAATATCAGATCTCACACTTTTAATCACATGTCAAATGTTTTCTTGGCTTATCATGATAGATGATTATTCAGTTAAATTTGGAAGAGGGATTGCATATTACTGATTATGAGGGTTTTAGAAATGTATGTTTGAGTTTTTTATGAATGACGTTGATGCAATGAGTAGTTGAAGTTAATTAAGTGAGTGTTTTTTCGAATGATTGAAGTTATGGAAAAAGATTCTTTTATTCTATAAAGCCATTGTGAGCATGTGCATGCAGTGGTTATAGTTTTCATCACTAACATTTACCTTCCAATGCTGAGGCTACTTTTGTCCAAAGTACAAGGATGCAAAGAATTTTGATAACTATCCAAACCCTGTCATGTTGGTATTCATTAGAACACTATCACTGAGTACTCTCAAATGAGTACCCACATGCCAGGGTTTCAGTATTTTTTCAGGTTTTTTGCATCATTTTGTATTGGTCAAATTAGCCACCAGCAACATGAGGTTTAAACATTAATACAGCAGCTCTGTAACCCGCCTGACTAATTTGGTAGTATATGCCCATTGAAGGCAGTTTGTGGATGGAAAATATCCCTAGGAGAAATATTAGAAAATAATCTACAATACAGTTTCTCTTTCAAATATCATTCAATATCAAGCTCCATTCCTATATAATTTTCAAAAAGAGTTGTAGATCATGATACTGAATATTTGCATATGATTATTCCTGCCCAATCCACACACTAACATGCTTAATTCTCTACACATGGATTAGTAGATGGGTTGAGTACTAATATTGCTATATTCAGTATTGCAAGTTGGTATTATTATTTTACCTTTAGCACATAGCCTCAAGTTTTATAGTAATATATTGAACATTATCAATCAAGATTTAAGAATTGTCCATTGGCAATAAGAGTTGAGACTCAACTCAACTCCAATAAAAGTTGAGACTCTGAAACTACAAAGATGCCTTTTATAGTAGACTTTTATTGATCAATTAAAATAATTTTTGTTTTACATTTAAATGAGCTTAATCTGATTCGGTTGATTTTCTCATTTGTATTTTTTTTAAGTTTAAAGGAAGCTGTTTGTTTTTGTTAAAAGATAATATGAGATGCAGTAATTTCCAGACTATAAAACAAATGTATGTGCTTCCTTACATCTTGTAGTCACTCTCTTCTCTGCTTTAGATCTCACTGAAGAATTCTCCTTTGATCTTCCAGGAAGATGACACACTGCTGACAGCTGTCTATCTAGTATAATCTCTCTTTCCCTCCCCCTCTGTTTGTCTTTTTCTTTCTCTCCTTCCGTCCCTCTCTCTCTCTCTTTCTTTCTCTCTCTCTCCCCTCTCTCTTTTTCCTTGTCCTCTCTCTCTCTCTCCCTCCCTCCCTCCATCCCCCCTCCATTCCCCTCTCTCTCTCTCTCTCTCTCTCTCTCTCTCTCTCTCTCTCTCTCTCTCTCTCTCTCTCTCTCTCTCTCTCTCTCTCTCTCTCTCTCTCTCTCTCTCTTTCTCTCTCTCATTCTCTCTCTCTCTCTCTCTCTCTCTCTCTCTCTCTCTCTCTCTCTCTCTCTCTCTCTCTCTCTCTCTCTCTCTCTCTCTCTCTCTCTCTCTCTCTCTATCTATCTATCTATCTATCTATCTATCTATCTATCTCTCTCTCTCTCTCTCTCTCTATCTCTCTCTGCTCTTCTGTCCTGTCTCTCTCTCTCATTAAAGTTTTTGTAGGTCTACACTGGGTTAGTGATTTTTTCCAAATGTTTCGATGGTTCATAGATTTGATTTGTAATGAAATTTCTCCAACTGCTATAATACATGAAAATCGATGGGAGAGGAAGCGATGGCTTTAATCTGGGGCTTGAAAACTTTCATGAAGGAAATAGTTCAGCACCTTGAAGTAAATTCCTTAGAGTAAATGTCCCCAATTCTAGCAACAGGATGATTGCTGCCTTACTGATGAACGAAATCTGCCATGACTTATGAAGCAGTGCCAATAGTGACTGAAGCTATGTGTGTCTTCTTGGCCTATTTTTGTACTGCTATAACATATCTGGTGATATTAGCACAATGTGTACTTGTAAGTGTACCCTATGACCACCTGTATGCATTGACAATGTAGAAAAGTGTAAACATGTTACACACTGATCAAAAAGTGTATGTAAATATAATATTGTTGCCCTGTGTGCTAATATTTAATTGAATGAACTTGTGCATTAAGTGCACACACTATCTGTGCAAAATGTGTAGTGCATAGACATGTACATGAACATGTGTATAGACATGTGCACACCGTTTCAAAGTGTGTCAATGAATAATTATCAGTGTGTGCACATTTGCTCTCTGTGTATGTATAAGTGTATAAAATATATACACCTTGTACATGCACATCATTGTGAAAGTGTATACTCTGTATCGGGTGCATTTTTGAACATGTGCACATAGACGCAGTGTAAATGTGCAGTACTGTGAATGTGTATGAATTGACACCTTGTGCATCTACACATATATAAAATGTACACTTAATAGCATAATGTGTAGATGCATATTGTTGTGAATATGTATGAATTCACACATATAGAAGTGTATAAACATGTAAAAATCAGTGATACAACTTGTATCTGTATAAGTGTGTAAAAGGTGGCCAAGTGTACACAAATGTGCTGTACACAATGACACCATACATGCAAATATGCATGTGCATGTGTGCAAAATGCATGTGCATGTGAGCAATTTGGCCCTGTACCATATGAAGTGTAGAAATGTATGTCCGCTGATACCATGTGTTTTTGTACACATAATGTACACATGTATAGCCCCTATGTGTTCTAGCTCCTGTATAGATGGGTAGATCTTACTGAAAGTAGCCAAAGGATAATATATTATTGTACTTTTACCGGCTAGTTTGTATATAGATGTGTGAATGTGTGTGATATCAATATAATTGTGGAAAGGTCTATTGTAGTGCTAGCAACTAAATATTGTACCACAACTCCATTCAATAGCATCATATTCAGGGTATAAATAACGACCAATTGAGAAAAGCACAAAAATCCTGGATATCCCATAATGCAGCATTCTTGATATCCCAGAGTGCAGAATTCTGGATATCCCATAATGCACCATTCTGGATATCCCAGAATGCAGCATTCTTCATTATCTTTTTGAGACAGTATGAGTGCCATCTATGGAGTGTTTAGGAACTAATGTATCATGACATATATTTTGATTTAAAAAATCAATAGAATAGATGGATTTAGTCAAAAAAAAGTTTGTGTTAGATTGTTTTGTCGGAAGGACAACATTTTGGACTTTATGGAATTGCTGGTTAGTTGGGCCAGTGTTTTAACTTCCATTATCCATAAAGACAGCGAGCTAGCCAGCTGTTATTTTCACATTTTAAAGAGAGGATACATTTGCTTGCTTGGAATGTTTATTTTGTTAATTTTGGTTTTGTTATTTAATGATTAAACCAACTTTTCATATTTAGGTCCTGGTTTTTGAATAAAAAAGGACAGTCATTGCCTATCTTTATTGTAATTGCGTGGTAGCTAGAAAAATTAATCACTTGCAGTACACTGAGAAATATGAATTATCATCAAAAAGCATGATGTTTTTTATGGTCATATGTTTGCTTGTGATTATTAAGTTGATTTCGGAAGATAATTATATGAGCTTGTTCTTCCAATGAGGTACATTTTTACAAGGCTACTGTTTTAATCTTTCTTAGATAAGTTACTGATGCTTTTAGTTCACTATCTTTATCATTTCTTTCTAGATTTTATTTTGAAGATGACCACCTTGCAATGGTTAAAAAGCCTTTTGAACAATATCTCACCTTTTCAACATGTAACCCTTACCCTTCCAATGCTAAGCTACTTTTGTCCGAAGCACAGGAACACAAAGATCTTTGAAATCATCTAAACCCTGTCATGTTGGTACTCATTGGAAAGCTCTCGCTGAGTGCTTTCAGATGAGTACCCATTTGCTACGGTTTCAGTCATTTTCCAGGTTTTTTGCATTATTTTGTATAAGCCAAATTAGCCACCAGCAGCCTTAGGGTTAAAAAACCTTGATGTTCTGAAAACATACTTGGCTTCTGTATCTCAAGATCTAAGTAGATTCTCAAGCCTGATTGAGTACTGTTCTTCATGGAAATAAACTTTCCTTTTAAAAGTTCTTATGGATATTGGTAAATTTGAGTGAATCTAATGTTTTTTAAACACTTTTTCGTTATGGAATGATAGGGTACCTTAACACAACGAAGAGCACCCTGAGAATTGTAAAAAATTGAAAGTCTTCCTTGTGTTCTCTAGCAGTACTATGATAGTCCTGCCCACATGGTCCATATCTAGTCTTGTCTCCCTGTTTATGTATACCTCTATATATAGAGAACTGCATGTCCAGAATGATATTTATCACAACTTGGAGACAGCAGATTATTTTTTTGTCATGAAGTTATAAGCTTAAGCTGGTTTGTACATATCCGAAATGAAATGAAGTAATGTATGAAATATTCCTAAAATGTAATTCTAAATCTTTCACACAGGCATGTTTTGCCATTGATGCAGTTGTACAAACATCACAATGGTAAACATGTGCCATTGATGCAGTTGTTCACACATCACAATGATAAACATGTGGCATTGACGTGGTTGTACAAACATAACAATGGTAAATATGTGACATTGATGTAGTTGTGCCAACATCACAATGGTAAACATGCCGCATTGATATGGTTTTACAAACATCACAATGGTAAACATGGGGCATTGATGTGGGTGTACAAACATTACAATGGTAAACATGTGGCATTGATGTGGTTGTGCCAACATCACAATGGTAAACATGTGGCATTGGTGTGTTTCTACAAACATAACAATGGTAAACATGTGGCATTGATGTAGTTGTACAAACATAACAATGGTAAATATATGGCACTGATGTGGTTGTACAAACATCACACTGATGTGGTTGTACAAACATCACAATGGTAAACATGGGGCATTGATGTGGGTGTACAAACATTACAATGGTAAACATGTGGCATTGATGTAGTTGTACAAACATAACAATGGTAAACATGTGGCATTGATGTGTTTCTACAAACATCACAATGGTAAATATATGGCACTGATGTGGTTGTACAAACATCACAATGGTAAATATGTGGCATTGATGTAGTTGTGCCAACATCACAATGGTAAACATGCCGCATTGCAATGGTTTTGCAAACATCACAATGGTAAACATGGGGCATTGATGTGGGTGTACAAACATTACAATGGTAAACATGTGACATTGATGTGGTTTTGGAAACATCATTATGGTAAGCTTGACGTTGATGTGGTTTTGGAAACATCATAATGGTAAACATGTGGGATTGATGTGGTTTTCCAAACATCACAATGGTAAACATGGGGCATTGATGTATTTGTACAAACATAACAATGGTAAACATGTGGCGTTGATATGGTTGTACAAACATCACAATGGTAAACATGTGGCATTGGTGTGGTTGTAAAAACCTTACAATTGTAAATGCAACTCGCCAACCGTAACAGGTTGTTTGTGGCTATAACATAGTGAGTGGCTAAAGACAGCATGTTCAAATGAGGGATTTACTTCACATTTAACTCCTAATTAGTATAAGTATCAAAGACTATCTCAGGTAATAATATCAATCTTTTCCTTCAAGCTCTGTTTGAATGAGTCCTGGTAAAAATGCTGGGATGTATAAATCTAAAATTATTTATTTGAACCGGTTCGATTTCTTCTATGAATTCTTTTATAAATCTCTTCAAACAGACACTGTCAGAGTACTGGGCTCTGAATAAGGTTGGATCCAAGACCATGAAAGAACTAATATTTATATACATACATATATATATATATATATATATATATATATATATATATATATATATATATATATATATATATATATATATATATATATATATATATATATATATATATATATATTTATATATTTATATATATATATATATGCCTCTTGCTGAAGCTTTGTAGAATAGTATATGCCCAAATATGGATCTATGTGCCTGGAATATGCAAATGAGCAGTGTCGCTGGGGTGGATGTAGATGTGATGGGGTGTACATTAGAAGTAGAGGAGTAGAGTCGTCTCTCCCGCTGCAGGGAGACGGAGACAAAGAGTCTATTGTGTTATCCACACTCCAGGGGCTGATGATGATGATGATGATGATGAGAAATCATATAAAGTTTGTACAATAAAATGCTATATTTTCAGTCAAAGTCAGAAACAGTGTATGTTGTTTTTTCTCTTTCCCTTAAAGTGTTTTGTCTTCAGTAATGCTGAAAGTAGGAGATGTGTTTGTTTGGCCTGCAAGGACTCTTTTAGAGCAAAAAAAAAGAGTATATATAATCCCATGTCATAAAATCGTTTTATTCGTGTTCGTTCAAAATATAGCAATTTGCTACAAGGTGCGAATAATTTTTGGAGTAACCCATTTCCATGGGAAACAAATTGTTTTGTTTGTACGCATGCTGTACGCGTGGGAATCCGGAACTTCCGCGCCTGCGCATTATCAAAGGTAACTCAGTGTCATGGGTTACGAGAACTCGCGCCAGCCCTGCCTCATGCACGCGTAGTGTGATTGACAAGGCTACACGAGCGAGGCAGTGATTAATAGCTATTTGCCAAGCAAAAAAAAAAAATTAATATTTTTTTTTGTGAACGAGGATTTTTAGATTTTCGGATTTCGAAGGGTAATTTGAAAAAATCAGTGGTCCTAATAGGCTTCTATTTATATATATATATATATATATATATATATATATATATATATATATATATATTGGTATTGTACCCTTTCCACCAATAATGCTCAAAATTGCAATACAAAAAAAGTCAGAACCACCTTTCTTCCATGTACAGTGAACAAATTTTTATTCATTCAAAAATATATTTTGAAAATATATACATCATACATTCGCTGATAGGTATCTAAAATGAACGCAATTGTATTTGGGATTGCACAGAAAGAACTGATCAGCACACCTTGTATACACAGAGTTCCTACTTGCTCAAATCACAGAATGAAAGTATGAGGCTTTGGTCCATTTCAATAACGATAAGAATGTTCAAAAATACTTTCACCAGTGTTCAAATGGCAGTGTTTTGACTTGGCAGGAACCATACATAGTAAGTTTGAAAATATGAAATGGACAAATTTAACCCTGCTGATGCTGACTGACAAGGTTAAGTGCATGTTCAGGATACAGCTTTGCAAAGTTTGCTACTGAATAATTTTCCTTCTGGGCACCCCTTCCAGTAGTACACAGGTTAAATAGATAGTGTATGTATAGTTGTATACATAACAGAAACAGATCTATATCCAATAAGCCTCATATCATAGAATGTAAAATCACTCACTCTTCAACTGATTTGGTTTTAGTCTACTAGTGTTACAATCAAGGCCTGAAATATAATTTCATCACAACAATTTCTAATAATTTTTGCACATCCATAAGGATTCTTTGAATAGACTTAAGTAGTAAAGTGGATCGGGTCAACGTTTCTCAGTTTCTCATTCAATTTTTATACATCCATAAGGGTTTTCTGTATTTATAATACTTCTGAATATAAGTTAGTAATAAGGTGGGTCTGATCAAAATTTCCTGTTTTAAATACTTATCAAATACATTTCTATCTTGAGGATACCCAAAATCGTCTAGCCATTATGAGGCACTACAGGCATTAAGGACTTAACCCTTGTCATGCTAAAAGTTCTTCTCCAACAGGTAACTGATATTGTAAAGAGACATCAAAATTCTTAATGAATGTATTCTAATTGTTTTTCGGAAATAAGTTATCCCCAAAATACTGCACCCTTCCTTATTAACTCTTCCAATGCTGAGACTACTTTCGTCCAAAGCACAAGGAGGCAAAGATTTTTGAAAACCATCTAAACCCTGTTATGTTGGTATTCATTGGATAGGTCTTAACGAGTAATCAGATGAGTACCCATATGCCAGGGTTTCGATCATTTTTGAGGTTTTTTGCCTCATTTTGTATTGGCCAAATTAGCCACCAGCAGCATAAGGGTTAAGAAGAAAACGAGAAAAAGTACAAACAAAAACTATCATATTTAAAATTAGTATTAATAGTACTATTAGATTCTCAATTTCGGGACTAAAGGATGGGTCTGGGATACTTCAGTTAAGCCCAAAATATTTTGTTCACTATGGATTGTATTTACCCCGGATGTCTGAGCACTGTGGGTAGTAAAAGGTTAATGTACACATCTAAAAAGCAATCTACTATTTCACACCCTATATTTTATAATACAACTTGTACAATTTTTCAAATCCATAATTTTGCTCACCCAACACAGATTTCGTTTTTATTCTCTCCTCAGAGATAAACTAGAGTTGCCCTGGATGTAGTATCAAGAAGCAGATATTAGTGGCAGCATCTGACTAGTCTGCCTCAAACCTTAACCCATTAATGCTCACAGAGGCAAAAAACAGCCTGACAATTTTGATGAAATATTTCAAGGGAATGCATAACTGGGAAAATATTTGAAGAACAAATGTGGCAAAAATGTATTCAATTTATTTTCAAAAGTATTTTAAATCCAGAGGACAATTTATGGAGGAATTCTTATGCATTAATGGGTTAACATGCAGGGAACAGCTCAAAACTATTTCTGTACATCCGTCTAGATTTGTTAAAGGCACCATTCTTAGCTGTTTTATATCCATGCAGTAAGTCATGGGTGACTTACCCCACGTCAATATTTCACTAATTTATGCGGTACTCCAATGTTGTCATCAAAAGTAACATGACATACAGACAAAATGTGAGTGAAACTGATGATGGGTCAATACATTTGTATATTGTTTAATTTTAGGGAGGTATGTCATCAAAGTTTAAAAGTATTTAAAAAAAAATTCATTTTATCAAAATTGCTACTGATCCAAACACAGTATTCCACACTAAATTAATGTTTAAACAGAAACAAACTTGGGCATCGCTTTTCAACAACTTCTTACCATCAGTAACTAAGTTTCACATATAATTATACAGTACATCACATACGTTCTAACATTTTCCCACAATGGAATGGTTGTATCATAGAAATGAACAGAAAATACCATGTCCAAGCAACAATGAAAAATCCTAAAATCTGTCAAACATCATTTTTTCTGTTCACATCGCAAGAGGTATATTGAGCAGGCTGCACCGACCGCCATCTTGGGATTGACCGCTTGTCTGTCGTTGTCCACACAGAAAACGGCCTGAGGAAGGTCAATCAGCTGACCAGTGGTCTGGAGGAAAGAGTGAAATACATGTAAATAAGATTTTTTTGAATTAAAAAAAAAAAAGGGTTCACCACCCTAATTTTAAGGGTGGCCCAGTCACACAAGGAGAGCTTTTTTGTATTATGCAGACGACACAGATAGCATGATTGATGAAATGAAATGAATATGAAACTCATCAAAGTAATCACTCCCAGTAATTGGGCAACAGACAATTAATAAAAGAGTAAGAAATGAAGCTTTTTGGTGGTTGCCCTAGTTTATAGAGGAATCGAACCCCTACTCGCCCCGGCCTGGGATTGAACTCTGGACCCCATGCCTCCCAGCACTCAGGCCGGCAATCTTGCCACTGTGCCATATGTAAATAAGATGTTGATCATGTTCAACTATTCTAATGCTAAGGCTACTTTCGTCCAAAGCACAACGATGCAAAGATTTTTGAAAAACATTTCAACCCTGTCATGTTATTATTAATTGGATAGCACTCGCTGAGTACTCATGTACCAGGGTTTCAATAGATTTTATTTGCATCATTTTGTATTGGTCAAATAAGCCATCAGGTCAGAAGTTAGATGAAAAGATAAAACTGAAATAGTCATATTGCAATATTTTAAATAATGAATTTGCATCAAAGCTGGCAATACCACAGATAACACATACACCTATTAGGTATGCAACAGTTTATGTTATAAGTTCAAGAAAACATGTCTATATTATCATTTTAAACTATCATACAATTACAATTTTAACTTATCATAGATAGTTATGAGTTTTGCCTTTTGTATAAATCTCATAAACTTTTTGACTAGATTCCTGTATACATGGCATTTAAGCATTGGACTTAACCCTTCCAATGCCACACATGCATATATGCGTTTGTGGTAACATAACCTAGAGATAATCAAATTCATTTAAAGAGGAGCCTAACTCGCCAATGTAAAAAACTCATAACTTGAAAATAGGGCAATTCGCTGCCAGAATGTATTTAGTGCTCCATTGAAGGTTCATTTTGCTAATTGTCACATGTCTATGATAGACCAAGATCTTATAAGATTGCCAACTATATGCAACCTTGTACTGGATTTTGACCAATAATCCCATAACAATTTGAGATCAAACATGTGTGGGGAAAATTACGGTTTGGACACACAAGGGGTTAAATACTGGCCTGTATGAAGGCACATGATTGACTCTGATTGAATATAAGAGCAAACAACTACTGTATACTGTGTAAATCTTCCACATCTAAAGTAATGCGCTCGTAGGCAGTTGCCTTTGATGCGCAGTTCAATTTTCAGATACAGGTGCTGAATAGCAAGCTATCATGTCGGCTTGTAGTACAATACTAGTACAGGGATCGGATTCCAAATATTGGTGCTAATTAAGTTTAATAAATGCGGACTCCAGGGGTGCGCCAAGTACACAGTAATTAAACTGCTGCAATCACCATACTGTAATGTATATTATTTACTTACATTCAGTGTTCCTCTGTCTATAACTCTTGCCATATTCTGGTCACAACCTCCACATAATATACTGTCCTTGCCTAGCCACTGGGCACAGTATAACTACAATAGAAACATACAATAATTATTGTTATAAAGACAATAGAAACATATGATTCTCTTGTTATAACTACAAAAGAAACATATACTGTTATTATCAATGAAATGGGGACATATACACTCTATTGTGAAAACTACAATAGGAACATATAGTTTTTTGTTTTTAAAGAATTTTTGGTTTATTCTGGACTTGCCAACTGTGGCCATTGTGTATACATACTACCTGAGTCGATTTCTCGCAGATGAGAAATTTACATCATAATTGTATTTGTTAGTGAACCTCATATCTATCGCAGTATATATTTTATGAGGAATTTATTTTGCTGATAGTTTAACAGTAAAAGAATTGTATCACTTTAAAATACTGTGACAAAATAAATATAGTTGAATAATGAAATGAGTTTTGGAGAAGGTTGCTCTACAATTTGTTTTTAAATAATTCATTTCTGAGGTGACCCAAAATGGCCCAAGTGTTTGAAGATGGCTCTATGAAAATATATTTTTCAAAATATGCATACAAACAAGAGATGTTCATCAGAACTCAAACACAAGCTCCCTACCAAATATTTTGTGAAATAATATTTAACATACAAGATATTTTAACCCTTCAAATGCTGAGGCTACTTTCGTCCTAAGTGCAAGTACGCAAAGAATTTTGAAAAAACATCTAAACCCTATCACGTTGGTATTCTTTGGAAAACTCTTGCTGAGTACTCTCAGAGGAGTACCCATGTGCCAGGGTTTCAGTCATTTTTCAGGTTTTTTGCATCATTTAGTATTGGCCAAATTAGCCACCAGCAGCATAAGACTTTCAAAATTCATTACATATGATATCTTACTTGACTGGAATGTAAGGCCTCCTCTGGTATATCCTTGATCTTCGTCCCGTTTGCAAAGTCCCAAATCTAAAGTACAATCAGAAAAGCTAAATTAAGGCAAAATATAATTACATTAATGCATATATGGGGTTAAAAGAATAACGTTAAAGTACAATTACACCATGAATAAAACATGGGCCCAAATAGTTTCTTAGGTTGTACTCTACTCAACAGGAAGTGGGTGTCTGGGAGCAGCCATATTTAGCAGCTCCTGGAGATTTCGTACCTAAGAGACGTACTTCACAACCAAGGGAGTGCAACTTCAACAACATAACATAATGTAAACTCCAAAACACTGAATAATGCTGTGAACTATTTTGAAACGGTAAAAAACATTTGTAACTTGATCTTGACTTTCACCGAACAAGATCAGTGAAAATCTCCACTAAGTCGCTAACATTTCATGAAAATGTCTTACCTGTAAGGTGTGTTCCTTTCTCCAGGATCCAGTGATGATATGGTTGTGGACAGGATCGATATCTAAGGCATCACCACAGATATGGGGACCATATATCTTCCTGATGAATAAACAGTAAAACATAAACAATATAACAGTGTGAGGTAAGCGGTGATGGCACTATGTTCTTAACCCTCATATGCTACTGGTGGCTAATATGGCCAATACAAAATGATGCAAAAAAACTGAAAAATGACTGAAACCCTGGCACATGGGTACTCATCTGAGAGTACTCAGCAAGAGCTTTCCAATGAATACCAACATGACAGGGTTTAGAAGGTTTTTTTCTTAAATCTTTGCGTTCTTGTACTTTGGACAAAAGAAGTCTCAACATTGGAAGGGTTGAACTGATTGCATCTGTAGTGTATGTTGTAAAAATTTCATAGATATAATCACCAAAGAAAGGAAATTATTCAAAAATATTGAAGAGGGACAGTTTAACTCAACATAAATAACAGCTTTCTTTCGATTTTCTTCTTAAAATATTGCTTTGTTATCAAGATAATTATTAAAAAAAAAATTTCAAATGTTTACTTTCTCTTAATAGAATCTGAGAAGAGTCCAGTCCACCTCAAATCTCTCATTTATTATTTTTCTCTAAAGTTTTAACTTTTTAGATTTTATTGCAATACATTATTAATGCAGGTATTCTTAAATCGTTCATTAACTTATTATGACAAAAGAAGAGGATTACATCTTACCTGATTGAATGCTTTTCCCTCGTATCCCAGAACTAAAATATGATGAAACATTTACTCAGAATTATTTATGAACAGAAAAAATAATTTCACTTTAAAATAGAACATAAGGTGGATTTGCAATGATCACTTCTACAAACCAAACCTTATGAGTATGGCTGTATACCATTAAGAGGTACCAGTATTGGTACCGGTATTGTTTCAAAAAGTACTGTATTGCACCTTAAACGATACTAACAACTGCAAAGTTATCATTCATTAGGATTGTCCAGTATCCTAAACATGACTATTTAAGGCAAAATCTATATGGTAATAATGCAATAAAGTGCCGTTAATAGTACTGTTAATATACCATAAAGTTTGATTGATACTGTACCATTTCGCTCTTAAAGGTATTCATACCTACTTATGAGCAATATATTCTTTAATATGTAGTAACATAATCTGCAAGAAAGTTTATTTTGAAAAATGTAGAAAGGGTATGTTGTTTTCTGCCAAAATCAGTGAAGCAGTCCTTTTCTAATGTGTGGTACCCTAAATTCTCCGTAATTTTGGACACTTTTTAACAATGACAATTTTTTATGGGTTGAGGGTGGCCCATGTTTTCTGAAAATACAGCCAAAGCAGAGAAATAGGGGCACAGATTTCCCTTAATGACGACCAGCGATAGACACCAAGGGTGGCCCAGATTTTCCTTAAATTATTTTGCACGATAATTAATGTAGCCCAAATTCTTAGGGTGGTCTAAATTTTGGAGATTTTATGGTATATGTTGCATATATCTAAAATGTATGTCGAACAGATTGAGCTGGCATCTTCACAACCAATTGCTCGAGTTTTCGATTGATCGTCCGATTACTACATGTAAGTGGGCGTCTCTTTTCTTTGCTGATTTCTTCACTTACCTGTAGTGTTGTAACGATCAATCGCCAAGTCGAGCAATCAGTCGGACTGGGCCGAAATTCCGATCAATCGACCGGCTAAATGGACAATCGATTTTTCACGGTTATTGCTTGTCCACTTCTGTGTGGCATGTGCGGCACATGGCCACATACGAGCACAACAAAACAGTCAAACAAAGAAGTTAAACTAAACCGCTCATATCTTCTGCACCATTCTTGACTCTTGAACTTCTTCCTGATGTTTCCTTACACCAGTACTGTGCAGTTCTGGTGTTAGGAAACATCATGAAACAGCAGGCAATTTGGGGAAGAAATAATCGTTCAAAGTCGATTAATCGTTCGCGAATTTGAACGATTAATCGATCCTAATTTTTTTAACGATTCCCATCACTACCTACCTGCAGTGTGTCGTCCCAGCCTCCAGATACAAAGATATTGGGCTGAACGGGGTGGAACTGTAAGGCAAATACTCGAAGACGATGGCCATTCATGACATCCTTAGAATCACTGAAATGAAAGTTTCACACCTTGGTCAATATTTCCATATTCTTAAAAATAAATGAATGAAAGATCCACTGGATGAATGTTGATGAGATGACCTGAAATGAAATGTTCTACTAAATATGTAATTTTGGTATTAAAAAAAGTGGACGGATATAAAATATAATTTTTGTAAATATGCCTTTGTAACGTTCCAAAAACCAGACCAGATCAAGAATGTGACTGGATTATATTGAAGGACCCTCATGGAAGCAACACAAATCATACAATACAATTGTATACAATTCTAGTCAAGGGTATATTGAACTATTGTCATCATCAACATCATGATTATCATCTTCGTACCTGGATTAGACCTGCCCAGATGGCCTTGTGGTCATTGACACCGACTGCTAGCTGTCTCTCACCACTGCCCAGGTTCGAATACCGGCCAGGGCAAGTGAGAAAGTTGCCAGTAACCGCCAGGCGGTGGATTTCACCGGGTACTCTGGTAATTACTCCATGACGAAGTAGCCATAATATGGCAGAAAAAGTGTCAAAATCAAAGTTGTACCTGGGTTCACATTTGCGTATGAGTTGTTTTGTTTTCTCATCGTAGACGTGGATGCCGGGGTCGGAGCCCGAGGTGAGGAACATGGAGCCGGCGGGGTCGATGGCGGAGGCAAGAGTCTGGCGCTGCTCATCGATGGTGTGCAGGCATGAGCCGGACGTGTAGTGCCAGAACTTGATGAAACCTGATGCATCTGTAAGCAGAAGAACACATATCAAATCACAGACCCAACAGTTTAGCATATTAATCCGAACGACCGTACAGACCCCTATTAACCGCACCCTTATTTTCAGAACAATGTTGGAAGGGGAAAGCCAGAGGACATCATTTTCTGGCCTTCTGAACCTTACCCCTTTCCGTGTACCGCATTCGCCCGATTAAGCGCAAGGCGCGGGTAGAGGTTGGGAAAATTTTCTGTAGAAGAGATGTTGGTAATCTTCCGTTTTACCACACACTTCAATGATTGCCTGTCGGAGCGTATTGGCCGTTATTGCACCCCCTCTAACCGTGAAAAATAGGGGGGTGCGCTTATTCGGGACCGTGCGCTTAATCAAGCGAATACAGTACCTTTACATGTGGTATTGGTACAGACTTTTCCAGAGCTTGAGCACTTGGCACTCTCAGTCTTCCACCATTTCAGTCAGTCCTTGGTGCTCAAGTGTCCAATTCCAAATGGCGTAACAAAAGACAAAAGAGCGCAAATTAGCGTCCAAGCTCTGGGCGGCCAATGTTGCCACACATTTATTTTCGTGCAGTCAATAACAATACAATTAAATCAAACCTGCTTGATTAAGCCCATGTACAACAAGCTCCTGTGCCCATTGGGCACTTTTTCATTCCCCATGGTTGTCCAATGTATGCACCTTAAATTCTCAGAAATTTTGACAACCCGAAGAATTTGGACCACTATTATTATTGTGTAATATAATTATTGGGAAATCTGGGCCGCCCCTTGATCTATCACTGGTCGCTGTTAAGGGAAATTTAAGGGAAATCTGTGCCACTATTACTCTGCTTGATATGTCAGTATTTTCAGAAAACAACGGCTTCCCTCAACCTATAAAAATCTTAATTATTATAAAGTGTCCCAAATTACCAATAATTTATGGTAGGTACCAGTCATTATCACCTGCTCTGATGTGTATTTCTCTATGCCGATTGGTCAATCGGTGTTAGACCTGGAGCCGTCCACACTTTGTTGATTCAATATTGAACGACAGAATTCAATATCGAATGGCAGAATTCAATACCACCACTTGAACCACCGTTTTAATTGATATTACCACTTGGCCATTAATATGTCCCCTAGATATCACCTGAGCCTCGTTCTGGCCTCCACAAAGTTATTTAAAAAATTTATGAGATGCATTTTTTCTTTTTTCTTAGCATGAAAGAGCAGGTGATAAATTCGTTACACCCTCTTTGAAAGTGTAGTCTGGCCTGCCATCCACCCTCAGTCGTCCGCCTCGTGGGATATGGATGACTTTGTGTGGATATCTGGCCAACCGCACTTTCCAACATGGTGTAACTAATAGTACAGTACTCACAAGAGGCCTGTAGTATGTGTTTGTGCTCCTCTGGTGCGTCCTCGGCTACAGGGGGGAAGTGGATACTGGTACACGGCAGGTGCGACTGCAGGATGTCTGGGTCCGACAGGCTGAAGAAGCAATGACCATTTTCCATGTTATAGATCTACAAAAAATAAAATAAACAACATTGATAAACATGGATCTAGCATTTGATACTGTTAAGAGGTACGGATATGTTTACCGGTATCATTTCAAAAAGTACCATACCGTTTCATTCCTTAAAGGTACTCTTAACGATACTAACCACCATGAAGTTATCATTTATTAGGGATTGGCCAAGTTCCTAAACATGACTATTCGCAACAAAATTTATAAGGTAATTATGCAAGTACCATTAGCAGTATCGTTAGAGTACTGTACTGTTTCATTGGTACCGATACCATACTCTACGGTATGGCTTTGCTCTTAAAGGTATCCATTCATACATGGAAGCACAAATTAACTATTCACTGACCCATTTATGCCTGTAGCAACCCCCCAAAAACTATTTTAATTAAACCTTTCTCATCAGAGAACCTCTTGGAAAACATCTATAGGAACATCAATCAGAATAAATGCAACAAATTTTCTTCAAATTCACTTGAAATCATGGTTTATTGCAAACATGTTTGCATTTGTAATGCATTTTGTATCAAGCCATGCATTTGCATTTGTTTTGTATTGTTGCATCTGAAAACTGCAAAACACTGATTGTAACAATTTAATTTTTCATGTTCCCCATTGAATGAAATATATAAATCTGTTAGATCAAGTAATAATCAAATCGAAACATTAAGAAGACTGGTAGGTTTGAGTGAAACAGCTTGTTGCATATTGCATAAACAGGGGAGAGAGATTTCAGAGTGGTAGTAATCCAAAATATCCAAAAAAATTGCAAAATAAAATTGCAAAAAAAATATGCAAAAACATGAGCAGAAATGAATAGAGGAGAATGCATTATAATACCGGATATTGGCCACAATGATAAATAATCTATGGCACTTAATGCACATAGCGATAGAGCCAGGGCCAGATAAGTCACCTATCAGCACTTAATACAATGCACTCATCTGATTGGTCATTAATTATTGATAAATATGCGATGGAGAATGGGCATTATTTTTTCGCCTGTGAGACCCTTACAGGGAAAGTGCTTTAAGGGTTTATCGAGACTATCCTATCATATTACATCAGAGATATGTACCCAATATTAGCAGTTCCGGGTTGAGAAAATGTTTTCAATGGAAAAGCTTTAACCCCTCTATAACCCATTCATACCCGTATCAGCCAAAATTGCTACTAGTCAAGTAGATCTCCAGGTATGAAAGGGTTAAACCCCAAAATCATCGTGATAGTCTGATAACAACATCCCCAAACATAGTGCAACTTTTCACCAATGACATTGGGTGAGATTATAAAAGATTGATGATTCAACCCTTATGCTGCTGTTGGCTTATTTGGCCAATACAAAATTATGCAAAAAATCTGGAAAATGACTAAAACCTTAATACATGGGTACTCGACTTAGAGTACCAAGTGAAAGCTATCCAATGAATACCAACATGACAAGGTTTAGATGGTTTTCAAAAATATTTGCGACCTTGTTCTTTGGACGAAAGTAGCCTTAGCATTGGTAGGATTAAAAACAAAAACAAATAGATAATCTATCTGGTCTCTTTCTTTCTTATAAGTATTTGCTCGAACCACACAAAGCAAAAATGAGGCTATCTCTATATTTGAGTGATCAGGGGTATTGCCACTGAATTCTGGCTGTTTCATACCTCTGCAGGGCAAAAGAAAATGACAATAAAAATATGTAGGTCCTGATTCAGCAGGAAATCTAGTATTTATGTTGGTTTTGCACATTTCTCATTCAAACACAACGCAAAGATGTTCTGGTCACAAAGATATTACCAAAATAGTCAGGGCGTTTGGGTTGCTGCAAGCTCAAATGGGTTAAGAATTGTTCAACTTTCAAGTCTCAGGGTAGCCGTACACAGTTGCTTTCAACATATCTAACATAATCAATTTTCTGATTATCGCCAAATAAACCAGGTTTTTTAAGACTTTATTTAATTGTTTAAATATTATAAAGAGTTTTATAGAAAATAGATGTAACTATATCATTGCAATTCAGACTAATTTGTCTCAGAATGATTGCCAAAAACTAAAAAGAACTGAAATATATAAACACAATCTTACACTTTGCTTATATCCTCTGCTTATATAGGCTCTGAAATTTCAAGGCATATACATGTATTTGTATATATGCCAAAGATATAAAGAATATGATATGTTTAATATCTATTCATCTACCCCTTCCTCAAACAGTTAAAATACATATTCAAGACAATACCCCCTCTGAGACACATGGCTATGTTTGCTCTTGAACTATGTGAAAACACTGACTACTCCACTAAGGTCACCGAGAAACGCAGACTAATAATACCAATACACACTCTACACACTCTCAGATTATTACTCTATTTATTGCAGGAAATCTGCTCAATCAGCGTCTTTGTTCAAAGGCCATTGAAAGTCTTTATATTGCCTCTCGTCTGTAATTATAGCCTGGCGTGCTTGCCGTGGTGCATAGCGTGCAGGCCTGCGAGTTCTCTCCCCCCTCAGACTGTCATAAACTATTCCCTAGTAACAGTCGCATGTATTATTCACCAGCGCTAATCTGCACGCAACACGGCCTGTCTACGACTTAGATCCTAGGAAACCATCCACAGTTTGCCACTCTCCTAGCTTTAATATACAGGTGTAGTAATGATTATTGATATCGGGTCTTCATCCCACAGTGGGGCTGAGTTCAACAAAGCAGATTAAGTCCCGGAGTCCCAAACTATATGTTTTAATAAGCCCTGATGGCTATTTGGTCTAAGGCATTGCCACTGACTGCTAGCTGTCTGCCTGAGTTAGAATTCCCAGGGACCTGATATTGTTAGATTTATCACAGTCAGCTTTGGAAATTTTACTAATAAATAGCAAACTGCTCACATACAGAGATGTCCAGGTAGCAATGAATTAAGTCAATTTTCAATCAATTTCATTTACATATACTTTAAATCTGAACTGATATGATACAATACTTATCTTTTTTGATGTAGTACTTTTTTTCATTCAATATTGGTATTTGGTATTGTATCAAGTACCGGTACCAGGGCTTGAAATTAAGTTTGTTTCTAGGGAGCCCAATTGCATCTTCAAAAGCCACCTGGAGGTGTTGTGTATAGAAACCAGTACATCTTTGGGCTCCCTGCAGAAATTTGAGGGAGCCGCAGGAGAATTTGAAATGGAGCTGGCTGGGCTCCTGGCAACCCCTAATTTTGACTCCTTGGTACATTTCTCAACTGTTGAATAGATTAGTACCATGAGGGATAGGGTCGTGTAGGATTTCCTCCCGAATGCATTCAATTAATGAAGCCTCCTCACACGTTGCCGAGAGACGTACATCAAGTCCGAAGACGCACATTTCATTTTTGATTGCATGATGGAGATTTATCACTCACCATATGTACATGCACGGGGTACATAGAATCACAGTTATGGCAATTTGCGGCATGTGTGCACTGCAGTTGGTGCTCAAGAGAGTTAATTGACAAGCTTCTGTCCTGATAAAGCATATTGAGTTGAATATATAAATTAACCCTTATGCTGGTGGCAGCTTATTTGGCCAATACAAAATGATGCAAGAGACAAAATTACTGAAATCCTGGCATATGGGTACTCAATTTAGAGTACTCAGTGAGAGCTATCTAATGGATACCAACATGGCAGGGATTAGATGGTTTTCAAAAATCTCAGTGTCCTTGTGCTTTGGACAAAAGTAGCCTCAGCATTGGAAGGGTTAACCCATTTATGCCAGGAGATATCCTTGACAAATGTGGTCTGGACTTTAGATACTTTAGAAAATAGCTTCGGAATTAATCATAAATTTACAAAATAATAATTTACAAAATATCTGAAAATGCATGGATTTTTTTCTGAAAATTGCTTTTGTTAGAGAAATATATCACAAAAGTAGTCAGGCTGACTATTTTTGTGATATCTCACTCAAGCGGTTTTGGGCACTACAGACATGAATGGGTTAAGCCTTTAAGAGTCATTGATATTGATGAAAAAAAAATAATAACACCTGTATATGTATGGACTCAATACTGAAAAAAGTGTCAGGTAGGCTATTTCTGCGATTTTGTTTTTTCTCTATTTACAAGACTAACCTGTAACATTATATGACATCATTAAAAATTGATGGTTGGAAACATTTGATTTTACATCTAAAATAAAACTTGTTAAGAAGGAACATTGACTGGAAGACTAATAGTGGTCTCTAAAGACAGCAGCCTTCAATACAAAGTTTGATATGGAGTATTTTCTCCCCGAGGGACCATTTGGACTGATCCTTATGGATATGTTATCTCTATGGATATGTTATGGATATGTTATCTCTATGGATATGTAATGGATTGTTACCTCTATGGATATGTTAGGGTTATATCCAAGCTATTAGTGAAATTTTGGTAATCAACACAAATCCATATTAACGATAGAAAATCAGACAGTCCCCAGACACTAATAACATTCACTTTGACACTACTAACATAAAGAAATACTTTCTGTCATGCACCAGCCATATTTAGTTTAGCTGTTAAAACTGAGAGCTGTTAATGATGATGATAATTATTAAGAGGAAGTCAGATCCTGTGCAGAGATGAGACACAGCAAATAGTCACAAGCAGACTTGGTGTGCAATACGCTATCTAGACCACTCAGCTCTGGGGCAAGCCCTGTCTCATTTTACTGAGCACCGAGACAACCTTTTTTATCTTTGGAATTTTTTTGTTATAGATAATATACATATTTATGATATAGCACTAAGATTTTGAGCACATGATGTACTGTAAATCACTTAAATATGGCGTGAACATTATATAGCGTAATTACGGTACTGCCCTGGATAGCGTGATCTAAGTATAGCGGTAAACGGGAACAGCAGCAGCGAGTTCAATCAAGAATTTAATAAAGACGGGGATTTTACAATAGCGCATATGGGCAGAGCGCTAATATCGCTATCTTATTGTTCCCGCTATACTTAAGTGATTTACAGTATGTAAATCTCTAACTCCCACTCTGAAGGTCAAAATATAACAATTGCAATTTGCGTGTGGTGTATGTCTAAATAAGTCAATACCATGTTATGCAATGGTAAGATAGGAGCCTCAGGTTCCATGCTGTTATATAACAGTATTAAATGGACCCCTGAGAGGAAGCACCAGGTCACTGAACCTATAAAACATGTGTGGCTGAATAATTACCAGTACATTATCTAGAAAACTTTATCTAGGATTAGACCTAATAGATGAGGCCTTAGATGCGTTGTGTAACTCTGGAGTAAGCTAGGTGAACCAATGCTCCAAAGCACAACATCAAATGGCAGCCCTCTTGAGGAGCAAAGCAGCCTAGGAGAGTTTGCAGCCAACTTTAGGCCTTTTTATGTTAACCCCTTAACACCCAGAGTGGCCAAAACGGGCCTGATGATTTAGGAAATATCTTTTTAACAAAAATGATTTTTTGGAATTTTTTTGATGGATAAATGTTAATAAGAAGCCAAACAACAAAGGGTTAAAAGCAGGGGAAGGGGGGCATTTCCTATCACTTACACTGTCAGACAAGTTCCTATCCTTGGTGACCACAAAGGGACGTAAAACATGTGGTACTGAGTAGAGATATAAATGTATGACAGTCTAAATTCTAGGTCACCACGAGTCAGGATGTCATTTTGATTCCTAAACACCAGATTTTTGTCAAAATGACACCCACTTAAAATTGTATTTAGATGTAAGATTTTCTGTATTTGTTGAGTCAAAGGAAATATTCCGAAACTTTCACTTGTACAAAACAAGTCACACATTAAATGATGTAAAGAAAGACACTTTGTCTTGCTATATAAGGTTGGCATGTTCATTCTTGTAAATTGGGTAACTGACTTTTGACCCCTCAAATTTCATGAATCCATAGTTTTGAACTCATGTTTCCAAACCCTGGGTAAGGCCCTGGCCAGCTAGCACACTGAGTTGTTCCGTATTTACCTTGATATATCCATCTGAGAGACCCACAGCGAGAACGGCGCCATCTGGGCTAAAACGACAGCACATGACATCATGCTGACACTCTCTGAAAAACAGCAAGAAAACATGCACAGTTTAGAGATGAGGACTAGAATATAAACCATCAGGGCTGAAATGACAGCACATCACATTGTGCTGACACTCTGAAAAACACCAAAAAAACAGTTTAGGTCCAAAAATCAAACCTAAAAGTATCTGGAAAACAGTAAAAACAGTCACAGTTTAGATATGAGGACCACATCATGTCATGCTGACACTCTCTGAAAGCAGCAAAAAGCACGCACAGTTTAGATATGACGACCAGAAATGAAACCAAAAATTATCAGAAAAACAGAAAAAAACATCACGGTTTTAAGATATGATGACCAGATATCAAACAAAAAATTATCTGAAGCTAGTATTATAATACTAATTTTGTTTTTGAAAGGAAAGAACTGAAAAAAACAAACAGAAAAAAACACTTACCAAATAATTATGGTGGCCTGAATTCTTAGGGTGGTCTAAATTTCTAAGAATTTACAGTACATCAAAAAACAATAAACCAAAGTGTCAACCACCATTGATGGTGCATGTCTGGTTATACAAATGATAAACTTAGATTTTCAGTAAAAATGACAAGAGGGTGTCTTGATAAAAACTCAATACCAAAAGCTGAAAAGAATTTTTTTTTTGTTTCAATCAATATATACCATTTCGTTCAATTTTAGAAAGATGACCCTCATTAAATTTCATCATCATTAACAATATATTATCACCGGTATTATTTAAAGTACACCTATCACAAAAACCTTGAATGGCCAAAAGCAGAAAGGTGCAGTTCTCCTACTGCTCAGAATCTTGATATTAATGTTTTCATTTTTCATTTGGTATTAGACGTTAACAGTATTGATTTTTATTGATGCTTGGGCGAGCGGAAATTCCCACGGCAGCAGAAGTTGGCCTTTCAGGAATATCGGGAGTGAGCTATTTGCTTTGTTTCATTATGTAATATGCGTCAGATAAAGGTCAGCTGTCAAGGGAGGGGGAATAAATCTCCTGCATCTACTCCACATAGACAGGCTACAACCTTCAAGCCTACAACACTGCATGGAGCCTTAAGGTACTGAACAAGATCAAGGCTCAACATTAAGGGCTGCTCTACTACCCTGGGTAGATAAAATTGTAAAAAAAATCAAATGACTGAAGGGCAGGTAAATATAAGTGTGTCTGCCCTACATGACAGGTAAGATTTCATCATGTAACTTCAGAGATGATATGACATAAGGGAGATCCAATATTTTTTCAACAGTGCAGATAAAGCTATAGCAGGAAAACAGTTAAGCGGTACAAGTATATAGTATATAAAGAAAAGTCACTTTCATGTTCATTCTATCATACCTTTTGCATGGCAACTCAAAATTTTGTCGGGTAGGTAGAAATTAAAGTGTACCTGCCCTACTTGGCAGGATGAAGTGCTTTCAAAAGTTAATGTTGAGCCCTGAATATATTGGACAAAATGCTGCTATGCTTGCAAGAAAAGAAATTGATATTCCAAATGAATGTGTTCCAGATAGAGAGTTAAGTGCGATGGATTAACAAAAGTGTAGTGAAAGTTTGTTTAACCCAATTGCTATGCTCTATAATCCCTATTGTTGTTGTTATGCTTACCCCATACAGAACTTGTAAGGGCCCTTCTTGAGCTGCTTATAGAGCATGGCATAAAAACAGCTTTTGATGGCTTAGATTGTGATGGCCTCATGGAGTGGTGATCCATACTGATTAACACAAAATGATTAAGTATCCCAATCAGGAACCAAAAAACAATCAAGCCCTGCAAGGTATTGCTTTAAGTGTTGCTCTAAATAAACCAACTGTTATAATAAATTCAAAAGCAAAACATGTAAAATGACCAATACATTATTTCATGGGCAGCTCAGGGAGATTTTAATTCATTTAAATGCATAACATTAAATATCATTACCAGTTATTACTCACTTTATACTCAGTTCTCTACCATGGTGTAGTTCCCTAAATATCAGCCCTGAAGGGCTTTGAATATGTGTCTAAAATGTTTGTTGGTTGATAATGATTTTCATATCAAGTAACAACATGCATATATTTGAATAAGATACCACAGAATAGTTTGGACTTCCTTTCTGATAGCAAATAAATACTAGCCTTATTTTTTCAGTCTAAAGCCCCATTCTCACATTCACGATCTAGAACATGATACGAACACGATCAAGCGATCGTGTTAAGTTGAATAGAGATCAGCCTGTTGATCGGCATGATCGTATGAAGATCAGGCTGGGTCGGCGCAACTCGTACTGAGGTCAGGTGTGGCCACGACCATTTTGGAATGTTCAAAATCTGCATGTTCGATCGGCAAAACCAGCCCTGTGCGAGTTGCTGCGAGTTGCTGCCAATAGCTAGCGAGTAAACATCGTATGAAGGTCGGCGACGTCCTATGCACATCAGACGCACATCCGCGTATTGCGTATGCAAGAGCGTGGGAAAGTTGCATACGATGTGCATATGATCTTTATTGCCACTTATACGATAGCTATTGATTGCCTATTGGTAACCTGTACGCTATCCACGATGTTTACACGTCGGCTATTGGTACGAAATTTTTTAGTCATGTGACCGGAACTGGCAGCCATGACAGCGAAAAACAAGATGGTGCGACCGTTATACGATGCTCATAGGTATATCCCGACTGTCATACGCTACTCATACGCTTGCTATACGACTTGAATACTTGAATAGCGTATAGCAGTCCTGTACGATCGTACTCCCATCGTATAGTAATCGTATTACTATCGTATAATAGTCGGGGTTTACCTATGAACATCGAATAACGGTCATACTAAATGCGGGTTTGATCTTGAAGAAACATATTCAGGTCCAATAACTGTCCAATACCTGTCGTGTATGAGTCGGCGACGATCGTCGTCAAACTTATAGGCATCTTATGGATATCCAATGGTAGTCGAATAAGAGTCCTCTACCTCAAAAAAAAAAGAAAATTTGCATAATATCATACTCAAAACATAGATTTTGGTCGTATGCACTACATCTGCCAGGTCGTGTTCGGATCATGTTCTAGATCGTGAATGTGAGAATGGGGCTTTAAAATGTGGCTTTCCTTATCTTCTTGTGTGATATGTGCATGACACACAGAGCTATAAAAATTCTGCTTTGAGTCAATTGTCTTGTAACTTCCTATTTCCTGAATGCCAATATTCTCAAATTACACGTGTCAATAATAATGGATATCCCTGCCAGGCCTGGCAAAAACATATGACGTCAGTTTCGCGTATCAGTTTCATTGTTATGGCCACTCTGCTCAGAGCTCTGAGTGAATTTGGTCCTAGAAAAGATGTCAGCCCCAGATGTCAATTAAATATTAAAGTGTATTATTCGGGATGATTACCTTGGATCCCTTTCAAGAGAGTCAGACCTCTAGCTAACTTACTAGGCTAAAGCCAGGCCAATTTGATGTGTTGCCTTACAGATATAGTTCTGTAGTTTAGAAAAAAGAGTACCTCAAAAGTTGTTTAAAAGATTTTTAAAAAAAAACTGATTTGTCTTGAAATTGGGAAATATTCTCATTTAAGTTACCATAATTTTCATTTACTGAGGAATCTACTTAGGTCATTTAGTTAAATTATTTCAGTAAGAAAGATTGATTATGCATTGTGTACATAATGATAATTGGCCAATATTACTTCAAACAGGTATGCTTGACTATACGTATGCCATTGTTTTCTTGACAATAAACCTTGAAATGTATTTAAGTCCTTATGTAGGCCGGGCCAGTAGACCGAGCCCAATGCAGAATCAGAATAGCAAAATCAATTTGTAAAAAGTTTACCCATTTCCTAGCATAACTTAAGTACCCAAGACCTGTACCTATATTGCATTGCTTATATACTTCACAGTTTATCTAATTTTATATCATTATACCTTTATTTTGTTATCTAAATATCATTCATTCTTTTTTCCATCCATAATTCTTTTTACTTTTGTCCTATCATTTGTTGTTGTTTTCTTTATTTTCTGTTTATTTCATTGCTTATTCATCATGCAATTCATTTTGCTTGCCCTATATTTATCAGTGTATACTCATTAATCGTCTTATACTGATCAATGTATCCCTACCCTTTACATTGCCGTTATGAGACCCTGTGGGATTTTGCTATGCTTTGATTACCTTAGACTACTATAAACTAGCTTGATTATCAGGATTATGCCCATCTGATCCCAAATATGTCTATGACAAATAAATGATCATCATCCCCATGACATCCAATCACTTTTTTTTTAAAGTCACCAAAGCTTGATCTAGCCCTCTCACAAACTTTATCTAAGCCTAAGGGCATTTAAGCAAGGCATTACTTGTTGCACTCATTCATGGGTGCCAAATCAAACTTAACCAGCAAATTGGTGATAGACATCCTACAGTAACACTGTCACAGACACAGTCACTATTAAACACTAAAACAGTCCGGGGGGGGGGGGGGGGCACTTGGGTATTTAGGGGGGCGCATACGCTCGTTATCAAAATTAAAAAATACCCCTAAAGCACTGATTTCTGGCCAAAAAAGCACCCTTATTTTAATAAAACGCTGATTTTTTCCACTAAATAAACACCCCTTCTTTTATCAAAACACTGACATTGGATAAACGGGATCACATATTTTAACTTAAGATTTTATAATCCTCTGCGTGTTTAGCGGCAGCAAGTGGCGGAAGCAAACTTGGAAGCCCAGTCACTTCGGGAGTCACCCGGCGTCAGAGCCGCGTATATTTCGTGGATCGTAAGGGGATTTTGACCCCCATACTTCGTACCTGCATGGGTACAAAAAAGTACCCTTCTTTTATAAAATCGCGGACATGCGGAGGTCTTAAAAAAAGACCCCTTCCTCAGCGAAATACGTAACGCGGGTGCGGCCCCCCTCTGTACCTGAGTGCTCCCGCCGGGAAAACAGTATTGCAGTTGCAGTAACTTGGTCTAAATAGTCCGGCAGCCAAAACCCATTTTGGGGGTGAACCTGTTTTTGTCAGGTATAGTTTTTTTTATGATTGATTATAAGAGAGTAAGGCATGCCTTTTCAGAAAATGCCGGATGACACCCCAGCATCCTTGAGCATTTTGAGATATTGGCCCCTCTAACCCACCCCCCTGTGAACAAATCAGCATATGTCGCATTTTCAGGCCCCTGTATTTCTAAAACCAGAAAGACTCACAAAGCTGATATTCACCAACCCAATAGCAAGTATAGCAAGGACTTCAGGAATAACATTTAAACACATTCTCATTTTTCAAATGGGCTGGGGTCACGCTTGAAAGTAAGCGATTTGTTCAAAAACGACAAACTTTTTAGCGTTTTTCGTATTTTCAGGACCCTTATACCTCAAGATGGAAAAGTCACGCAACCCTCTCATTCATCAATGAGCAAGAGTTTTATGTAGGGAGGATGCAGATTATTTAGAAATACTACCTGATTTTTCCATTAGTCAAATATGAGCTTGTGAAAGGAGGAAATTATTTCAAATACATGAGCATTTAGCATTTTTCGAGATTTTCGGGCCTATGGATCTCATAAAAATAAGAGGTACGTGAAGTTATTTCTCAATTTAGCAATAAAGACTATTTAACAAGGATGTCCTAGTTGATAAATGAGCTGTCTCTTGTGTTCACAATGTTAAGGTAGGAGCTTGGAAACTTA
Organism: Maea johnstoni; assembly: GCA_963942565.1. Classification (NCBI taxonomy): domain Eukaryota; kingdom Metazoa; phylum Annelida; class Polychaeta; order Spionida; family Magelonidae; genus Maea; species Maea johnstoni. Next base: position 16,876,867 of record OZ012691.1, on the reverse strand, counting down.
GCATTTCATTATTTGACAATAATCTAGTATAGTCAGGCAGCCAAAACCCATTGTGAGGGGGAACCTTGTTTTGTCAGGTATAGTGTATTTATGATTGATTATAATAGAGTAAGGCATGCCTTTTCAGAAAATGCAAGATGACACCCTGGCATCTTTGAGCATTTTGAGATATTGGCCTCTCTAATCCACCCCCCTGTGGACAAAATATGAACAAATCAGCCTATGTCGCATTTTCAGGGCCCTGTATTTTAAAACTGGAAAGACTTACAAAGCTGATATTCACAAATCCAATAGCAAGTATAGCAAGGACTTCACAAATAACATTCAAACACATTCTCATTTTTCAAATGGGCCGGGGTCACCTTTGAAAGTAAGCAATTTGTTTAAAATCGGCAAACTTTTTAGCTTTTTTCGTTTTTTCAGGACCCTTATACCTCAAGATGGAAAAGTCGCACAACCCTTTTGGTCATATATGTGCAAGAGTTCTATGTAAGGAGGATACAAATCATTTAGAAATACTACCTGATTTTTCAATTAGTCTAATATGAGCTTGTAAAAGTAGGAAATTATCTCAAATACATGATATTTGGCATTATTCCTGATTTACGGGCTTGTGGATCTCATAAAGATAAGAGGTACATGAGGTTATATCTTAATATAAGCAGCATGTGCCTCTCTATATAAATAGGAGGTGAAAAATATGCATAAGAGTTGGTGAAACCTGAAAGAGTTCGGCAAACTAGGCACCACCAAAAGATTAAATGGCCTTTTATAAATAATTAGGCTTAACACCCTTTGCATCTTTTTATTGCATAGGAACTATGAAAAGAACGTGAGTTAAGTATAATGGGCTTTTGGGGTCAAAATGGAAGTGATCAGAATTTCAGTATTCCATTGAGCATAAGATATGGCTTGAAAAATCACGTTTTGGGCCACACTGCTCTTCCTAGAAAAATAGGGGACATATAGAGTTTTCTTTCTAGTTTTATATTATTTTTTCAACCGTTACGCTTCTGGTGGATAATTTGGCCATTTCAAAAGTATGCAAAATAAACCCTGAAAAATGACTAAAATCCCTGGCTCATTGGTAAAAAGCTTGTTGTTAATCAGAAATTGATGTACAAAGGTGTAGACAACTTCTCTTGAATGTGACAATAAAAGGGGCCTCAATAAATTTCCTAATTCTATGTTACTTGCCCACCTGGATAAGCTGTGTGGCAGAGTATGATACCCTATATCCTTGCTATATATTCTTATAATTATGTGAAACATTCCAGCATTGTACTAGTATATAATTTGATTTTTGAGAAACAAAGGTTCGATGAATTAGAAAGAATGTCGAAAAAATCTGTTTGTTTTTTTGTAAAATAATGAAATACAATGTCTCCTACCTAAACATTGTGAACACAAGAGCATTTATCAGCTAGAGCATCTTGTTGAAATATGTCTTTATTACTGATTGAGAAATAACCTCAAGTACCTCTTATTTTTATGAGATCCACAGGCCCGTAAATCAGGAAAAATGCCAAATATCTTGTATTTGAGGTAATTTCCTACTTTTACAAGCTCATATTAGACTAATTGAAAAATCAGGTAGCATTTCTAAAAGATGTGTATCCTCCTTACATAGAACTCTTGCACATATATGACCAAAAGGGTTGTGCGACTTTTCCACCCTGAAATATAAGGGTCCTGAAAAAACGAAAAAAGCTAAAAAGTTTGCCGATTTTAAACAAATTACTTACTTTCAAAGGTGACCCCGGCCCATTTGAAAAATGAGAATGTGTTTGAATGTTATTTGTGAAGTCCCTGCTATGCTTGCTATTGGATTAGTGAATATCCGCTTTGTAAGTCTTTCCAGTTTTAAAATACAGGGCCCTGAAAATGCGACATAGGCTGATTTGTTCATATTTTGTCCACAGGGGGGTGGATTAGAGAGGCCAATATCTCAAAATGCTCAAGGATGCCAGGGTGTCATCTGGCATTTTCTGAAAAGGCATGCCTTACTCTATCATAATCAATCATAAATACACTATACCTGACAAAACAAGGTTCCCCCTCACAATGGGTTTTGGCTGCCTGACTCTACTACATTATTGTCAAATAATGAAATGCTAAGTTTCAAAGCTCCTACCAAAACATTTTGAACACAAGAGACAGCTCATTTATCAGCTAGGGCATCCTTATTAAATAGTCTTTATTACTGATTGAGAAATAACCTCATGTATCTCTTATTTTTATAAGATCTACAGGCCCGAAAATCTCGAAAAATGCTAAATGCTCATGTATTTGAGATAATTTCCCATTTTCACAAGCTCCTATTTGACTAATAGAAAGATCAGGTAGTATTTCTAAATAATCCCCATCCTCCCTACATAAAACTCTTGCTCATTGATGAACGGGAGGGTTGTGCGACCTTTCAATCTTGAGGTATAAGGGTCCTGAAAATACGAAAAACGCTAAAAAGTTTGTCGTTTTTGAACAAATCGCTTACTTTCAAGCGTGACCCCAGCCCATTTGAAAAATGAGAATGTGTTTAAATGTTATTCCTGAAGTCCTTGCTATACTTGCTATTGGGTTGGTGAATATCAGCTTTGTGAGTCTTTCTGGTTTTAGAAATACAGGGGCCTGAAAATGCGACATATGCTGATTTGTTCACAGGGGGGTGGGTTAGAGGGGCCAATATCTCAAAATGCTCAAGGATGCTGGGGTGTCATCCGGCATTTTCTGAAAAGGCATGCCTTACTCTCTTATAATCAATCATAAAAAAAACTATACCTGACAAAAACAGGTTCACCCCCAAAATGGGTTTTGGCTGCCGGACTAAAAGATTAAAATATTTAAGATCCATTAAACAAGAGTTCAACTTACAGTTAAGGAAATGCTCTGACTCCTTACATTGTTGCCATATATGGAAGGTGAAAAACTTAAATAACCGCCTGTCAACTGAGATATAGGCATGTAATTGCCGTTTAGATAACTATATATAGTTCACCTGCTGTTTGTACTTACATCGTCTGCAACACTTTCAAGTTGCCCTCCACTGAAGGGTGGCGTTGGTGCTCGATGTATCTTTCAGACCCGCTATCGACAGACATCATTGAGCCTTTGTGGTCTTGGTTGGACCTCGGTGACGGTGAGACCTTGATCATAGTGCTTGGCTATATATACCACACACTTAAATATTTATGCATGCACAGTTTTAGATAAACAAGTAGCTGTCAACTCATGAATATGCGGTATCCTTGCCGCTATGTAAACATCCCAGAACGAGGCTGAGGAAGGCTTCGATGTGAATTCTATCGATGCCTGTCATTGGTTGATAACACTTTAGTTTTTATGGAAAGTGAAAATATGATATATGTTGTGAGTTTCCAGCCCTCATAGATTGTGACAGTATTGAAAACACTGAGAGTGATGATGTTGGGTTCTTACAAATCAATATTAACGTGCTCAGTGTATGTTATATGCATTTTAGATATTTGACAGGAAAGCTGTCTGCTCGAAATTCTCAATCACACGGACGTGCGGAGTGTACAAGCGCGCATGGATGACCACGTCGCCTGTCATTAATTGCATGTTAGTTATAATTCCTGAATGGTAAGTTGTAAAAAGCGTGAACGTATTCTCTTAATTGCTTCTGTTCTATCAGACTGAGAAAATGTCATGTTACAAAAACAAGGAGAGTTGATATTCCTAAGAACTCCCTATTATCGCTCACATGTACATGTATGTCACCTGCTGATAATTTTCAAGTTCATTGCCTAATGCCTAGTCCTACAGGCTACAACTGACGAACTGTCATCTGTTCAATTGATCATCATTTTCATGAATGTTAGGTCTTTTCCAATCACTTGTCTGCTGGTTTAATAACAAACTCCAGATAGATCATAGAAGTCAGCTGCAAAGACCATTTGTAGGAAAACAATCTGTGGACCTCTAACTTATCTTAGCTGTCCCATCCTTCTAATCCAGAGTTTTTCGGAACTAGGGTTGGATGCCATGTGTCGGCAGTAGAATGGGTGTAGTAAGGGGGGGGGGGGAGGTTGACTGTAACGTGTTCGTGTTCGGCGTTCATTTACGCTACAGGTCTGTAGTGTAAATGAACGCCCGCTACGCGTCGCCACCGTCGCGTATTATAATATTATAATTACTTGTGACGTCATCAAAACTGTAAAATCGCTAATTTCACTGATTTAAAAAAGGTTATTTAATTTCCTTAAAGTGTATTCTTAGTACAATTGGTCCATTGAATGTATCCATGCTGTTTGACCAAGACAGATTGGACGCTATCATACATAACTGGAACAACCAAGTTTTCTGTAATAAAACAATCTATGGCGTTCCGCGAAGTGCATTCGACGTGTTTGAAGCCGCCTATCGGCGGGTTCCGGAACCTCGCGTCTAGGTCAACTTCCTTCTTCTTCTTCTTCCAAATAAAGTGCTAAACTCAAAGATGAGTATTATCGCACTTCCTAAGACCTTAGATGAAGAGAAAATGGATTGGTTGCCCCAGACCAATTACCATAAGCCCATTGTAAAGCCCTGGACAACTTATCTTACATCAGTGTGACGTCACTAGGAGACAGACAAATTGGGCTCTTCACTATTTGTTTACATTATAGAGGAAGTGCATGCTCACTCACATGCACAGAATGCACCTCCTCAAATGGTTCTCGTCAACACCTGGGCTTTGAGTTGTGCTGAGGCTGTTGAGCAAGATCTGCTAGTTACGTATCCGTTGATCGACATTCATGCTTAGACCGAGGAAGTTGACCCAGAAGGATAGGACAGCTGTAATATTGATATACTGCCTTCTGAAGCATGAGTTACTTACACATGTACATGTAGCATGAGTAGACGAGTTTGCATTTAAAACATGAATGTCAATCCACCGGTTACACAACCAGCAGGTCTTGCTTAACAGCCTGGCTACAACTAGTAGCCCGGATGTTGGTCAAGAGGTGCGTTCTGCGCATGTTGGTGCGCAACTTTCTCTGTAACGTAAACAATAAGGGAGCCCTCGATGATTGGTCTTTGTCTCCTAGTGACATCACACTGAGGCTAGATTTGGTGAGATTAGGTGTAACCAGGGTTCTGTCTTGGATTAAGAAAAGAATGGATATGTAACGAGAGACCAATTACTATATGCCCTATAGTTACATGCTAGCCTCATGCCAGGACTAGCAGATAAGGCAGCAGCACGAGGTCACGTGGGAACAAGGACCAATCAGGGCTCCCGCATCGATTACATTACAGAGAAACCTTATCTCCACCACCTGCTGGGGGGTGCCCAGAGCACCTATTAGCGACTATTAATTGACACTGGTTGAGGCTAGCATGTTCAGGTTGACCGGCTGGTTTCCATTCCATGTGTTGGTCTTCTAAGGTTCTGTACAGGTTCCTATGGCAATTGGCCTGTGGCGACGAATCCATATGTATATTCATCTAAGATTTAAAGTAAATTCAGTCTTGCAGTATCAATCTATATCATAGTATTTGCTTTTCAGAAGATGCAAGGTGTGAGCAGGATGTTTGTGAGGAGTTTGCACAGCTCGGTTGCAGGGGGCGGTGGCAGGAGGGTGGTCGTGACAGGTATGGGGTTAGTCACCTGCCTGGGTGTGGGCGTGGAACATGTGTGGGCCAGGCTGGTCAAGGGAGAGTGTGGCTTGTCGCAGTTAAAACAACCAGGTAAGTGTACAGTTTGCCCAATTTCAGTCCAGGAGGTTTATAATCAGTCACAATTACTGTTGTTTTTTAGCTCTGATAACTTTTTTTTGAAAGATGTTCAGCAGAAGTCTGTTGAATAAATATGCAGGAAATCTGGGTCACTATCACTAGAGTTGCTTACCGTTGACAGTATAGTGCTCTTACGATTAATCGGAGGCTCGAGCCTATGCTCGTATCGCAGCTTCCTTCCAAACTCTCGAGTAATTTGAACAAAATCACATTCGTGGCGGGTAGTGATGGGAATCGTTTGAAAAATTTGGATCGTTTAATCGTTGAAATTCACGATCGATTAATCGACTTTGAACGATTATACATCACCAAATCCAATTCCAACTCTTGACCTTCCTGATGTTTCCTAACACCAGAACTGCACAGTACTGGTGTTAGGAAACATCAGGAAGAAGTTCAAGAGTTAAGAATCATGAAGAATGGTGCAGAAATATGATAAAGATATGAGCGCTGACAGTGATTCCAACTCCTGACCTTCTCAATGTTTCCCAATGTAGTGGACAAGCGATAATCGGCAAAAATCAATTGTTCATTTCGCCGGTCGATTAATCGGAATTCCGGCCCAATCCGACCGATTGCTCTACCCGGCAATTGATCGTTACAACACTAGTGGCGGGATCATCGATCTGATTTCCAAAATGGCGGTTTGTTGTCTAAATTAGCGGTTTGTTTACAGGAGCGGATCGCCAGAATTATCGCAATATGGCGATTAATAGCTCGGCAATTTCAGCAAATGCGCAAGCCTTTTTTAGCAGCGAGACGGACCTCTAGTTAACAGTGAATTGGTACTTTTTTCACGGCTTTGTTACAGTCTCAATCGCTAAAATGTGTGTTCTATTCCCCAATTCTCTATGGTTTAAGACTCAAGAATCAACATATTAGTTGCACCATATTTTGAAAGTTGCAAGATATACCTAAGGTGAATGATACTTTGAAAGTTGCATGATATTTTGTGAAGTTGAATTGGTATCATTTGGGCATGCCATATCTTTCAGATGAATATCCAGTGTAGAAAACTTCATCTATATCTATACCCTGTGTATACTTATTCTCCTCTAGGTTTTGAGAGTATTCCCTCCAAGGTAGTTGGGTTTGTCCCTAGAGGGGATGGAGCTGGAGATTTGAATCTGGAAAAATGTGTTCGGAAATCGGATCTGCGCACCATGTCCACCGCCAGTGCCTATGCCCTGGTGGCTGCAGAGGAGGCCATAGCCACTTCTGGCTGGGTACCGCATGATAAAACGGACCACGATAATGCTGGTAAGTTCGACCTAGTAACACATGATAAAACTGACCACGATAAAGCTAGTAACATTACAGGAACTGTGCACATAGTGTACCGTCGGCAAGACCCTACTTTCAGGGATGCACAGCCGATGGATGGCTCCCACCTGAATACTATGCATTCAGGACACACGGTGGTTATCTATGTTGGTCAACTGCAGTAAGTTGTCCCGAGGGGGTGTTCCAGAAGTAGGAACAGTCTCATAGAGTATTAAAGCAGTTTTATTGGAAATGACTACAAAAAATGGGATATTTTGGTAAGGAAGTATATAATACACCGGTTTGCAGCTTAATATAGGAGTTTTAGCGTGCTCTTGAGGGTTGAAAGTTGTATATAGTGACTTTCAAAAATTCTATGTGACCATTTTCTGTCATGAAGTCTGGCTGAGTAACACATGAAAGGAAATACTCTGTTTTCATCTACGAGTGGAAATCTGTGAGACTGTCCCTTTTTGTGTAACACCCCCTCAGATAGCTTACTTGATTTAACCTATATAGATAAACCACCGCTGGTGGATGCATTGCATTCTCAGGGGAGCAACTGGCTGGACACACAGCCAGCCACCGTTACAACGACCTGGGAAGTGGGTTCCTCCCGAGGGTACGCTGTGTGCACATGTCCTGTAATGATGATAAAACTGATAATGCTGATAAGTCTGGCTGAGTAACAATTGATAAAACTTAAGTAGGCAGTGTGCAACATAACCATTTGCCACGTTGTAAGTTGCAAGTGAATTCAGCAAAAAATGGCAATAAGGCAAGCAAAACAAGACCCTAAGTTGTCCCGCTTGGCAAGTAATGGTTTGGGCAGTGTCCTCGGAATGTAACTCACCTTTGTTTAACAGCGTGGCGGGGCAAGTGCCGGCGGGGCAAGTAAACTTTAGGGGCAGCTTGCACCGCCCGCCAAGTAATGTTGCACCGTGGTAGTGTTCTACCTTAACTTAAAGTGCTATTGAAATGTTCATAGTATTCTTCATGACAGACTGGAGGTGCCATCTATTGATGAACATATTAACCATCTTATTTGTCAGTGAGGAATAGGCATCCATGCACACCTGGCAGTTAGAATCATTATTTTGATGGGGAAAGGTACTAAAACAAAAACGATGTCACTTGACCTAGTGGGCAGGTGCAAATAGGAAACACTGATAATATAACTAGAGTACCTCTTTCAAAGGTGAGGCAGGATTTAAAATTACACTAATATTGTGTGGAGGTTGACTTGACACCATTTCAAAGAAAATGAAACCCCTATAGCATCATAGGAGGATCATATCCTTGAATCGGAAGTAGGTTTTCCTGAAACCTGTGGTAATAACAGGCGGTCACAATAATTGATATTATCAGAGAATCTGGGCCACAGTCTTTCCGCTTTGGTTGCTATTTTCTGCAAACATGGGCCACCATCAATCAACAAAAAATGTTATTATTAAAAAGTGTCCTAAATTTCCGAGAATTTATGGTATGCACTTATTTGATATTTGTAGGAGTTGCTGTTGGCATGGGCATGGTTTGTTTTGATGATATCATTGAGCATGGGACTGCTCTCAAGTCCAAGGGGTACCGGGGCGTGAACCCCCACTTCGTGCCCAGGGTTCTCATCAACATGCCTGCTGGACACCTCAGCCTGAAGTATGGACTCCGGGTGAGTAATCAACTACTGTCTGTGACACCATCAGGAACCAACATAAGTGGAAGTCTGGGGCTAGTATTTCTCAAAATATCAGCTGTAGGACTAACAATAATGATATAAATTAGTTCTACAGGACTAGCGAATATTTGTTCCAATTCTTATGAAGCATTAAAGAAAAAGGTCTAAAAAAATATAAAAAATAAAAAATAATCATAATTGGAAAAAAATGAAATTGAAAACAAGAAAAGTAAATGCCAAGACAATATTGAAAACATAAAAAAACTAGACAATCTACAAACAAAATTATTCCCTACAATTACGCTCACTTTAGTTGTACTTGAATGAACTGATATCTAGAAACACATTTTACTGAAATTTGTTTTTATTGTCCTTTTTTCATGTTTTAGTACAGACTCTGGAATACTTCATAATCAATTATTTTAAAGTCACTCTGTATTTTAGAGCTGCACTCACAGAGGGAGATCAACTCATGAGCTCACCACCCGTTTGACTCGTGAGCTCATGAGCTCACGGACGTTCTGATTTTCCAAAAAGATATTTATTTTCCAGCCCAGCTATTAAGAAATAAATATTTATTGGCGGACACTTATTAACACTGCCATGTTTATTTAATTTCAAAACGTGCTGACGAGGTACAAAGGTCAGTTTAACACTCAAAACCGCTTGAACGTATACATTGGAGATTGTAAAGAAGATATGACAGATATAAGCAGTTATGTATGTTGATAATGTGTGTTATGTGCCCTGTGTTACGTTTGTGTTCCCAACATCGACGAGCTCACGATTTGAACATTTCAGCTCGAGCTCGGCGAGTTTGCTCCAGGGCTCGAGCCACTCGAGTTCATGAGTGGTGAGTGCAGCTCTACTGTATTTCATCGTAATAAGGATAGAAAATAATAATAAACAATTTTGATAAATGAAATATATATCTTGTGACCATTTAGGCTCCTTTTATCAAAAGTATAGGGTCTAGAGAAATCTGAAGTCGCAAAAGCCCCCTGAAAATGCTTTATAGTCAAACCCTACTCTTTTGTCAAAATGCCTGTATGAAAGTATCAAAGCCTTCAACCAATTGAAGTTGGATGCGTAAGGCCTAAAAAAAGAAATTGTTTGTTTCCTGTAACGGTCCAGAAAAAAATAGGGCAGGTAGGTCGGTAAAAATATTTTTTTTTCATTATTTTTTTGGTCAAATATGTGTGTTTTATGCATGTTTTACGTTGATTTGGAGTTGGGATGGCAGAAAAAACATTAGGGTAGGGAATTTTTTGAATAAAAACTTGTTAGGGTAGGGTTACAGGAAACAAACAACTTTTTTTTAGGCCTAATAGGAAGAAGAAAAATAAGAAGAGTATTATGTGTGCTTGCTTTCTTATTGTAGGGCCCGAACCATGCTGTTTCTACAGCGTGCACCACAGGCCTGCACGCCATAGGTGATGCTTCAAGGTTCATCCAACATGGCAGCGCTGACCTCATGGTCTGTGGCGGCACCGAGTCGTGCATCAACCCCCTCGCGATGGCGGGATTCGCCCGCATGAGGGCACTGGCAACAAAATTCAACGACAGCCCGAAAACTGCTTCACGACCGTTCGATAAAGATCGGGAAGGATTCGTGATGAGCGAAGGCGCTGGAATTCTCGTCTTGGAGGAACTGGAGCATGCGAAATCACGAGGCGCAAATATATACGCAGAAATTCTCGGTTACGGTGTCTCGGGTGATGCGCATCATATATCTGCGCCACACACTTACGGCGATGGCGCATTTCGGTGCATGAAAATGGCTCTCCGGGAGGCCGGCGTAACCCCGCAAGAAGTGGAGTATATAAACGCACATGCCACGTCGACACCTCTAGGGGACGCAGCTGAGACCCACGCCATTAAAACTTTACGCTTGGATATGATCGAAGATTTGAGAGTCTCCTCCACAAAAGGTGCTCTTGGACATTTATTGGGTGCGGCAGGCTCAGTGGAGGCTATATTTACCATACTGGCTTGCAGCAAAGGTATGGTACCCCCCACGGTCAATCTGGACAATCCTGATACGGAGGAGGAGTTTGACTTTGTGGCACATGTTGGCAAGGAATGGACATCGCAAAGGAGAATCGCTCTCACTAACTCTTTTGGCTTTGGAGGAACAAATGCAAGTGTGTGCATTAGCAATTTCACTGAATAGATTTTTCTATTTACCAATTTAATTGGAGTGAAAAAATCTTGCCTAGGTGTCTTTATGTATGTATGTATATGTATATATATTTGTAGTATACCGGTAATGTGGTATAACTATATGAAATGTTATAAAAGCAATCATGATTTCAAGTGAAGATTTTTTGGGGGGTTCCTAATGACAAATTGACATGGCTGATGAATTGACAGCATTTTTATTGAGTTTATAATATAGGTGTCACTAAATTTAAAATCATTTTGATGTATTGCTCTTAAAGTCTAATGGTAATTCAGTCATTGTAATACTCTTTAGCATGGATTAGATTTTGAGGATCCTGTTATGGTCAGGTTCCATGGGTGAAAAAGGGGCAGATGACTAGTAACTGTACTTAAAATGTATTTAATACATTGCATATCTATTGCCTATTGCTGCATGGTCTGTATCATGCTAAAATGGGAGGTGTTGCCAGAAACAGCTTGGAAAAGAAGTGGTTAAGGGTAGGGGGTAAGAACTTAACAAGTTAAATCATTTAAGGTTAGTGAAAAAAAATTCTAATGCCCTGCTGTATGTAACATACACAAGGCTAGCATAACTTCAGATGATTACTACCTGAAATATTTCAATTTGCTCTTGGTTATACCTAACATTGAAATATTGTCAATATTGAAAGATATTGAATATATTGTGTAAAATGTTACTATACCCCAATTTGGTTTACTTATCTGGAAGTGTGTGACCTATTGCTGATAAATGTTTTTTGGCCCATAAGATATCTATTTCAGTGGCAGCTGCCGCCAGAGAGGGGCTATAGTTTAACATGTAATTTCTAGAACTTCTATCTTGTTAACATCTGTAATGTCTTTCAATTATAAAGAACATTTTCTTACAGATTTTGTTTGTATTCCACTATCTCGCTTTCCATTGTTAAGAACATTTTCTTAAAGATTTTGTTTGTTTTCCACTATCTTGCTTTCAATTATTGAGAACTTTTTCTTAAGGAATGTTTTTGTTCCACTATCTCTCTTTGTATATTGAATTGTTAAGACCTAAGGTTAACATATTTAAGAAACTTGAACCGTTCATTTCTGGTCATTTATCCCATTGTTGCTCATGATTAATGTATGTTTAAGTTAACCCTTCCAATGCTAAGGCTACTTTCGTCCAAAGCACAAGGATGCAATGATTTTTGATAACCATTTAAACCCTCCCATGTTGGTATTCATTAGATAGCTCTCACTGAGCACTCTCTGATGAGTACCCATGTGGCAGGGTTTCAGTCATTTCTTAGTTGTTTTTTGCAACATTTTGTATTGGCAAAATTAGCCACCAGCAGCATTAGGGATTTAAGTTATGTTTGCTCCTATGGAAAAGTATTTCTCACAGCATTGTTCGTACCAGTATTATCTCAGTAATTAAGTTGGCTTTTGGGGTTCATTTGTAAATGTAGGGTCATTCAGTGATTTTTACATTTATTAAAGCTTACAAACTTTTTGTCATAATCAGAGGCTGTTGAGAGTGTTCTGCTGGTTGTGTATCTGGTGACCAACATTCATGCCATTATTGAGCATTATAGCAGAGTTTTTACTTGAGGTGATTTTATTGTTCTCAGACCATTAAAGAGTTTGGAGGAACATAAATATATAGAGTCAACATCTATGAATGTGTGATAACCATTATTGAGCATTACAGAACAGTTTTTAGTTTGGATGAACAAACTGTTCTCCGATCATTGTTGAGTTTTGAGGAACCTGAATATGTACTTCCATATCTACCGCAAAATGTGTCATTCCATTAGTTTTTGGAGAAACCTTTCCCTTGGTTGTATGCTGAAAAAAACAATAAATATTTTGTGATAATCCTCTCCTTTCAATGTTTTGCTTTGTTTATCTATTCATGCTTATTATTGCCCTTTGAAAGGTTTAGCCTGACCAGAGAAATACATAACCTTGATCCGCAACCACATAGGCACGGTATGCTAGCACCTAAGCCATCTGCGCCTCGGGTTACGCGATGTCGCCTGGGGAAGTATTGGTCACGTGATTTTTTTCAGAAAAGGCTGAGAGTAGTAGACAGGGAGTTGGCAATCCAGAGCCTTATCTCTTTTCGCTGCCTCTATCTAGGTCAGATAGGTTGCCAAGGAGATGAGGTCAGCAGGCAGCCAGCAGTGGGAGGCAGCGAAATTTGATGGTGCATGCACAGTGCCCACTCCCTGTCTCCTACTCTCAGGCCTGACTATCGATAGCATACCTGTCAACATTCAATCATCCAAAATCAGTATATTTCATGCAGTTTGCTGCTGGGTCCTCTTTAGCGACATTTTATTTAGTTCCAATCCCTTCCACCAGGAGTCAGGTTAGTAATGTAACTTAGGAGTCAGCCATTGTATTGATAACCATAGAAATATGTTAATGAAATAACTTCAATCTATGTAGAAAATCACAATTGCTGCATGATGATATATTCACAGCTATTAAAAACACAGAGATAGCTTTGGCACTGAAAATATCATTCAATAACACTTACTGTATGTGATCTTTAAAGATCAAATACTTCAATGTTCAACATATTGTGAAGTCTTTGGCAATTGTCTACAAAATTGGTGGATAGTAGTAACAGTACTTCGAAAAATACATAATGGAACAGCATTAATTCATATAAGATTCCATCATACATTATCTGCCATCTATTGGGGAATATTCAAACTAATTACATGAACACTATTACATTGCAACAGGTGGATTCAAAGTTGCATTTCCAGACATAGCTTATATATTAATCTTAAATTGGCATATATTCTAAATTCCCTGTGTTGATGTTTATTCAAAATTTTGGAATATCTGAAACTGATAACACAAAAGGGACATTTGTGAAAACTTGTCTAACAGGTAAATAAAACCTTGGTATTATCATGAGTTCCTTATTATAAGTATTTAATGAATCTTCATTTTTTCTGGAAATAACTCGATACAAGTGGAATAAAATGTGAGTGGCAATGGTAAATGTATATTTACCCTTCCAATACTGAGGCTAATGTCATCTAAATCACAAGGACGCAAAGTTCATTGAAAATCATATGAACCCTGTTGTGATGGTCTTCATTGGATTGCTCTCGCCGAGTACCCTCGGAAGAGCCAGGGTTTCAATCATTTTCCAGGTTTTTTGTATCATTTTATAATGGCCAAGTTAGCCACCACCAGCATAAGGGATTATATGAAGTATAATGATATAATGTAATGATATGATATAAACAGTTCCTATCACCAACTTGAAGCTAGTAAACAGAAAGGAATTGAACTCATTTTCTTTCCTTTCATCATTCATAAGACCTCTAAGACTATAACTCGTGCAGTTAATCTGATTGAGTTGTTTTTATCTCGTGAACACAACATCAAAGTTTCCATCTTTGCGAGATTAGGTTAATTGTTATTCCCGGGTTTCTAGGCAATGTGAAACATAATAGGATGAAGAGAGGCTTTGTTTGTTATCTACTTAGGTATAAGGCCAACAAATACAGGTCTCGTTTCTGATCACTGGCTTTGTCACCTGAAGTCCATTGTTAGGTCACCACATATATGCATTAACCCTTATGCTGCTGGTGGCTGTCAATACAAAATGATGCCATAAATCCTTTAAAATGACTGAAATCTTGGCACATGTGTACTCATCTGACAGTACTCAGCGAGAGCTTTCTGATGAATACCAACATGACAGGGTTTAGATGATTTTCCAAAATCGTTGCATCCTTGTTCGTTAGACGAAAGTAACCTTAGCATTAGAAGGGTTAAGCAATATCAATCATACTTTTGTGCAAACATTTTTTATGAAGAATTCAAAATGAAACAATGCCAAATTTTTAACTCTTATCATCATTAATTTTTAGATTTTCAAGGTGTTGTCAAAGATGGCGGAAGTGGCTACTTAACCAAGTGACTTTTTTGATTTTCTGAAAAATGAAAAGCATGCATGAAAGTATAATACAAACAAAAATAAAACTACAGTGGTAGATTTAGATCATTCAAAATGTGTTTAAATCTATCTCCTGGACTAGACTATAAATTGACTTACTGGCAGGTACCCCACTTCTCTCAGCAGTCAGGCTTGGACTAAAGCCACTACACTAATGAGTCTGGTTCGAACAGTTTATTCAATTCTACAAAAATAGGTAAGTGATGAAATAAACGCATATTCACAGCAGACGCAAATGAGTCTCGTTTGGCAGGTGTTTCAAGGATGTGTTATGTGCACATATTGAACATAGGGCATTTTTAGGTGATAACTCAGTTTTGTGATTGCCAATATGGCACAGTGCCCTGGAAAGCCGCTAGCTCATAAGAGATTCAGGATAATCTGCTTTATGCAATTCATCTTCTAATCGTCCGTGTAGAGGTCTTTGTGTGATTAGCTATTTGGAATAACATGTATTATTGCTAATATTAGATCTCATGAAACCAACAAGAACTAGAATTTGACCTTTTTATGTAGGGTATGCGTTTGATGTCAGAAATGAGTGGTTATTTGCAATCTGAACATTATTTTTAGACTGAACGAGTTTATTCTATAGCCTCCCTTCTTTTGAACCACCAAGGCCAACTACAGTTTTATAAGGATTCTGAAAAGCGACCCCATCCACCCTTCTTTAATTATATCTTGCATTACAGTCTGGTTTACTATATCGTACATTGGCAGTCTCTCGCAGATTATTACATAAGTGTGGTATTTATTTACGCAGGAGTTATGGAAAAATGATACTGCCGATTCTCATATTCTTGCAGCATGTGGTTTGATGTAGTCTACTGAGGAATGGAACAGATCTGGGTGCTGGGCCTCCCCTAACGACTGTGTGGTCTAAGGCGTTGCCACTGACTGTTAGATGACTCTCACTACTGCCTGGGTTCAAATCCCGACATGGACACGTGATAAAGTTTCCAGTGACTTGGTGTTAGGTCAAGCGCAGTTATTTGTGTGTAGAAAAACTAACTAAGTTTTCAAATAGTATGTTTTACCAGAAACCCTTAATTGCTAAAAAGAATAAGTGGGAAACCTTTTTTAATTATATTGAAAATGTTTCAATTATTGCAACATGTACAATCACAACCGTTGTCATTCTGTAAAAAACACACACAGAAAATTTGAAATTGTGATGACACATGAGCATGAATAAAAAAAGAAATGAATAAAATGAAAATAGTTGAGATGACGATGACTATACTATCTGAGTTTGGAGAATTTGATACCTTTCTAAATAATCTTGTTATAAAAGAAAATTCGAAAAAATGCTATAAGAAAGGTTTTGGTTACTATGAAAATGTGTCATGCCATACATGTAGCATTGGTTCCATTCCCAAAATGCTTGAAGAAAGGTTAGTTTCATTTTCTATACCTTTTTCTCTTTGAAAAAAGTGTTTTTGAAATTGACAATACACTGTTATGAGATTTATGAGGGTATGTACATTTATATAATGTCGTCTCAATTAAAGGTAGGTTCTCATTATAAGCCAACCAATTACGACATCTTCGAAGGTGTCTATTTGAACTCAACAACAATGCTTATTATAGTTATCTTTCTGCCTTGAAGAGAGCGTTAAATCATAAAAACGTTCCGATGCGATACATCTGTCTCATGATTTTTAGTATGCTGTTTGTTGGATGGATAGTTTGAAAATGTTATTTTGTATATGGAAATTAATAAACGACATTGGTAAAATATCACAGCTAGAGTCAGTGTGAGGAACAATAGCCCAGCCGGTTATTGTTGTCATGTGGTGCGGATGACGCTTTGTCATTGGTCAATATGTGAGTCCAATTGTTCTGTGACGTTGCTAGTCACGTGACTATGTCAGAGACAGTAACCACGTTGTCTACATAGCACGTCTTTGACACGTCTCTATAGTGAAATCCTTGTGTAGATCTTTCTCTAGAAATCCTTTTCTAGATCTTTCTCTAGAAATCCTTGTCTAGATCGTTCTCTAGAACTCTCTACCGGCGCCATCATGTCTTGTATTCCTCGACCTGTCCGCGCGCTCATCCTGAGGCTTAGGAAAAGGACCAGAGTTGGGCCTGCACCCGAAGCCAAAGAATCCACAGCCATTGGAAATGACCAGGTGAGAAACAACACCTATGAAGATCCTATGTAACATATTGATATTGGCCCGCCATTCCTTTGGCATTGTTATAGTTTTTGGAACACCTAATGCCTATACATTTTGCCGGGGCATTGAATAACTGTTACACCGGTTGTATTCAAAGCTTTAGCCCTGGTCAAGCCCTGGTCAGTGGTCACATATGACTAAGACTTCCGTGCGGTTGATTGATTGCATGCGTCCAAAGTGCCGTGAACAGGACGCATGCGGCCAAACAGAGATCTTTCGTTTGTGGTCACAAATGAATTGGCCGTGCGGCCAGTCGTGACAAGTTTTACAATCTTGGACATTTTTAATGCACTATCCTCTATGCGCTGAGGATGCACGGCCACCTTGAAGAGGCCTTGAGGAGGCTTCCTGTGGTCTGACGGTCCTTATAGAATACAATTACATTTATCTTTTTAAAGAGTGCCGTGAGGCACTCTCAAGCATCATTGAGAGCGCCGCACAGCCGTGAAAATCGCCGTGCGTTAGACGCTCAGTCAGTAAATGTCCGTAGGAAGGTCGTGGACCGTAGACTGATTTGCGAACATGTTCGCAAACCTCTCTACGGTCCACGACCACTGATTTTGGACCTGACGACCTCTACGGCTGAGGCCAACTCCTTGAGGCACCCGCAAGGTGATGCTGCGATCGCCACGGTTTTCGGCCGCAAACAGACAGCACGGCGGTGGGATGCCTTATGTGACCAGGGCTTTAAGGTATCTCAGACTATTAGGCTATATCCGACATGAAACGAAGTCATCAAAATCCGATGTCAAATATTAAGCTTTTTGATAGAGTTTTTAATTTTCCTGAGCCTGACTTCACAAATATTCCAAGAACACGAATGCACCCTTGATTAATCTTATTGCAGGATGCACCGGTTTGTTTTGAATACTCCCTCAATATATCGATTCGTTTTTATTTCAGAATGCGCCTGAACAGAAAGCGGTTCCATTGTCTGCTGTCCAGACTCCGTACGAGGCCGCCAAGAAACCGTCACAGGCCGCCGAAAAACTATCACTGGCCGCCAAGAAACCGTCACAGGCCGCCGAAAAACTATCACTGGCCGACAAGAAACTATCACAGGCCGCCGAAAAACCATCACTGGCCGACAAGAAACCATCACAGGCCGCCGAAAAACCAGCACAGGCCGACAAGAAACCAAGAGAGGCTTTCTTTAAGAAACCCTGGAAGACCATCAGTTTGCCGGCAATGACACCGAAACCAGATCCAAAGCTCGAGCGCAAGTTCAGCTTCCTCCATCCTGATGTGAAAAGAATGGTGCTGATTGAAAACTTCCAGGAAGACATTGGAATGATGATCAAACCCCCGGGAAAAAAGGAGATGAAGAAACTGGAGGAAACCCGCGAAGGCCGCATGAAAGATGCCGTCGTGATGAGTACGTGTATGGGCTATGGTCAGCCAGAGGAGGAGGAGGAAGAGGAAGAAGAAGAGGAGGAGGAGGAGATGATGATGAGGATGCTGATGGAGATAATGATGGCTGAATAGGAGGAGAATTGGAGGAGTTTAAGGGGGAGGGCCAGGGACACACGTCATCACATCCTTTTAATCGTTTGGCTTAAGTTTCCCTGTTAACTTTTTGTTGTTTTTTCTCACACTTTTACGATATAGTTAATTACATTAACTACTTGCACTTAATGATAATCTGTTTAAACCAAAGATACTCTTTGAAACGTTTGCGACTTAAAATATTGTTTCAAGTTCAGAGTTTCTTATTAGAAAGTAGTTTCAATATAGCCAATAGAACAAGAATACAATGTTGTGATTAAATGCATTTTCATTGTTTCGAAGTATGGCAGGGGTATTTAGCGATGGCGGGTCATTTGGGGCCGACGTTGCCGGATTGACGTGTCATGTCTAGTAAAAAATAAAAAGCATTTATCTTATAAATTGCATTCTGTACAAAAAAGCAAACGTCAAAAAGAATCTTTCTGTTCAAAATGACGTGTGTCTCAAGAAGATATCTTTAAACATACTCTGCTCGGACTTTTCCCAGAGAATGGAGTGAATATTTAGATTTGTTGTGAACGACTGATAATCACAAGACTTGATTTTATTATTATTTAGGAAAATAACAATAAACATTCTTTTAGTTCAACAATGTATAGGTTTTGTTTTCTTTTTCCAGCAAATTCCTATTTTGTGACACGCTTATAATAAGTGACCAGGCTCTACCTTTTAGAAGTGTAGACACATGTTGGAAAAGGGACCTTCTAGAATCCGTGATCACAGTGTCAGAGAGCGAACGCCATATTATCACCACCTTCATTGGCAAAAATAGGTCAACGTCAAAAATAGGCCAATTCTTACGCTCACAAGTTACTGTCAGTGGACCTCACTGTGCCAGTGGCAAGAAGGCAGTGTCTTTGTTATGGCTGGCGCCGTCGTTGACATCCATTTTTTATTGGATTATTGACATTAGTTCTTTTGAATCCAATAATTTTGATTTGATTTCGAGAACTGCCCGAAGTGCGAAATATTCACTCACATTATCGAAATATAGTTTTGTTGCTATGAAGCTAAAATTCCTAAAATGCAAAGGCAATCAAAGTTTTCTCATCATTTCTTATTGAAAACTCGAGTTTCTATTCAAATTTCTTAAAAGTGTTGTCAAACGAATGATGACAAAGCCTGAAAGACTGTGTTGATTCTTTTATCAATTGATTGACATAACAACTGACACATTTTATCCGATTGATTTTAAAAGTATTTCAATCAATCGATTCTTCTCATATCAATACCACCCATAGTTTTGACAGAGAGAGGAGTTGCACAGGTTAGAACTTTGAAACTTGCGCTCGGCTTGGCTCGGTCGCTATATACATATGAGGTGTGGTGTCATACTTTCATTGCAACGGATCCCCCAGTTGGAGATGTTGTATATTGTTGAAACCCTTTTTGACTATCTCGCCATACGATAACCTAAGTTATTGAAAATTAGCGCTCGAGATCTGGCTAAAGACTTATAAATACATAAATGTTAACAACCAAACATGAACATGAAAATTACAAGAATAAGTGGGGAAAAACACACTTAATAATATATTTCTTATTTTCCAACGTCATATGAAAATAAAGGATTAACTTGGCAACATGAAGAAAAATTTGGCATAGATTGCAGGGAATTGGCCCTCTGTATACTATAATAATCTATAAACTTAATGTATTAAATTTAAAAAAATGACAATCATTTTCAACATCGTAAAACTCAGTACATCTGTACCGATCTTTATATGTAATTGTTGATATTATATGCTTAAGGAGCAATAAATTATATAATAAAAGTTATTGAAATGGATGAAGATCTCTGATAAAAAAAATCAGTACCCCGGATCAGTGTCTCATAAAGTGTCTTTCCAGTTACGTAATCGCATATCTCTTTCTTGCGGGATCATTGATGAAGCTGTCTTGGCCTATCCCCAGCTAGCACTCGCTACTAGCTGTATGTAATGAGGTCCTTAGTGCAGCAAGACACCAGTAATCATATAGTCTGCATGGCAACAACTCCGGGAACCGCGCCGCTAAATTGCAGCATGCCGGCGTGAGCGGCAACACAACACCTGCAATAAAAAAACACTAAATAAATCACTTAGTTTTTAATTCAAACCACATCTCCTCTTGGCCGGCTACTAATTAGGCCACTCCATCCATCTTGCAGGAAAATCAGGCAGGAAAGATGTTTCTAAGCTCTAACAAGCACGATGGCTATGATTGACGACTATTACTTCAGCCCGTCCCAGAAATGAGCCCAATTATTATGTGTTTGACGCAGAGGGTTCCTATTACCAAGGCCTGCTCGGAGACTAGTGAGTCTCGCTGCGGTTAGTGATGCGACGAGAGAGAAACCGCCTATTGTTAGGACCCTGGATGAGACGTAATGACAGTGGAGGGGTCAGTGCCGATATCAGATCATGTTCGAGTCGTTCATAAGCCCCTGTGAGATTTTGCCAAGTCTTCTAGTAGATCTTCGCTTCCGGGTATATGATACTATTAGTTATCCGTGTTCTGTGAAAATGGTATACGGCAAGATGTCTGTGAGAAAAGAACTGCCTGAACGCAGAGATCGGCCGTGTAGCATTTTCACAACAAGGATAACGAATTTATCATCAGCATCCCTCCCCACACCAATTACGATAAGCACAACAAGTTCAAAGTTCAAGGTTCTTGCAGTGGAGATCAGAGAAAACACGAGTTGTCAGACTCTGTTGATTTACTAAAGGTGGCGAGTTTCCTACCTTAATCAATCTTAATTATTTACTGCCATCTTATCCTTCAGATATATACCACCATATTGGCAAATAATAATCAAATTATAATGAGCACATGGGTGTTTTTGAATATTTAAATCCGACCGGTTTTTATGAGTCAGTCGTCCTTGACGAATATCCACCAGGACCACATATTTGACCTTTTAACCCTTATGCTGGCTGCTGGTGGCTAATTTGGTCAATAAATGATGAAAAAACCCTGGAACATGACTAAACCCCTGGCACATGGGTACTCAGTGAGAGCTATCTAATGAACAATCAACATAACAGGTTTCAGATGGTTATCCATTTTTTGTCATCCTTGTGCTTTGGACGAAAATGGCCCTAGCATTGGAAGGGTTAAACATGCTTTTATACATGTAGGGAACGCTATTTTTAGGCCAATGTACAGATTTGTAATTGGCCATATCCTGAGCACCTATTAGCTCTCTGTCAAATGCTACCTTATTCATTCTCAACCATTCAATTCTGCACAACGAGACTAAAACATGACAAATCAACAGTTGTTCAAAAGTAATTCAAACACTTTGAATCATTCGGCATGAACAAATGGACTTTAGCAGAGCAATCAGAGAGAGAGAGAGAGAGAGAGAGAGAGAGAGAGAGAGAGAGAGAGAGAGAGAGAGATTGTGTGTGTGTGTGTGTGTGTGAGAGAGAGAGAGAGAGAGAGAGAGAGAGAGAGAGAGAGAGAGAGAGAGAGATTGTGTGTGTGTGTGTGTGTGTGAGAGAGAGAGAGAGAGATTGTGTGTGTGTGTGTGTGTGAGAGAGAGAGAGAGATTGTGTGTGTGTGTGTGAGAGAGAGAGATTGTGTGTGTGTGTGAGAGAGAGAGAGAGAGAGAGAGAGAGAGAGAGCTGCGACGACAGCTGGCATGTTGGCGTGCGTCATTTGAGCAAAGTACAGAGGGCATAAGTTTAAATCAATGTCGACGCCGAATAAATATTTCTGCTGGGCCTATTTGTTGTCCTTGGCCCCATAAGTCTAAATGTACTAATTGAGTTAACGATCCCCTCTATTACCCGAAGCCATTTAAATCTTGCGGATATTTCAAACGGCCGCATCACTGCCTATGGAGGAAACCGTCTGTCATCATGGTGGAATTGCTTTGTTTTTACACTGCACGATATGTCAATGCTACAGGATTTGACCGTTTAAAATAGGCCTACAGTGGCGACATTTAATTCCTGCACAAAATGCGTGGGCAGCCCGGGCATAATACATGACCGCACACCCGATTGCCATCCAGTTTTATGGGCATGGATGCATGAATGAGCTCACAACTGAACGTACCTTGAATTGCAAGCTACGTGGTTCATTGGTGTGTTTGGCATATTTATTTTTGACATTAGACATGGGTGTTTGTACAACCAAGCACAGCCAGACGTCCGGTCGACTGATGCAGGAAATAATTGTCGTTACTGTATATAGGGAACAGGGAATTTTCTGGTCCATGTACAGCTTTGTAATGGGCCATGCCAAGCACCCATTTGCTCTCTGTGAAGACTCTGCTACCTTATTTATTCTCAACCTCAGCACAAGGACCGGAGTTTGAAACTCGGTGCACTTGCACAAAAAGCGAAGACGAATAACTCCATCCAAGGACTGCATTTGCATTGATGCTCACAATTTTACATCTGCAAGATCACTCTATGGGACTCGGTCTTGGTTTCCAACTCATTCTTCAAATTAGCAATACAAATATCGCTCTTATTACAGTCTTTAGCCTTCAACTTCTTTATATACTCCTGGGTAACCAGTGTAATAACTATTCCAGTAGGACAGTAGCTTGTCCGTCAACAATGGTTTTCAGTGTATGGTGCGTCAAAAAAAGAAATGCGAAATGAGTTCTGTGATGTGAAATTTTGTATGACTAGTTATGACTACTTTTCAATAGGTGTTATTAATCCTGTACGAAAACCAATGGTATCATTCAAAAGTGCTATGCCAGAGCTTTCGTTTTATATTTACCGTACATCAAGCATGATCTGTAGTTTTAATGTACAGTACTTGGCGATGACTTTGCGCATATTGTATTTGACAATGATCAGTTATAATAGTTGCAATTATTGTTTTTGGTTTATTATGTGTAACTGTATGATTTTGTAATGTCCAGAGTACAGCAAATAACTATACAATACAATACGATAAAAAGGTATCCACCATCAGCAGACCGGGGTTCAAACCAATCGCCTTCCATCGAAAGATGCTATGAGGTAGCATACGTTATTTGGATTAACCCTTTCAATGCTGAGGGTACTTTCGTCGAAAGCACAAGGACGTAAAGGTTTTTGAAAATTATCTAAACTCTGTCATGTTGTTTTCATTGAGAAGCTCTCGCTGAGTTATCTCAGATGAGTACCCACGGGCCAGGAATTCAGTAATTTTTCAGGGTTTTTGCATCATTTTGTAATGCAGAAATTAGCCACCAGAAGCAAAAGGGTTAATTTAATATTAGTATTACAATGAACTCTTATGTGGATCAACTGTATATAAGGTTCATATTGCAGATATAAAACTTGCCCAACGTTCATGTGTTTTCTTTGGATAACGGTACAACACAAGGATAACAATCAAAGACTGATTCAAAGATTGAATAATTTTCAAAATTACAAAAAAGGACGAACCAAAGATATATCCAGTCCAACCAAATGTAATGTATGAGATTTCCATGCTCGTGGCGCAAGATTTATTTCCCTGGGCATTTCAGTCGATGAGGTTAGTCCCAAGGTTACTGCGGTTTCCTTCACCATTAGGAAGCCAGCATTTTCTTTCAATATATATATATATATATATATATATATATATATATATATATATATATATATATATATATATATATATATATATATATATATATACATACATACATACATACATACATACATACATACACACACACACATATATATATTATATATATATATATATATATATATATATATATATATATATATATATATATATATATATATATATATATATATATATAATAAACATACATATATATATATATATATATATATATATATATACAGAGACAATAAATGGTTCCAATCCCTATTTATTATAGGGCATCAGTTTAGTTTAAGCCCTGGAGATCTAGATGCGTTGAGTGCAACACATGGCTCTGCACATGGATTAGAAACCTTAGGAAATCAAGTAATATGTTTTCTAAACATTATTTCATCTACACAAACAGTATGCCGAAGACCTACAAAGTTCTTTGACAGCAGAAAGTATTCATCTCGGGGCTGCCCTGATGGGGCACTCGCGTGTCCTCATTCAGCGACATTCTGACTGTGAGGGCGACCACGTGTCCATAGCTAGACAAGGTCCTCGGTCTGAGTTTCCGAGTAGCTGGGTTTGGCATTCGTATGGAATTACCTTTGCACATTTACTTAATACATGTATATGCGAGGAGAGCCAAAATTGCAGGGGAGAATCACGAATGGCAAACATGAATAAATGAATGATTGCTTAAAGGCACATTGGCACACAAAGGCCATTTAGTGCTATACAATCTGTGTAAAATAATGGTTCTTTGTTAATGTAGAAAACAATACCAAGATGGCGAGAAAGAGAGCCAAGATTGAGAGGCAAGATTTTGAAAAGGGTACCAATATCAGGCTACACAGGTGACGTCATCATAAATCAAAAAGTGGAGTGTGTGTTTGACCTCTGCTTTGACCTTAGACAATGTGTCCATGCTTAACTACATATCCTTTAAGCTCTCTGCTGTCAACCATGTGCATCCATATATCAATAATTCAGCTTAAAATACAAAGAAATTCTACTATCCCAAAAAAGTATGGGATATAGCATTGAAAAAAAATATTGATGCTTGTTTTTTTGTTTGTTTTGCATCCGTAACCGGATTTGTTCCCCAGAGAGGACCACGCTCACAATTGATCATAATCCTTTTAAATGCAGTTTCAATCATTATTGCTGCATCTTACTATCACTATCAAAATGTCATGTCACGCACACATACTACTTTCAGTTTCTTTGATGACGTAATCTATGTAACCTACATGGACTCCTGGACTTTTTTTCACATATCATTATCAGCATCTTGCTTCCCTTTTTTGAAATCTTGCCTCTTTTAATGGCATCTTGTATCTCAATCTCTCATTCTTGGTTCTCTTTCTCGCCATCTTAGTTCTCCCTCGCATATTTTGGAATAAATGTGCAAAGGGCATACCATAGTTTTGGGAACAGGTGAGGGTAGAAAGCAAAACACAGGATCCTGTTTTTAACGTTAGCTGCTTAATTGGGCTGTCAATGAGACCGTCCTAACTGAAAGACCTCTTGGAACTATTCTTAAAGAATACACACGTTTTACTCCTCTTCCCATCCACTAGGTCAACAATTATAACTCACATGTGCTGTTACGAGCACTACCTGTTTGTTTTTTATAGAAATTTGTACCAGATCAAGTACGTGACACTGTCAAAGTGCACGTGTACCACTGCTGATGGGTCTATTATTTGAGCAGCAGAAGCTTATCCGTAGATCTATTTACTGTAAAATGCACTTCAAAAGTTGCAAATTCTTCTTAGGCATATTTTTGAAACGCATCCACTATTCATCTTTGGTATCAACTTTAGGAAAACAGGTGATCACCCTCCTTACGGGTGATCACACATAGTGCAGAGATCTAAGTGGAGAAGGGACTTATTTCCCGGTGTCGATTATACATATGCCACTGATATTGCGTGTACACGTGACAGAGACAATCCAGGAGGCTCTAACTCATTATGTTTAAGTCGATTAATAGTTGACGTCGTATCTATACTTCTCAAGGAGCCCTAGAGTGAGAGTACGCGTGTATATTAAGTTGTGGTACAAAATAGGGCATGCAGAGTATGTTTGGGTCTAGGCCGGTATGCCATAAACACAAGGGCGAGAAGGGCTGTCTCATTTCTCAAATGAGTGAGGATTGACTTCCAAGAAAGATTCTTAAATTAGCTCTAACATAACATATCAAAAATGTCTTCACCCCTTAATGGTGACTAAACAACATGAGACCCTACATATGTACATATATATATATATATGTATGTATATGTACATATATATATATATAAATATGTACATATATATATATATATATATAATATATATATATATATATATATATATATATATATATATATATATATATATATATATATATATATATATATATATATATATATATATATACCAATTACCCAGAGAGCAAAGATTCCACTCATGAACATTTTGAAGATGCATGTCTGACCTTCCCAGTCGTAGTTCATACGTGTGATATTCTAATTAAAACAAATAACACGTGACCTCTGACTTCTAGGTTCACCCTAGAAGGATGCAGTTACCACTGTTAGTTTAGAAACGACTCACCCTTGACCCAGTCATACTTGGAATGCCTAGTGAAAGTCTAGTCTGGATCTACGATACTTTTGGAAATCATGCAGTTTACATTATCGGAATAAATTAACCTATTCACCCCCAAAACTCCCAGACCTAATTTTGGTGATGTCTCTCTTAAAAGAACAATTCTTAGATACTATTAAAGGAGAGATGTGCATCATAACTCTATTTACAAATCTCTATCAAATATCTTGCAAATCTATGCTTGATACCAAAGTAGTTTTTGAAATTATCGCAGGTGCAGACGAGACCTGTCAAGAGGATCTCTAAGCATCCATGGGTTAATATACATTAGAATGCTCAACGAAGGAGATTTGTTGGTAACAGTCTCGGTGACATTGGTATCTCTTTAATTAAATCGTATCCCAAATGTTTTGTCAGAATGAAAATATCATAATAGAAAGGACTTTTGTCGCTTTATGATGCATTTAAGTTAAGGTTTACCATTATGGACCAAAAACTGAACAGAAGAGGTGTTGGCGCTTCAAAATAGTTTATTTACATCTTAAATAGTAGTTGTTGTAACAAAGTAACAATAATATATATAATATAAACCTTACCCTAGTATGTAAAATTGCAACAATGTATCAAAATATTGCAACAAAGTATCAATTGAGGATAGTTTAACCGCTGAGTTGCAAAGTAGACATGCAGGTAAATGTAGACTTGTAAATGGGAGGGTGGGTGGGAAATTTCAGCCTGAGTAGACCGAGAGACCTGCCCGCCTCGTGCTAGCTGCAAGGAGACGGCGGGAAACTGCACGTGCATTGCCAAGAGGACGTAATGCGCGCAGTATAAAGAGGAAAAAAGTGTGAGTGGGCATGATGTGGTAAGTGCAGTTAGAGGTCCAAAATGCCCCAGAATGACTGACGCCATTCTAAACACATTATGGACCAAAAACTGAACAGAAGAGGTGTTGGCGCTTCAAAATAGTTTATTTACATCTTAAATAGTAGTTGTTGTAACAAAGTAACAATAATATATATAATATAAACCTTACCCTAGTATGTAAAATTGCAACAATGTATCAAAATATTGCAACAAAGTATCAATTGAGGATAGTTTAACCGGCCAAACAGTAGATAAGATTAAAAGCGCCAACACTGATAGTATAGGGTTTAGAGTGAGATGTAAAGTGTAAAGTGTGGTTAAGCACCAAGCCCGCTGGAAGCCAGAGTCGTGCCTGTGGCAATGTAAAGCAGTCGTCAAAACCAAGCCTGCTGGAAGCCAGAATCATGCCTGATAGCATGTAAAGGTGTGGGTTAGCTTCATACATCCTGGAGCCAGAGTTGTGCCAGAGAGCATAAAAAAGTGTGGTTTAAACAACAAGTTGCTGGAGGCCAGAGTCATACGTGGTAGCATGTAAAGGTGAGGTTAAACACCATGCCTGCTGGAGGCCAGAGTCATGGGTGGGAGCATGTTAAGGTGTTGTATACACACCAAGCCTGCTGGAGGCCAGAGTCATGCGTGGGAGCATGTAAAGGTGTGGTTTTAACACCAAGCCTGCTGAAGGCCAGAGTCATGCATGGGAGCATGTTAAGGTGTTGTAAAAATCCAAGCCTGCTGGAGGCCAGAGTCATGCGTTGGAGCATGTAAAGGTGTGGTTTAAACACCAAGCCTGCTGGAGGCCAGAGTCATGCGTGGGAGCATGTAAAGGTGTGGTTTAAACACCAAGCCTGCTGGAGGCCAGAGTCATGCGTGGGAGCATGTAAAGGTGTGGTTTAAACACCAAGCCTTCTGGAGACCAGAGTCATGCGTGGGAGCATGTAAAGGTGTGGTTTAAACACCATGCCTGCTGGAGGCTACAATCTTACCTAAGTTGTATTGGAGAGCAAAAATTAAAAAACATGTTAAGGCATGGTTAAGACACCATGCCTGCTGGAGGCTTGAGTCCTGCCTGAGAGCATGTAAAGGTGTGGTATAAACACAATGTCTGCTAGAGACCAGAGTCATGCGTGGAAGCATGTAAAACTGTGGTTCCAACACCTTGCCTGCTGGAGTCCAGAGTCGTGTGTGGGAGCATGTAAAGGTGTGGTTTAAACACCATGCCTGCTGGAAACCACAATCTTACCTAAGATTTGTAATGGAAACAACAATAAAAACATGTGAAGGGTGTGGTTAAACACCATGCCTGCTGCAACAGTCATGCTGACAGGCCACAATCTTATCCAAGATTTGTATTGGAAAACCAACAATAAAGGCATAACCATCCTACTCCAAATTCCTTCCCGAAACAATACCTGACACTTCAACTTCCTGAAGTAGACCAGAGTCACTGCATGTGATAACTGCTACCTGACAAGACAACTAGCCTGGTGGAGGCCTGAGTCCCAAGGTGCCACCAAAACACTGCGCTATCAGAGTCAAAATGTATGCATTGGAAAATGCAAGAAAATCAGTCATGCTTGAGAAGTGCCAATAAAACCTGTCTGTCAAGGACCTCATTCAATCCAGCCCGATCCAGAGTCAGGCATGAAAGTTGGTGAAAAGCTTCATCCAAATGCTGTGTGATTCATGGAAATACCATCTATAGACCTGGATCCCTTTGAATGTAGGCAAGAGTCCAGCATGGCAGCATCGAATACATGTTATCCAAACTCTGTGCTAAGAAGACCAGAGTCAGGACTATAAATATGTGGAAAGTGTCATCAGAGTAACCTGCTAGAGATGCAAGTCGCTAACATTGCATGTCAGAGCCATGCATATAAGATAAAATATGTCAACGAATCACTGCTAACAAAGGTCAGACAAGAGTGCAATGTATGGAAACTGTCGATGTCTGCCATTCTGTCAAAATTCTGATTCACTCCTGTTGGAGGCGAGAGTCATGCATGCTCAGAGGTAAACCTGTTGTTAATGTGATGTACAAAGGTCAGACTCATGAATGTAAACATGTGAAAAGTGACATCAAACCACTGGTCTGCTGGAAACTTGAGTCGCCCCTGTTAGAGGCCAGAGCCATAATGTCAAAAGGTGAAATGTATCATGAAAACTCAGAGCTAACGAAGGGTTGAGTCATGACCGCGAATCTCAAAAGGTCCTCTCAATGGTAGCTCGCTGGAGACCCGAGTCACTCCCAATCTCCCATTGGAGTCAAGAGTCATACATGTTAAAACGTGAACCATGTCAACAGAAACACTGTGCTAATGAAGGGTCGAGTCATGTATATACGCAAAGATGTGATCAAAAGACTGGCCTAGTTGATGCCAGAGTCAGCATGTTAACCAGAGAATTATGTCATCAAAACTGCACCAATACATGATAATGTGTGAAAGGTGTATGCAAACTATGAATAATACATTGGACTTCAGATTTGATAGTCCAGGGTCTTTCGACAATAACATTTAAGTACCTTCAATTCCTACATGTTTTCATTGTAAACATCAGATATCAGATTCATTTTAGCAACACAAGCAAATGTCTAGGGTCGAGTCATGTATATACGCAAAAATGTAATCAAAAGACTGGCTTAGTTGATGCCAGAGTCAGCATGTTAACCAGATAATTATGTCATCAAAACTGCACCAATACATGGTAATGTGTGAAAGATGTATGCAAACTATGAATACTACATTGGACTTCAGGTTTGATAGTCCAGGGTCTTTCGACAATAACATTTAAGTACCTTCAATTCCTACATGTTTTCATTGTCAACATCAGATATCAGATTCATTTTAGCAACACAAGCAAATGTCTAGGGTCGAGTCATGTATATACGCAAAAATGTAATCAAAAGACTGGCCTAGTTGATGCCAGAGTCAGCATGTTAACCAGAGAATTATGTCATCAAAACTGCACCAATACATGGTAATGTGTGAAAGATGTATGCAAACTATGAATAATACATTGGACTTCAGATGTGATAGTCCACGGGCTTTCGACAATACCATCTATGTACCTTCAATTCCTATATGTTTTCATTGTTAACATCAGATAACAGATTATTTTTTTTAGCAGCACAAGCAAATGTCTATTGGATGGCATAATACTTGATAGGTGTGCACTGCACCCAAAATACATAAGTGCAATCCTGCACCGGCAAAATCAAAATTCCAAACTATGTTACTCAAACACCATGGCACCCGAACAAAGTTAAGCCATACACTGAGCAGTAAATCAACACCCGTTTGACCCAGAGCATGAATTCACAAGATACTGTTGCATTATTCCATGGTCATATAGAATTACATGCTGAAGAGAAGCTGGTCAGCTGGCTGATGATTAAGTAGGCTGACTATGGTCATCTGTTCAAATTGTCACTGACGCATACACCCGAGAGCAGTTGATTCTTGCACCCATCACAACAGTGTCACTGACAAAACACCCGAGTGCCCGCGAGGGGGCAGTTGAATTCTTGCACCCATCATCACAATGTCGCCGAAGAATACACCCGGGGGCAGTCAATTCTCTGCACCCATCACAAGTGTCACTGACAAATACACCTGTGGGGGGCAGTCAATTCTTGTACCCATCATCACAATATTGCCAAAGAATACACCCGAAGGGGCAATTGATCTCTGGCACCCATCATCACAGTGTCACTGATAAATACACCGGTGGGGGGTAGTCAATTCCTTGCACCCATCATCACAATATTGCTAAAGAATACACCCGAGGGGGCAGTTGATTTCTTGCACCCATCATCACAGTGTCACTGATAAATACACCTGGGGGGAAGTTGATCTCTAGCACCCATCATCACAGTGTCACTGATAAATACACCCGTGGGGGGTAGTCAATTTCTTGCACCCATCATCACAATATTGCTAAAGAATACACCCGAGGGGGCAGTTGATTTCTTGCACCCATCATCACAGTGTCACTGATAAATACACCCTTGGGGGGCAGTTGATTTCTTGCACCCATCACCGCAATGTCGCCGAAAAATACACCTGGGAGCAGTTGATTCTTGCACCCATCACAACAGTGTCACTGATGAAAACACCTCCGGGGGGGGGGGGGGGGGGGGGTAGTTCCTGCACCCATCATCACAAAGTCGCTGAAGAATACATCCAGGAGTTGATTCCTGCACCCATCACAAGTGTCAATGACAAATACACCCATCATCGCAATGTCGCCAAAGAATACACCCGGGAGCAGTTGGTTCCCTGCACCCATCGCAACAGTGTCACTGACAAATACACCTGGGGGGGGGGGGGGGGGGGGGGTGTCATTCCATCATCACAATGTCGCTGACAAAGACACCCAGGAGCAGTTGATTTCCTGCACCCATCACAAGTGTCACTGACAAATACACCCATCATCGCAATGTCGCCAAAGAATACACCCGGGAGCAGTTGATTCCCTGCACCCATCACAAGTGTCACTGACGAATACACCTGGGGGGGGGGGAGTCATTCCTGCACCCATTATCACAATGTCGCTGAAGAATACACCCGAGGGGGCATTTGATTGCCTGCACCCATCACAATAGTACCTGCGAGTCTGAGGAAGAAGTGTTCACCACCAAACACTCACTGTGCTGGCCAAGGACAGTCAACAAACTATGTGCAACCACTGAAGCCACGACGAAATGAAATGATTCAATCAACATTTTTTCTTGGTCTCTCTCCTTTCTGCATGTTGCCGACATAGGCAACACCTATCCTTGGGTGTCTGTTAAAACCTCTCTACATCGCCACCTTAAGCCAAGCGAGGCAGTGTCCGCTCTCCCTAAATCTGTAGTAAATTCTGTCCTGACTTGAGGAATATATTGTAGTGGGCTGAAAATGGCCGCCATCACCAGATCACGATCAAGTTTAGCGCCGTGTCTTGCCCGATCGTCAACGTTGCTGATAACATATTCTAGTTATCCTTACTGTGGTTTCCTCTACTGGTAGAGCACACAATGTAGTTCCTGCGTTACAGTGAAAGGCAGTTTGTTTCAGAGAACCTATGCATTTTGTAAATTTCAGCCTGAGTAGACCGAGAGACCTGCCCGCCTCGTGCTAGCTGCAAGGAGACGGCGGGAAACTGCACGTGCATTGCCAAGAGGACGTAATGCGCGCAGTATAAAGAGGAAAAAAGTGTGAGTGGGCATGATGTGGTAAGTGCAGTTAGAGGTCCAAAATGCCCCAGAATGACTGACGCCATTCTAAACAAATTAAGGTGGGACTTGCTTTTACAATTTAGAATAAGACTCAATGTTAGAAGGGAGATTTTTTATCGCAACTCGTGTGATTGGTACAAATATAACTTTCATTTTCTAAGAGTGGCGTTTTGAATTTACAAAACTCTTTGTGTACTTTATTGTATGGAATTTGGAATTTCGATTTTTCGTCACTTATTCTGCCATACTGCAGTCACAACTAGCCAGTTGTAACTGATGGAAGAAACCGGAGTACCCGGCGAAAACCACCGCCTAACCAAGGCCATTGGTAACTTTTTCAGATTCCCCGGATCGGCTTTATTGTACACCAATACTATTTATCTGAGGCCGCATTTCATCACCCATACACCTCGATGACAAACATATATATGGATCGCGATTTCATGTTATTGTTCGTGATAGATTTAAGGTCGCTCTTAGATTCATTGGGCCGGTAATATGAAACGTATCCAAATTCTAAGTGTAAACACAATCGATATACATGGAAATATCTTGATTGTAAAGCAATGTTTTGAGAAATATTCGATTGGTAGTCGTTGCTCCTATCGCAGGTGAACAACTATTGGGTGAACAACTGAAAAACTTTAAAATAGTACTCTATTTAATGATTTATTTCTAAGTATGGCAGACCAAGTGTGCAGTTGAGATAAAAAAGGGTCAATTCCTCATGGGATCTAAGACCCTAAAGAAATGACATGAGGGCGTTGCCCCCCCCCCCCCCCCCCCCCCCCCCCCCTTGAGGGTTCCCTAAGGCTTCAACGTGCAAGTTCGACCTCAAACCGAAAACTGGGATAAAAGAATATTTGATGACTGGCCGATGTGCATTCAATTCGATTCGTTCATCTGCTCCGATCCGCCAGAGTCACGTGACCGGTTTTGCGAGAACCAGACGAACCTTCATTACTGTGCCATCGACTTCTCGCGGGAGTGCACTAATCTTTGTAAATAAACGCCGGGAAACATTCAATCTGTGCAAGTACCTAGCAATTGATTTTGTTTTGTTTCTGTTTAAACAATAACAGCGCACCTGTTATGTTAGCAACCCATAACATATTAACCCCTTAGCTGCCGAATGTTAAACACACTCGGGGTGCATTTTGTCCGAAAGTTTTTAAGATAAATCGCTGCGAGCACCATTGCAGTGGAAATTGCTATATGTACCTTGCATTTAATTTCACAAAGCTGGAATCAGTGCATTGCTGCCGTTCTTTCGAGCAGAATGGATAAAGTCGTCTGTTATGCTTGTGACGTCACGCTGCGTGTGAAATAAGTGGCAGGCGACGTACTTTTCTTCTTAGTTCTCCTTGTGTTGGGAGCTAGACTGTGGCGTTTCTACCTCAGTTCGCCGTCTCTCTCGAGCAGTAAGTGTTTCTAGTAATCTTGGCTCAGTCAGTTAGAGCCAGTCTGCGTAGCGAGTACTCAAAGCTGTGGCCAGTCACGGGTTATCTAGGTCTTGCTGCACGCGCACTCCAGCTTTCCGCAGCCAGCTAGTCACCGAGCGAGCGAGGGCTGCACGCGTGCTACAGTACCGGCCAGCCACGCTACTCACAAGTCCCTCCAGTGCTCCGCCAAACAGGAGGGAATTCATGGGTCCTAACCCTACTACTAATAAAACAACCATCAGCAAAAACTCCGGCGACCACTAACCACGCTTTGCGGTAAGTGCAATTTTCATAGGCGCTAAGTTTTATTGCAGCAGCCGGCGCGGCGATGCGGTTACCGTTAGGCATTGCCGCAATCAAGTGGTGTCACTTAAAGCATGTTGGAGCGTATATTGCGAGTGGGCGGGAGTATGTGTGGGAGGAACGATGATCACAAGCATCACTTATGCCTTTATACACCACCCCCGCGCGCGCCCTAATGCAGTTGTCACCAGAATTGTCGCTCTGGGATCGCACGAGACGGATTAACAGGGATGGCCGGCGGAGGAATTGGGATTACCATGCCCTGAAACGGTAAAACAGATCATTTAGAATTCATCTCTTGTAGTCTCCAGGGAATGCTTCTTTCCCATAAGGTTTTAATGCTTGCCAATATTGGGACGACGTGATAAAACAGCTGGAAGGGCTAGAGTGTTAGTGGGCGTAGTGGCCATCCCTGCTCAGCCATTACCCTTATAATGCTACTGGTGGCTACTTACTTTGTGGCCAATACAAAATGATGCAGAAATCCTGATAAATTATTGAAACCTGGACAAATGGGTACTAATCTGATAGTACTCAACGAGAGCTTTCCAATGAATACCAACATGACAGGGTTTGGGTGATTTTCATAATCTTTTGCTTTTTTGTGCATCGGATGAAATTAACCACATCATCAGAAGGGTTTAATTCTCCAAGCCACTCTCAGCAGTATCCGTTGGCACCTGATGGATGACGTAGCTGAATCTTTAAGTTTTTTATGTCTATCTAGGACTAGGGTTCGATTCCGTTAAGAGGTACCAGTACCAGTACTGATACCGGTATCGTTATAAAAAGTACCGTATCGTACCGTTCCATACCTTAAAGCGACTCTTAACGATACTATCCACAGTGGATTAATTATTTATTAGGGATTGTCCAGGATCCTTAACATTCACAACACAATTTATCATGTAATAAGGCAAAAAGTACCGTTTACTATACCATTACAATACCGTACGGTTTCATTGCTACCGATGCCGGTACCGAACCGTTTCGTTCTTAGAGGTATGCATCCCTATCTACGACCCCATACTTGAGCGACGCATGTGTTATTTCATCTTATTCGTTGAAATGATAAGGTTATTTCAGCCATTCCCTTAACAACATTTGCAACTAATCAATCAACATCAAGCGTTATCTTCTTTGCGTTTATCTGAATGTTTAAGGCTTTGGGTGCACGTACGACTCCAATTACTTAGGTGACGCATGTAATACTTTTTTCTATTGTTTGAAATAATAAGGTTATGCCTGCTATTCCCTTAACAACGTTTGCAAATGATATGTTCAACATTAATTGGTAGCATTGTTAAACGTTAATCTTGCCAATTTAAAACCCACATTTGTAATTGAGACTACTTCGTCAAAATGTTTTTTGCTAAGTTTGATGATTTACGTCATTCGGAGAAATTGGTAGTATATTTAAACATTAATCTTGCAAATTTAAAACCAATATTTGTAATTGACACTACTTTGGTGAAATGTTGATTTTCAGAATTTAATGATTAACGTCATCAGTATGAATTCGTGTACCAGAGGGATTTGGTATTTCGTTTTTCGTCACTTTTTCTGCCTTATTGCGGGTAAATTGTGACTTAGATGTGAGTGGTGGAGGAAATCGGGATACCCAGCAAAACCACCGCCTAACCCCAAGTCACTGGCAACTTTTCACTTGCCCCGGCGCGGATTCGAACATGGACAGTGGTGAGAGACAGCTATCAGTCATTGGCAATGCCTTAGCCCTATGTACCAGAGGCTGGCGGACATTGGGTGTATTGTTTCCTTGGTTTGCCGACGTGATTCAGACCTTATCCATATATAATCAAGAGTCGATGTAAATTTCAGTAGTATTTGTATTATTCTAGGATAAATATATTTTGTTCATATCTATTCTCTGTAAAAACTCACTGTTTAATTCATGAGGTGCGAATAGATTTGTTGGTTAGTAATAAGAGTTTTCAGAGAATCCGCGAAAATCTGTCAAATGATCGCGTCTTGGCGTGTATTCGGTCAACACAG
The DNA here is from genome assembly GCA_963942565.1 of Maea johnstoni. Classification (NCBI taxonomy): domain Eukaryota; kingdom Metazoa; phylum Annelida; class Polychaeta; order Spionida; family Magelonidae; genus Maea; species Maea johnstoni. The sequence goes on along the minus strand of OZ012691.1, from coordinate 16,840,398 downwards.
TTTGCCTGACATTGACTCAGTGCACCAACCTTACTGACTTAGGGATGTTATGTTGAGTGCTCAGATGTTTGTCATTGTTATGTTCCATGCTCTCTGGAGCATTACTCTGGTTTAAAGGATAAACACGGCTACAAGGAGTGAATATTTTAGGGTCGCGTGAGAAATGGTGATGTGGACTGAGAAATGGTGATGTGGACCTTGACTACAATTTACCTTGATTTAGACCTTAAATAAAAAAAGGAAAAAAAAGAAAGAAAGGTCTTTTTTAAAAGCTGTTGAAACACCGAAATGAAATTCCTAGTCGTCTTCATTTTCTATCCCTAAGTGTCAATTACAAAAATTATCGTATTCTCTCTTTCTCTCTCTGGGTCCATAGCGACACAGGTTGACCTCTTTACCCCCTGTCCCGATAGAGACAAACCTACCCCTAGACCATATAGGTCCATAGAGACACAGGTAGAGCCCTAGACACCCTGTCCCAATAGAGGCAAACATATCCCTAGACCCTCTAGGCCAGTAGAGACAGCGGCAGACCCCAGGCCCCTGGATCTAGAGAGACACCCACAGACTCCAGGCCCTGGATCTAGAGAGACACCCACAGACTTCAGGCCCATGGATCTAGAGAGACACCCACAGACTTCAGGCCCCTGGATCTAGAGAGACACCCACAGACTCCAGGTCCCTGGATCTAGAGAGACACCCACAGACTCCAGGCCCTGGATCGAGAGACACCCACAGACTTCAGGCCCTGGATCTAGAGAGACACCCACAGACTCCAGGCCCCTGGATCTAGAGAGACACCCACAGACTCCAGCCCCTGGATCTAGAGAGACACCCACATAGTTCAGGCCCTGGATCTAGAGAGACACCCACAGACTTCAGGCCCTGGATCTAGAGAGACACTCACAGACTTCAGGCCCCTGGATCTAGAGAGACACCCACAGACTCCAGGCCCTGGATCTAGAGAGACACCCACATACTCCAGGCCCCTGGATCTAGAGAGACAAACATAGACTCCAGGCCCCTGGATCTAGAGAGACAACCACAGACTTCAGGCACCTGGATCTAGAGAGACACCCACAGACTCCAGGCCCTGGATCTAGAGAGACACCCACAGACTCCAGGCCCCTGGATCTAGAGAGACACCCACATACTCCAGGCCCCTGGATCTAGAGAGACACCCACATACTCCAGGCCCCTGAATCTAGAGAGACACCTACAGACTCCAGGTCCCTGAATCTAGAGAGACACCCACAGACTCCAGGCCCCTGGATCTAGAGAGACACCTACAGACTCCAGGCCCCTGGATCTAAAGAGACACCCACATACTCCAGGCCCCTGAATCTAGAGAGACACCTACAGACTCCAGGTCCCTGAATCTAGAGAGACACCCACAGACTCCAGGCCCCTGGATCTAGAGAGACACCCACAGACTCCAGGCCCCTGGATCTAGAGAGACACCTACAGACTCCAGGCCCCTGGATCTAGAGAGACACCCACATACTCCAGGCCCCTGAATCTAGAGAGACACCCACAGACTCCAGGCCCCTGGATCTAGAGAGACACCTACAGACTCCAGGCCCCTGGATCTAGAGAGACACCCACATACTCCAGGCCCCTGGATCTAGAGAGACACCCACATACTCCAGGCCCCTGGATCTAGAGAGACACCCACAGACTCCAGGCCCCTGGATCTAGAGAGACACCCACATACTCCAGGCCCCTGGATCTAGAGAGACACCCACAGACTCCAGGCCCCTGAATCTAGAGAGACACCCACATACTCCAGGCCCCTGGATCTAGAGAGACACCCACATACTCCAGGCCCCTGGATCTAGAGAGACACCTACAGACTCCAGGCCCCTGGATCTAAAGAGACACCCACATACTCCAGGCCCCTGGATCTAGAGAGACACCCACATACTCCAGGCCCCTGGATCTAGAGAGACACCCACAGACTCCAGGCCCCTGGATCTAGAGAGACACCCACATACTCCAGGCCCCTGGATCTAGAGAGACACCCACAGACTCCAGGCCCCTGGATCTAAAGAGACACCCACATACTCCAGGCCCCTGGATCTAGAGAGACACCCACATACTCCAGGCCCCTGGATCTAGAGAGACACCCACAGACTCCAGGCCCCTGGATCTAGAGAGACACCCACATACTCCAGGCCCCTGGATCTAGAGAGACACCCACAGACTCCAGGCCCCTGGATCTAAAGAGACACCCACATACTCCAGGCCCCTGGATCTAGAGAGACACACATAGACTCCAGGCCCCTGAATCTAGAGAGACACCTACAGACTGCAGGTCCCTGAATCTAGAGAGACACCCACAGACTCCAGGCCCCTGGATCTAGAGAGACACCCACAGACTCCAGGCCCCTGGATCTAGAGAGACACCCACATACGCCAGGCCCTGGATCTAGAGAGACACCTACAGACTCCAGGCCCCCGGATCTATAAAGACACACACATACTCCAGGCCCCTGGATCTAGAGAGACACACATAGACTCCAGGCCCCTGGATCTAGAGAGACAAACATAGACCCCTGGCCCCTGGATCTTGAGAGACACAGAGAGTCCCCTAGACATCCTGGGTTCATGGAAACGGAGACAGTTCGCCTTAACCCACATGCTGCTGGTGACTAATTTGGCCAATACAAAATTATGCGAAAAATATTACAAATGACAGAAACCCTGGCAAATGGGTACTTATCTGAAAGTATTTTGCGAGAGCTTTCCAATGTATACCAACATGATAGGGTTAAGATGCTTTGCGAAAATCTTTGCGTCCTTGCGTGTATGGACGAAATTAGCGTCAGCATTGGAAGGGTTAAAGACAGTCACTGTAAACTATATGAGATCTCTATTGAATTGCCCAGATTTTCCATGTATTTACATGTCCCACACATGGAAACTATCGCATCAGCTGGTCTGATTCTTGGACTATTACATAATGACCGCATGACGGTTCAGCCAGCACACTCAACGCTATCACTGTAACAGTAAACGATCAAGGCATTGTCATCTGGTTTCCATGTATTTATCTTATTCGCAGTGGTTTTAATTGGATACTTTTTCCGCGGGCATTCATATCTCTTGTCCTTACTAGACACTATCGCTAGTTGGAGAAACATAGACTGGTTTCACAAAGCTTTCACAGGTAAGCGTTGTATTTTTGCCGTTGGAGCTAAGTTGGTATTTTAACCCTTTGGATGCTAGTGGCTCATTTGGTTTATACAAAATAATGCGAAAAAAGCTAAAGAATACCTGAAACCCCAGTACATGGGTACCCATTTGTTAGTAATCAGCATGAATTTTCCAATGAATACTAACATGAGAGGGTTTAGATGGTTTTCAATCTTTTGCGTTCTTGTGCCTTGGAAGAAAGTAGCCCCAGCATCAAAATCGTTGATATTATCAATTGCGTCGATAATGGGTTGGGTGAAAAGGCCACATACTGGTAGTGAGAAACGTTGAAAATGAATTCGGCGAGTTCACGATATTGCACAACTCGATATTGCACATACGCGAGTGTGGAAAAGGCCTAACACCTTTTCTTCATAAATCCTTCGTTCAAAATTTGATTTTCATGACATGTTTTGATAGTCCGTTTGGGAAACCTGTCCAACAGGACCATAGAGAGAGAAAATTCACTTATCAAGACAACCTAGAAAATGCATGTATATGTTATTTGGCGAAAAGAATATGCCCTTTCATTACAATAAGAAGCCAACCTAAATAAGTGGGCTTGACTAAGTCCAAATGTATAGCATTGATTCGAACTGGTCTTTAATTCCCTGTCTGCTTGGTTAAAGATAAAACTCTATAGCGCTACTGTCAACATAGAAAAAGAAAAAAACGATGCACAACTCCAACTGAGGTAAACCACTATAACTTTCCTTTAGTATCATTGCGGTGTGTATGCATATTTAATACTATATAAGTTATACATTTTACAATTTTACAATTTCACACAACACAAAACAAGGTATACAGTAGTTATTATCAGGTAGTAGGAGAAGAATAGCATATGTACAACACACCAAGAAAAAAGTGAACAAAATAATTCCTTTAGTATCATTTCGGTGTGTGTATATCTTTAATACTACATAAGATTTACATTTTATGAAAATAAAAGTGATTTAAAGAAAAAGGATATACATTTTACAATTTTTGAAATGTCACACAGAACGAAACACGATATGTAGTAGTTATTATCAGGTATTAGGAAAAGAATAACACGTGTACAACACACCGAGATAAAGTAAACACACACTAGATTACGAAGTACACGTAGTACATGTAGTACATTGTAGTATAGATTATGTAGGCGAAATCGATGTCATGAGAGGCTATGTAGTATAATAGGGCACCTGGATACACAAGGAAGGCATACAATAAGCACCTGGACTGTAAGTATACTTAGTAGAACCATAACAAAAGGAACAGTTCTCAGAAAGGTTAAAGAGGACTTCAGGTGTATTGTAAGATGTTTTTCTGCCTTCCTTGCACCAACCAATACACGAGGCAGTATATTTGGTGATGTTCCATTTCCCTTTGTCTGGAAAGTCGTGGCTATCCAACGGTGAATGATGTAGAAATTCCGATCTGTGTATCTTTATTGACGGTACTCACTTTGTACTTGATCATATATACAGTGAAAATAATGGTTATGATGTCTGGAGATCAAATTGAAAAGAAGATAAATTCTTCTTAATACGGTGATACCACTGCATGGTTAAGAAGTCCAGTAAAAAGTACCAAGAACGAACATTTGATTAACACCAAGTCACCGCAACTGTTTCATAGATCTCAAGCTTTAATTACCTTCGCCTCTTAGTTTACGGTGATTGGATAATGTGAGCAACAAGCAGCACATATGGAAAATGGATATTGAAATATTTCCCCCTTTTCATTTTGCTGTCACAATCTATAAGCATTTGTCCTCCCTTTCGTATTGTGACCGTCATTAACCTAATCCATTATTTGATGATTATATGAATACTTGCGGTTGAAATACAATATGATGACACATATGTACTTATAGATGCAATAAAAATCATCTCTTTGAGAACTAATAACAAACAAGTAGCAAATATAACATTTCAAATGCATTTGGTTAGACAACGAGCAGAATTGCGCAATGTGGAAGACCACTGAGTCATAGAGACAAATCCCTAGGAGAAGTGGAAAGTAACTCGGTAACGTTTAGCAAATACGCTTCAAAAGCATCGTTGAGAAAATGAGCATAAATGCACAATGCGGAAGGCCACTGAGTCATGGAGGCGGATCCCTGGGAGGAGTGGAAAGTAATTCTGAAAGGTGTAGAAGATGTTACGTTTCAAATGCATTAGTTAGACAACGTGCAGAATTGCGCAATACGGAAGACCACTGAGCCATGGAGGCATCCGCTTGCAAATGTGAAAGATATCACGTAACAAGTGTCACATTTCCCTTTACGTGTAGTGCATAGATCATTGATGGAGTTGCACGAATAATACGTAAGCATTGCAACGTTTCCTTTAAGATTATTTACTTTCCATCCCATGTTATTCGCTGTTAGTGTAGCAGCACAGGCCCAAAAAGTGGCTTATTTTAGGAGTAACCCCAACCGGCGGTAGACTAAGCAGCATCATAAATCAAATGAAAGCTAAGAATCTCAGGATTCAGGAACTGCATGATGCCGGAACCAAAAAGTTGTACAAGCAGAGATACCGCACCGTTTCCATGGCAACCTTTTTGAAGTAGTGAAAACACTGACAAATTACTCTTCAATTAAATCCTTATTTGGTGGCCTTCTTACCAATATTCCTCATTCAAATTACTCCTGATAATTAATAAGGTCCTTGTCTAGTGAAAAAAAGTCAAAGAAAATGTCTAAGTAGTGTTTGTACTGAGTGACCTCACATTTAGGGTACATATGTAGAAACGGGTAAAAAATTAGTATTTTTGGACTTTAAAGTTTTCATAAAAGGCTTATATGAAATTGTTCAGGCATGCAGTATATATTTTCAGAAAGTAGACACTGTAAGCTTTCATTTGATGTATTATTAGACTCCTGGCACATTTTGTTACTGACGATTTGGCTTCATAGATAGTAGCTGTAGTGGGGATTTTATACACCGATTTGGTGAAAACTCACCCAATGACTATCTAACTCTAGTTTAGTGGCTACATAGCATTATTCTTCATTCAGATTACTCTTGAAAGTTAATAAGGTCCTTGTCTAGTAAAGTTAGTGAAGTTAACTGTTAAAAATGTGCTGGTACTGAGTGACCTGGCCACGTTTAGGGTAAATATGCAGAAATGGCCAAAGACATTGTATTTTTGGAACTTTTTTGTTTGAATAAAAGGCATCATACATCAAATGAAAGATAAAAATCTCAGGATTCAGAAACTGTGTGATGCCGGAACTGAAAAGTTGTACAAATGGTGATATTGCACCATTTCCATGGCAACCTCTTGAAGTAGTGAAAACCCTAAAAAATTACTCTTCAATTAAATTCTTATTTGGTGGCCTTCTTACCAATATTCCTCATTCAAATTACTCTTGATAATTAGTAACGTCTTTGTCAAGTGGGAAAAGTGGAATAAAAAGTATTGTTTGCACTGAGTGACCTCACATTTAGGGTACATATGTAGAAACGGTTAAAAGTTTTAATAGAAGGTATATATATATAGTTGTTTAGGCATGCAACATATATTTTCGGGAAGTAGACATTGTAAGCTTTGATTTAATGTATCATTAGACTCCTTGCACATTTTTATACTGAACTTATGGCTTCATACATAGTAGCTGTGGTGGGGACTATGTACCAATTTGGTGAAAACTCAATTGCTATCTCACTGTAGTTTTCTGGCTTCATAGCATTCTTCTACATTCAAATTACTCTTGACAGTTCATAAGGTCCTTGTCTAGTGAAGTTTGTGAAGACATGTTAAAAATGTGTTTATACTGAGTGACCCCATGTTTAGGGTAAATATGCAGAAATGGCCAAAAACATTGTATTTTTGGATTTTTTTTTAATGAAAGGCATATATGAGATTGAGCAGGCAAAAAATAGATATCTTCATAAAGTAGACACTATGAGCTTGCATTTGATTATTATTAGACCCTTTGCACAATTTTGGATTGTAAATATGACCTCAGTTCATAGCTGTAGTGAGGGCTTTGTACAAAAACTTTTTTATTTTTAAATCATTTTTATTCACCTCCTCACACATGTCAAAAAACAGTATACAAAGTTGTGTGCCAGATAAGGCCAATGTATTGTAAATATGCAGTAATATATAGTATAAGAAGATCATATTGTTGTGTTGTATATCTTAGACAATAGCGAGAATTGTTTTTCAAAGAAATTACCTTTACCTTTTAGGTAAGCTCTGTATTTCTCTTCAAAATAAAACTTTTTTGTTTCATTTTTAACGTTGAGTAAGTGTGGCTGTTGTTCTTTTTTCATTGAGTTGTAAATGACCTTTTTTGTTAGTAAAATGATTGTATTTATAAAGTGAGCATTTTCTAGATCTCCCAAAACAATTTTGGATGCAGAAATGTTAAAATTTTCCATTCCTAATGCTCTTATCCAGTTTTCCACACCTTCCCAAACTTCCAGAGATATATCACATTGTAAGAACATATGTTCAACTGAGTCAACGTGTGTTTTGCAGAAACAGCATAGATTAGATTTTTTGATGCCCATCTTGTACAATTTCTCGTTCGTAAAGAATCTGTGATGGAGCGTTCGAAATTGAATGTATTTCAAAAACTTGGTCATAAAGGTACCTTATTGCCATCTCACTCTACGTATGGGGCTTCCCAGCATTAATTCTCATTTAAATTACTCTTGGCAAATAATTAGATCCCTCTTTAGTGAAAGAAAACTGTTCAGTTGTGTTTGCACAAAATGACCCCATGTTTAGAGTAAATATGCGAAAAGGGTGTTAATTTTATATTTTGGACCTTTTTGTTTTAATGAAAGACATACTAGTTTTAATAAGGCAACCAATGGCTGCAATCAAGAAAGTAGACCCTCCAATCCCATTGTTTGTATCATTCCCCATATCATACTCCGTAGTGTAAATAAAGCTCCCTATAATAGTTTCAGAACTTGTCATAATAGGCCATTTACAAAAATTACCTGATTGCTTTATTCATTTCTTGTACTAATGTTATCTAATTCTGGGATAGTCTAAACTGACTGGTGCCTTTGTTTGATAAAAAGAACAACCAAAAGTTGGCCAGCACATTTGCCCTCATTGACCCATAGCTTCAGGAGATGTTTGAATAATCCCGGTAAAAACCTTGATTTCCCTAGTGTTTGTCAGTTATGAAAGGTAGGATCATAATGCCAGAGGTGTCTACAACTCTATCCTGAGGTATGCTGTTAACTAGATAGATAGTACAGAGAACTTGTGTCTAGTTTAATGATATATCTATAGGGTGTCACTCTATGTCTATTTAATTGTATTTCAGATTATGAGGAGCAATATTAATTGCATTTGATATTGGTTTTGGGGTCCAAAGAAGTTCATTCAAATTGATTGAAAGAACACCCTGAATACTGCTCTGTTAGTAGTTTCCAACTTGCTGGTGAGGTGTTCAACTAATCAAGGCCTGCAGCACCTCAAAAGGGCTGTTTTGATGTTTTCCTACTAAAAGCATATTTTGAGGAGCACTGTTAACTGTAGCATAGTTCATCACTCTCCTTAAGATATTTTTTGATGCTATATTTCATTCATAAATTATGTTCAAGGATATCTTAGATCTAGACAATTCTCTCCGATTAGAAATTCAATTGTGGATAGGTTTAGGTAGCTTTTTTCAGACTCGGTTCTTCCCCTATGCTGCTTCTATTGGACTAGTTAGCCTATATGAAATATATATTTAGGCATCACAAATATGCCCTCCCAGCGATGTAAAAGTTTTTGGGTGAAAAATTGAAGAAACATGTATGGTATAATCAAATGGAGCTCCTATCAATAGTAATGGACTATGGACCATCAGACTTCATAAATATGTAGAAAATATCAATTAGAAAAATGGATTCAGCTACATGAGAAAAAAGGTTTTTTGAAATTCTAGATTGCTTAACTTAAGAACAACGTCAAAATAGAAGAAAGATGTTTCTCCTATTCGATGAAGGTTATTTATATCAAGAGAATCCAATAACGCTTATTGCCCAACATACTTGTTTCAAGCACCAATTCTTATGGTGCAATTTGATATGGAGAAAAGAGAGATGTTCGGATTACCTCGGCTATGGATCATAGTTTTCTCAATATTTCACTATTCAGCTTCTACTGAGAGGGCTAGGTTGGAGAGTGAGGCAGGTTGTAGTTGGATTTTTTGGTTGACTCAGGTAGCAATCTCCCAATGATCCATCGATCAGCTTGTACTGAGGGGTGGGAGGGGCAAAAGTGAGGGGTGGGTTTTAGGTTGGATGTAAGAGGTTGCTTAAGGGATTAGAGGAGTGGTTTGGATGACCTTTGTGCAATAACTAAACTAAATGATTCACTTGTATAAATATGGGGTGCTTGGGTAGGTGTGGTTGGGTGTGACCTGTGATGTGATGGGTAAGCATGGTTGAAGGTGGCCTATGTTGTCTGTTTCTCTGCCTCTACTGGGGTGAGGGTAAGGTATGCTTGTGGTTGACAATCCTCACTTGTCTACTTGTATGTGAATGGAGGGAAAAGGGGTCCAGGGGATGTGGTACATTTATCAGCTTGTAATATGGGCTGGGGGGGGGGGGGGGGGGGGGGGGGGGGAGGGAGGGAGGGGGGTGAAGTAGTCCTGGTTGTGGGAGACCTGTGATGCAATCTCTCAAGGATTAGTTTTTAGCTTGCATTATGGGTTGGAGGGAGGTTAAGCTATATTTGGGGATGACTTTTGCTGAGATGTCTCCATGATGAATTTGTCAGATGGCCTACCCTGATGGCCTTGTGGTCTAAGGCATTACGAAAGACTGCTAGGTATCTCTCAAATCCTGGCCAGGGCATGTAAGAAAGTTGTCAGTGACTTGGGGTTAGACAGTGGTTTCCGCACCAACTGGCAAAACATGACTTAGCTGCAATATTACAGAAAAGGTGACAATAATCAAAATTCCAAATTTATTTGTCAGCTTGTCTTATAGGTTGTGAGGGGAGGGAGACTAGCTATGGTTGGAGGTTGCAGCCCCAAGACTAAAAGACTATGTGCAACAACAACCTACGTTAGTACAAAATAGCTTTTAGGTTGGTCGATGATCCATTATTACCTTCAAAAACATCACATAAAATAAGATATCAGGTATTAGGCCATAGGGCATTATCTACAAAACTCAGTTCAAATGGATATCCATATTAGTTTTATTGTATATCAGGTAGCATTGGTAAATGTTGTTCAAAGTAACAAGAGTGGAAAAGAGGTTTTAAGTAAGTTTTTACCAAGTTGTCGTACATACTTCTTACTAGAGCTATACTGAATGAAGCCATATTTCTAAAACAAAAGTGCTCAAAGGGGTAGAATAACACATCAAATGAATGCTCATATTGTTTTTCTTCTATAGATAGCTATTGTTCACCTGCACAGTCTCATATATGCCTTTCATTAAAACAAAATCTCCAAAAATACACCATTTTCCCCACGTTTCATCATATTTACCCTAAACGTTGGGTCACTCAGTACTAACATATATCTTTACCATTTGTCTTAGATAATTTCACTTGAAAACTACCTCATTAACTGTCAAGAGTAATTTGAATGAAGAATAATGCTAAAAAGCCACAAAACTAGAATGAGATGAGCATTAGGTGACTTCACCAAATTGCTGTGTATATTGCCCATATGTACAATCCAAAATTGTGAAAAGTGTCTAATAATTATCCCATACACGCTCGTAGTGTCTACTTTATGAAGATATCTATTGTTTGCCTGCACAATCTCATATATGCCTTTCATTAAAACAATAAAGTTCCAAAAAATACAATGTTTTTGGCCATTTCTGCATATTTACCCTAAACGTGGGGTCACCCAGTACAAACACATCTTTAACATTTGTCTTCATTAATTTCACTAGACAAGGACCATGTTAACTGTTAAGAGTAATTTGAATGAAGAATAATGCTATGAAGCCAGAAAACTAGAGTGAGATAGTCATTGGGTGAGTTCTCACCAAATTGGTGTATATAGTCCCGACTACAGCTACTATCTATGAAGCCAAACCTTCAGTACCAAAATGTGCCAGGAGTCTAATAATACATCAAATGAAAGCTTACAGTGTCTACTTTCTGAAAACGTATAGTGTGTGCCTGAACAAGCTCATATAAGCCTTTTATAAAAACTTTAAAGTCCAAAAATACTATCTTTTTACCCGTTTCTACATATGTACCCTAAATGTGAGGTCACTCAGTACAAACACTACTTAGACATTTCGTTTCACTTATTTTCACTAGACAAGGACTTCACTAATTACCATGAGTAATTTGAATAAGGAATATTAATAAGAAGGCCACCAAATAAGGATTTAATTGAAGAGTAATTTGTCAGTGTTTTCACTATTTCAAAAAGGTTGCCATGGAAACGGTGCGATATCTCTGCTTGTACAACTTTTTGGTTCCGGCATCACACAGTTTCTGAATCCTGAGATTTTTAGCTTTCATTTGATGTATGATGCCGCTTAGTCTACCGCCGGTTGGGGTCCATCCCAAAATCTGGTCCTTTGCTGCTCCACTATGTGTATTAACTAGTTTGCAGAGTCCTAACAATGAATGACCCTGTCGTCTTGCCAAGTGACGCACGCACAATTGATCTGTACCACATAACAATCTTTGTTTTGGCGATGCCAGCAGTCGGTGACCATGACGATTAGTTTTTTTTCGGAGGGTGTGGATGGCAATATGATTACCCTTAAATGTACATACATTCTTAAAAGTAGATTGTATTCTTTACCTAACTGCTTGTATTTGAGCCATAAAATTGTTTTATGAAACACATAGTATTCAATGCCAAGTAACAAAATGATGAAAATTAATCAAATATTATAACTTGTTTCCATGGTAACATGTATACATCAATTTCCCAAAGAGTGCACCTATAGCAAGATCAAAGTGTAAATAATCAGTTTTCTACCCTCGTTCATAATACCCTTGATTTTGCCCTGGCCTTTTGTTTTGGCATCCATACGTAAACATCCTTTTTCAAAAGCCTTGTTCCTTAAAGGGCATTTCCCCCAAAGTGATCAGGGAAATTTATTATAGCATGTTGCCATAGAAGTAGATAGATATTGTTAAAACAGTGCAACGATTGTGATAACTGTCTCTTCAGTTTTCTACCCTCATTTGTGGCCCTCACCTGCTGTCATGGCAACCATATGTAAACAACTTTTCAATAAAGGTCTTGTTTTCATAAATCGAAGGCATTTTGGCCGAAACGGAGTAGCAAAAGTTTTTGCTACAATAGACATTTAAATTGTGCAAAACATGTCATTATCTTAAGCAAATATGAAAGAAAACATGGCCTCATCTTAACCTAATTGTTCAAAAAGACTTGTACTTAAATTGTTCAAAACCACGCCCTCATTTCACTCTGAGAAAGAGACCTTCAATCTGTGGCCCGGGGGGGGGGGGGGGGGGGGCACCTTAGTTACGTATTTCGCGGAAGAAGGGGTCTTTTTTGAAGACCTCCGCATGTCCGCGATTTTGTAAAAGAAGGGTACTTTTTTGTACCAAGGTACGAAGTATGGGGGTCAAAATCCCCTTACAATCCACGAAATATACGCGGCTCTGACGCCGATTGACTCCCGAAGTGACTGGGCTTCCGAGTCTGCTGCCGCCGCCACTTGCTGCCGCTAAACAGGCAGAGAATTATAAAATCCTAAGACTAGGCTAAGTTAAAATACGTGTTCCCGTTCATCCAATGTCAGTGTTTTGATAAAAGAAGGGGTGTTTATTCAGTGGAAAAAATCAGCGTTTTAACAAAATAAGGGTGCTTTTTTGGCCAGAAATCAGTGCTTTAGGGGTATTTTTTAATATTGATAACGAACGTATGCGCCCCCCTAAATACCCAAGTGCCCCCCCGGGATCTGTGGTTATAAAGGCTGTGTACTTTACCAAGAGAAACTCAAGCGCTGGAAGTGACTGACCGGGTAATTGTAAATTGGTTAATGACATTATGGTTTTACTCATCACCCATAATGCCAGACAATGAGGAAGGGGATTAATATGGCACACCAACTGTACCAGACCTTTCGTGAGAGGATTCTTGCCGATGTATATACAGAAATTTATGTATACATGTATATATATA
>OZ012691.1:16807107-16824607 GCA_963942565.1 Maea johnstoni | reverse complement strand
ATGCAGCCACGTATTGCTCTATGGGATTAAGAGGGAAAGGTGTATTGTGGGCTAACATCATCAGATTGCATCTCAGGAGAATTCCCCACCTCGTAAAAACACAGTTATCTGTGCACAATTTATGACAAATTGGTTTGAAAATATTATTATAGAGGAAAAATCATTGTCAAGACAAGCTTGGATATTTACTATCTTTATTTCCAATCTTGGCCGGTAAGGTATGTCTCCTGTATGGAGGTTCCAGCCTAACTGGCTTAACAAAGTAATTTCACTCATATATGTAGGTAGGATTTCCTTGACATAATCTCCATTTGAGTTGCATACACAACAGGATAGGTTCTACTACTAATTGATAGCAATTACTAATTAGGGTGTATTGTTCCTAGTGGCAGGAGCGGCCAACCAGTTACCTGAGTGCAATCTACTCGTGGCAGCTTGAATTGTTCTTAATACCTTAGTTCTAACTGACATTCATTTTCCCTATGATAATATTCTGAAATTAGGTGGAGCAAAAAGGATGATACTTTTGCTTACCGTGTTACATGCAAAGCTATCTCTGTGTTTTTGATAACTAGATATGTCATCATGCAATAATTGTGATCTGCTACATAACTTTATAACATAAAGTTCTTTCAATAACATATATGTATGGTCATCATTACCTCATCAATATAATAAAGGTAAAAGGAAAAGGTATTCGGTTTATAGTCTTGTATCCACCGAAGCCCTCACACGACCTTCCTCCCCTAGCAGTCCTGTGTACACACAGAAACCATTTCAATCCCCCGGGGGATATTCCAGAGCAACTGGCTGCATATAGCGCACACGCTCTAAGCACTGCCTTATTTATGCTAGGTACCCATTTTGCAGCTGGGTAGACTGAAGCAATATGGAATAAACTGTCTTGCCCAAGGACAGACCAAAGTGCCCCGGCCGGGAATTGAACCAGCGACCCTCTGATTACTAGTCTGACACCTAACCAACTGAGCTACTCCTTAGGCTAACTACTAACTGAACACATGCTGGCCAGGATTGGAACTAAACAAACTGGTACGAAAGTATCCCCAATAGCGAACCGCGTGAAATCTCCTGATTAAAATTTTGGATAGATGAATGTTGACAGATATGCCACCCTTACCATCCATCACCAGCCACAGGAACTAACACCTAGATATTAAACAAAATATAGAGACCAGAAAAGAGAAAGCATAATCTAATGAAATCTTGGACTAGAAGCTAGTCTAATAGTTGACCTATACATAGGATTTAACGCTAAGCACATTGAAAGTGGTTTTAGAGGTATTAGTTCTTGATATTTCCTGTGATAAAAAAAAATGATAAACAGAATTTCTCCATAAACCATTCAGATATATTAGGTATACACGTAATTTATATTATTGCATATATTGAGGACATTCTTTAGACCTCTGAAGGCGATACATGTGTAGTACAGTTATTGGGTCCATATCATGGGCGAAATTAAACGGTGTCAAAATTGCCGAACGACATGAAAGCTGATGGATTACACTATGGGAGCTATGCTTTCTTAACCCTTCCAATGCTAAGGCTACTTTTGTCCGAAGCTCAAGGACGCACATATTTTTAAAAACCATCTAAACCCTATCATGTTGGTATTCATTGGATAGCTCTCGCTGAGTACTCTCAGATGAATACCATTCACCAGGGTTTCAGTCATTTTAAAAATGATGTTTGCATTATTTCGTGTTGGCAAAATTAGCCACCAGCAGCAATATGATTAATAGTGGATTTGGAAGGTTTTCTTTTTTGGTTCTTTCATTTGTTTTTATGTCAATGAAAAATACACATCACATAACGAGGTACATTACATAACATGATTGTATACCGGCCCCAAAAGAATCGATCACACATATGCTTTAAGATAAATGGTTTGGTCCAAATTTAGCCTCACCCCTGTTTTTCTCTTAAGATATTATTTTAGATAACGAATATCACAACCTCTAACAATGACGCGTTACAGGGCAAATGCACAATCAGAATGATTTAGGTTCTCAGTTATAGCTTACAGAAGTGACCAAGTAACAGGCATGACTGAGGCAGCCATATGGGGGCGTCCATGTATCCCAAGATGCACTCTGTTTTTGGCATCTTCTAACTAACAGTATATGTATAAGCTCATTTTGAACCTAAATCAGTCTGATGGTGCATTTGCCCTTTAAATACAGTATAAAACAGAAAACAAAGCGACAGTTGCTACGTTATATTAAACATAGATAAGTTATGCACATCTCTGATTATAGCATAACAGATTCAAACGGATTTGAAATTCTCATTTTGAATAACATGGTGTCATGCATGGTTTAAAACTGAAGAAACGTCGAAATGGTACCAGGTTTTTGTTTGTTTAGCTAGCCAAATGATGGCCAAAGTTGTCAGGGTCGAATCATTTGCATACCATAAGTTCGTAAAAACATACCATCGAAGTAGAATTCGAATGCTTTGGTCAGCAGCTTGAAACGCCAATTTAAAACAAATGCTTAAATGATTTTACTTTAATTTAGATACTTTGACTTGACTTGAATGTACCACGCGTTTTGTCGAACAGTATGTTTCGGATTGTGAAATAGAGGTTTGCCTATCTCCCTCAAAAATTGAACACAAAATAATTTAAAGGCAGGAACCTTCCGTTTAAGTTTTAAACGCAATACTTTCATGTTGAATTTATATTGAGCTTTGACATTTGAACCTATGTTTTACCACATGAAAGGTTTGGAAATCACAAAATAAATAACTTTAGCTATGAATGGCCAATGTAGAGCTTTATGTTCTGAGGTCGATTGCACTATATACAAATACACTTAACTCATACTGAGTATCACATATGGGTTAAATACCTTAGAGAGATAAACATGGCTTATTGAAAGAAACCTTTGAAAAGCAGACTTAGCATACAGGCACTCTTTGAGTTGCTGACTTTTCTGCAGACGAGCACTTATAGGTCTTAACACGCGTGCTTATGATGTCCTGATGTTTGTAATAGCTTGGAGGTCAATTATCCATGTTTTGAGAACGGCTATTAAGGTATTATGTATTATTCGTGCATGAGATGACAGTATTTGTTCGTTTTGTGATTTTTTCTTATTTTGGGTTAAATGCTGCACATCCCCGAGAGAAGTTATGAAACCGCGTGATAGATTATATTTACTGAGAAGCATCTGGGTAGTTATAGTACATATACAGGAATCACTTGTACTGGCCATAACATGAAAATATAATCGTACTGCAGGTCTAGATTTTGATCTACCTTTGTATGTATGTATGTGTATATGTATGTGTGTGGGTGTGTTTGTGTATGTACGTATGTATGCAAGTATATATATATATATATATATATATATATATATATATATATATATATATATATATATATATGCGTCCCTGCGTGCATACATACAACACATATACTTACATGCATGCATACATACATACGTATATCTATACACACATACATACACTAGCAGTTTATGTATGTACTAAATGCTTATTTTGCAAGTGCTAAAGGTTCTAAGTGCGAGCGCTCTCCTCGCTCACCAATAGAAGCATGCATACATACATACATACACAGATAAACACATACATACATATATACATACATACATGCATACACCAGCAGCTTATACATGTACTATATGCCTATTTCGCAAGTGCTAAAGGTTCTAGGTGCGAGCGCGTTCCTCGCCCACCAATAGAAGCATGCATACATACATACATACACAGATAAACACATACATACATATATACATACATACATGCATACACCAGCAGCTTATACATGTACTATATGCCTATTTTGCAAGTGCTAAAGGTTCTAGGTGCAGCGCTCTCCTCGCTCACCAATAGAAGCGGGAAGTCAGAGTGACCGCCGCACGCCCCTTTCTTGCTGTAATTGCCAGCGAGGAGAATAGGAAGAAATAAATAAGGTTAGGCCTCTTATTACCCTTCTTATTACCCCTCTTATTACCCCTCTCCCTCCACTTGCGGACAACGTGCGGGGCGGCACCAGGAACTCGGCGTGATAAATGCAAGCATCAAGGCAGAAACTCTCCAAGAATGGGAAGAGTAAGGAGTTCAAAGCATTCATAGATGAATGCCTTGGACGCATAGAAGTTAGTATTATTTCGTTATGTTTTGAAACAGGCCTCTATGGACTATACTGTGAAGTGAGTTGACTGGAAATTTATTTACGTGAGTCTGATTATTTACATGGTGATGCACCACACACACACACGTACATATATATATATATATATATATACATGTATATATATATATATATATATATATATATATATATATATATATATATATATATATATATATATATATATATATATATATATATATAGTCGTTTAGAAAACATTTTCTTACAAAAGTGTGATCTGAGAGCGCAAAACAAATATGACTGATACGCGAATTCAGGAAGAAGATCTAAACATACTATATTGCAGCATGATTACGTAACTAAATTCTGGTGATAAAGTGATATGTATCATATAATTTATAGGGAGAGCTGACCTTAATCTGAGCTAAATAAAAAGAAAGCCTTATCACGTTATGATAATGTCTAAAACGGTTGGAGTTGGAGATAGATTAATGGATAAAACTGAATTGAGAAAACCATAATTTAACGATATTGACACACACCTGAAATGAGAGAGTCTGATAAAAGTTGGTTTATGCTACTGTCGAGTAAGAATGGGTCAAAAGGGAATGTAATTTAAAGATGATGTTAGGAGTAGAGATTTATGTGGATAGCTTAAGCAGTCAGTGGCAATGCCTTTGAGACCACACGGCCAATCAGGGCAGGCACTAGCGTGGTTTAAACGTACAAAATGAAACAGTAAATGCGATAAAACATACATTTGCATTTCATTATGTATATGGTGAATTGTCCTAGTTGCTGCATGTCGAGAAGTTTTATTAACTACAGACGTGTCTCATATGGGCAGACCTTTAGCTTAGATAAATAAAAAACAAGTGGATATGAAACCAGCCGATCAACCGGAACAGGCTAGCCTTAACCAATAGCCCAAAGTCATGCTCTGGTCATGCTCAAATGATGATGGCGCACAGGTTTCTCTGTAATGAAAACGATACGAGAGCCCTGATTGGTCCTTGCTCCCTCGTGACCTCATCCTGATGCCAAATCAGAAACCCCTGTCGTGTCCATCCCTTCACTATAGCGCATATAGTAATTGGTCTCTCGCTACATATCCATTTCTTTCTTCATCTAGGCCTTTAGAGCGCGTTGATTTCAGTTTCCTAACACGCCCTGCCCTGTCCGGCAAGACGACTTCCTTATCGATAATTCTCTCGGGTTACCGCCACAGACGTCCGTCCTATATAGAGTAATGGGAAAAAGGTGTGCGCTATTCGACGTGAAGCCGTGACAATCTGATCGAGGAATTACAAGGAAACCTAGGATACCGTTCGTAACCAGCGCCTACCACTACTATGCACCATGCTCGAGCACCGAGATATACAGTACAGACATTAATTCCTGCACT
This sequence comes from Maea johnstoni, assembly GCA_963942565.1. NCBI lineage: Eukaryota > Metazoa > Annelida > Polychaeta > Spionida > Magelonidae > Maea > Maea johnstoni. The sequence goes on along the minus strand of OZ012691.1, from coordinate 16,819,060 downwards.
TGTCGACCGGTCGTCTGCCAGTGCCTGCTTGTACAAACACCCAAGGATAACATGTCAAAAAAGCCAAACCCATGTATCTTGCTAATCAAAGCTAAGTTCAGTTATAATGCCATCCATACATACGTGCCCAGAAAACTGGGTAGCATAGCAATCGGGCGTTCGGTCACGTATTATGCCCCAGCTACCCACTCGTTTAGTGCAGGAATTAAATGTCGGCACTATGATTAGAGTCTTAGTCAGGTTATAAAATGGAACGAATGTATTTTTTTCCAATCGTATCCTTATCTGAAACTGATAAACCCGAGAAGGGTATAGGGTACTTCTACAGTGCCGACATTTAATTCCTGCACTAAATGCATTGACAGGCCAGGCATAATACACGACCGCACACCCGACCACCACCCAGTTTCCTGGGCATGGATTCATAGATGACTTCACGTAGCTGAACGTAGCTTTGATTCGCAAGCTACGTTGGCTATAGATGTGCTTTGCTTTTTTTGGCATGTTATCCATGGGTGTTTTAGTCTGGCCGACGTCTGGTCGACTGGTGCAGAAATTAAATATCTGTACTGTAAATATCATTGGATATTGGTAATGGGTAGGGGACACGTAGAATAGTAGTATCTTTATTGACTATGATACAAAATGTAAAAGGATACAACCAATACAAATGAAAAGATACAGGGAAGTTTTATATGAAATACAGAAATAAACGCGTGTAACAAAAATATGAATTAATTCAAATTAAAGTTACAAAAAGTGTAGCCAAAGTCAAAGAAAGACCAAAACTCACAATTACTGTAAAAACTTGTACACCGTATGATTTTGTACTATATATGTGTGCAGTCAATAAACATACAAATACGAATACTCATATGATATAGAATGAAAGTCTTAATCAGCTTTTAAACTTGAACGAACGGAGTTTTATTCATCGTTATAAATATTGGAAACAGATGTTCCAGACTGCTGTATAGGAAGCTTGCGAAGTGTACTGTTGGTAAAGGGAATGGGGACCACAGGGATGGACTACTTGCTAACGTCACTTTTACTGCCGATCTAGACTAAGTCGTGAGTGGTCAGTTATTAATGGCGTAGGAAGGCGAAGTCGTCCTGAAGTAGACCAGTCCCAAGTTAGTGGCAGCCTCCCTATGATGCTCCTGTTCACCAATGCAATAATCATAAAGCGCACAGTTGGTGTACAACCCGTAGGAAAAGTTCCATGCATGAGAAATCATGGCTTGAAAATTTCATGCATGAAAATTTCATTTTTATGAATGAAAATATGAAATTTCCATGCATGAAAATAAAAGTTCTGCTCCTAGGATGATTTTTTCTCCCAAGAAATTTCCGTGGGTAATTGGGCTGAACACAATATCATGCATGGAATTTTCACCCATGAAAATCTTTTGGCAGCAATTTCATTTTCATGCATGGAAGTTTCATTTTCATGCATGAAATTTTCATTCCACGATTTTTTCATGCATGAGACTTTTCGCAGGGTTATGCGCTATACCATAATGCAATGGGGGCGTCCCGCATGTTCTATTCCAATATGATATCTACACGACAGTTGAACACCATGAGGCATACACGGCAGCTTTTGAAATAGGTCATTGCTGACATTCCCGATAAAACTGTTTATTTTATTCTCCAAGAGATGATTTATATTGCATCTTCAAGTACATATGCGTCTTTGTATCGTCCTAAATACCCATTTTTCAGTATTGCTCTATAGTCACATTACTCCATGGCCAAGGGATGATAAAGTGATGCATGTAATTGGGTCGAACCGTTTGATCCTCAATCGTAAGTGGTCGGCACAGCTCGAATTGCCTGTTAGCTTACATCAATACGTTATAAGGATGACATGGCAGAAATTTGCCTGTTATGCATTTATATTCATATTTTGTCTTTCCATTTACTGGCATTTATTCTTTGCGATCATTGGCCATTTTCCTTTCTAAACACGTACCACGTAAACACGTATGTCCAGGACAAATCTACAATATGGACAAATGGCAATTAAGCACGGGATATTCGTATCCTGCACCGAGTTGCTTTACAGTCATCCAATGACTCCATAGATGGGTTAATGATACTGTTATATGTAAAAAGAATATTCTTCTATTAAACCGGTAGTCGATATGCATTAAGGTATATCATATACTTCGCACAGCTACAGGCCAGACATTTAATCTAGGCACCAGTCGACCGGACATCTGCCAGTGCCTGGTTGTACAAAAACCCATGGCTAACATGTCAAAAGAATGAGCCAAACACATCAAAAGTGCGGTTAACTTGCGAAAGCTACGATCAGTTGTGAGGTCATCCAATCATCAATGCCCAGAAAACTGGGTGGGAATCGGGCGTGTGGTCGTGTATCATGTCCGGGATGGAATTAAATGTCCGCGCTGTATCGAGACGTCAATTCACAATTTTCATTTTCATGTGAACGAGTATCTCTCGCACATTGCTTTAAGTGTATATTACGGGTTGCTGTTTTCAGATAATCAGACATTTCATATATTTTTTATTATTGTTTATAATTTAATAACAAACAAGTAACACTTACTAATTTAACAACAAAACATATTTTACACAAAAAATCCGGTTGCTTCCAAGCTTACGATAAACATTGGTGTGTACACGACTATCTTGACTAGCTACGGCTGTAATGGTATCTCGCATCATTTTATATTGACCAAATTAACCACCAGCAGCCAAAGTGTTAATATAATCCTGTATGGAAGTGCTCAGTGACCCCCCCCCCCCCCCCCAACTTCTCTCGGGTGACCCCCTGACCAGTGGGGCAATGGCCGGCACAAGGTGAGTGACTCGAATACTAAGCAATTAGCTGTAAGGGAGAGATATGACACATCCTGGTAGAACGATTGCTAGTATTTAACGTATAATGCATATAACATTACAGATTAATATGATGAGAAAGCAAAGCTTTAAATGCTCGCGCAGCTCGATGATATTTCTGCATTCCCCTTCAAATGCAGTCGCAAAGTGTTTGTTATTGTTATCCGTGACGTCATTCCTTACTTAAACTTCGCTGAAACATATTGGAAGCCCCTTCATATGAGCTTCATATTTGTGCAATAACCACACACAGTATGCGTAGCGATTGACCGAAAATATGGCATAAAAATTACTACGACTTCAACCTGTTGCAAAATCGTCATTTCACGACAGATTTCATCTAGAATTAAGAGACATGTAGAATTATTTGTGGCGGTTGTAGCGATTTAAACTGCATTGAAATCGATTCACGGAAAGATGAGTAAAGTCATTTTTACCGTGAACATCGAAGTAACGACTTCGGAATACGCGGAATTCCATCGTAACATGACGTCATTTCAATACGTCAGCATTTGTCGCACGTGAGCATGTAAGTTTCAGTTGTTGCATAGTTCGGCGTGTGTTGCACGATAGTCGGCGACCAAAACGTTATTTCAATACAATTTAAAGGAAACAATCCAAATTTATTATTTGATTAAGAAATATTTAAAACATGAAACGATCTGGCTGCAAAATGTGCTCTTAAAGCAAAAAGTTATGCTCATTTTTCCGAGGTAATCGAGCGAGCAGGGTCGAGCGAGCGAGCCCGACGAGAGACGAACAGACAGACGTCAACACCAAAAAACCTGCCTCAGTGTGTATCCTGCCATTACACTATATATATACCGTAAATGCTCGCTACGCTGAGCCGGCCTTCGGCCGACTTACTACGCGAGCTAATATGACGAGAAAGCAAAGCTTTAAATGCTCGCGCAGCTCGATGATATTTCTGCATTCCCCTTCAAATGCAGTCACAAAGTGTTTGTTATTGTTATCAGTAACGTCATTCTTTACTTGAACTTCGCTGAAACATATTGGAAGCCCCTTATTATGAGCTTCATATTTGTGCAATAACCACACACAGTATGCGTAGCGATCGATTGACCGAAAATATGGCATAAAAATTAGTACAACTTCAACCTGTTGCAAAATCGTTATTTCATGACAGATTTCAACTAGAATTAGGAGACATGTAAAATTATTTGTGGCGGTTGTAGCGATCTAAATTGCATTGAAATCGATTTACGGAAAGATGAGTAAAGTCATTTTTACCGTGAACATCGAAGTTACGACTTTGGAATCCGCGGAATTCCGTCGTAACTTGATGTCATTTCATGACGTCAGCATTTGTCGCACGTGAGCATGTATGTTTCAGTTGTTGCATAGTTCAACGCGCGTTGCACGATAGTCGGCGACCAAAACGTTATTTCAATACAATTTAAAGGAAACAATCCAAATTTATTATTTGATTAAGAAATATTTAAAACATGAAACGATCTGGCGGCAAAATGTGCTCTTAAAGCAAAAAATTATGCTCATTTTTCCGAGGTAATCGACCGAGCAGGGTCGAGCGAGCGAGCCCGACGAGAGACGAACAGACAGACGTCAACACCAAAAATCCTGCCATAGTGTGTATCCTGCCATTAGGCATTACACTATATATATACCGTAAATGCTCGCTACGCTGAGCCGGCCTGACGGCCGACTCACTACGCGAGCTATTAAATTATCAGCAATAAGTGACAGATCTGATGGACCCTGATTGAAAGATTGCTCGTGTTTAACACATAATGTGTATACCATTACAAATGACCATATCTGACGAAAAACATAAATGTATTTAGAAATATGAGGGGGACGACTAGCACCCTGAAAAGACACCCTTAACTACATATAGTACTCAGTGACCCTGAGTCATTGAGTATGTATGTATGTTCTTTATTGACTATACATGTAGCTACATGCCATAAAATACAAATCATACAAATAATAATAACTAAATATAAACTGGTACAAGACATACAAAATAAACAACCAAGAGAACACGAGAAAAGGAGTTTAGAGAAATATAAGAGATTAACTTAGGTATGGATAATATTGCCTTATTCAGAGTCCATTGTTGAAGCGTAAGTATGGCTTAGGTGAAAACTGGTAGAGAGCACTGATATGCCTTAGCCAATTCCATACTGAAGCTTCCATCTATACATATTTGATATTTGCCGTGCAGAGCATTGCCATATCTCTTCCATCAGTTCCATAGGGATATTTTGCCCAGGTCTACCCATAAGGTTAAGGAAAACATTCGCGTCCAAATCATTCTGATTAAGACCATTGCGTGCAAGGATTTTGTCTATCTCGAGGATATGTGCCGCGTCGTCGACCGAGCCATGATGATCACATAAGACACAAAATTTTGCAGCAAGGGGAAGACTTTTAAGTCTTACATCGTCGACCTTGAGCAGGCTTGCATGACAAATAATCTTTACCATATCTTCATAGATGCTAATCATATAAGGAAATCTATCTGCAAGCTGCCACCATACTATGTATCTAGTGGTAGTGCATATATCGCCGCAAGTCAATGAACACTGTTGCATCGTAATAGTACACAATTATGTAAAAAAACAAAAACAAACCTGACCGTGACTGAAACCCTGGCACATGGGTACTCTTACAGAATACTCAGGGAGAGCTAAGCAATAATTATTTACCAAACAGGGTTTAGATGGTTTTCAAAGCATATTTATGTTCTTTAAAGCCACAGCATTGGAAGGTTATGTAATCAAATAGAACTTATACTTTTTAAGCTCTGTCTTTAGATTGGATGCAGGGGCGGATCCAGGAATTTATCATGGGGGGGGGGGGGGGGGGGCAGGTTGGGTCCGGGGGTGACCATCAAAGTGGTGGGTGGCTAAGAGCATAATTAGGGGGATTGTGGTGGGGGGAGGTGTTGTGAGGGGTTGGAATTGCAATGCATCCTGAATATATTGATAGTAATAACTTATTTTTTAGGTAATGGTGTTATAGTGTAAGAATGCAACAAATATGGTGTATTCATGTTGTCCTGTCATGATTCATAGTACCAAAATAACCTCTAGGCAGTGTTAGTGCTAGGGTAAAAAAAAGACTGCAGCCCCTTAATATCTCAAGCCTGAAAAAAGTGAGTCCATTGTGTGCGCGCGCAGCGCGTGCACCACGAGCGCCGAAGGCTCGTAGTCCCTGGCAGGGGGGTCATGCCCCCACAGAAATTTTTTGAAATATAAATGCTCTGTGATGCATTTTGGTGCATTCTGAGCATGAAGTTTTGGAAATACTTAGATGAAAAAATTTCCTTTTTTAGCTGCATTTCTGGAAAAAAAAGTTTAGAAAGTGTGACAGACCCCTTCATCCTTTTTTTTAAATGTACAAGGTATTAACATTCTCTTTTTCATATATTTAATTTTTCTTTATCTTAAGTGGGATATTAAAAGGGTAGGCTAAATCTCGGAATTCCTTCAGATTCATCAGGTCGCATGTCACAAAATACATCTAGTTACAAGGCAAAAGAGTGCTGTATAGTCTCCTGGGAAGTTGGGTATGTCATGTTTTGGCTGATTTTCCTGGAAGGTACATCCCTGGGATGAAATGTTTTCGGCCAATCAGGTCCCTTGTCACCCTGAAATTCCCTGCTATTGATAATATCTTTCATATTTTTTTTTGTTGCCAGAAATTAAGGAGGGGGGGGGGGGGGCAGGCCCCATGATTTTTTAACAAGGGGGGGGGGGGGGCAGTGCCCCCTCGCCCCCCCCCCTGGATCCGCCTATGGGATGAAAGAACATTCGTTCATTGAGTTTTATTATTCAAAGTTCGAAGAATCATCAGCTTTCACTGATTTTCTCTTTCGAACATTGTCAAATGTCTCTCTCACCTTAAAAAGTCGAAGAATATTCAGGCCTTTTTGGAACATATTGGATTAAATGGTTCCGGGAGATATATGCTATTCCAATTAGCATCAGTATCAAATTCAATTAGCGAATTTGTATGGAGAACGTATCATTGGTAATCTTTTGATCGTGCCAATTACTGAACGTCTAGTATGCTGATTATAGTCATCAAATTACCTTTGTCGAGTGCTCGTGGGTCGCGGCCTACCATAATGGCCATGTGGTTAAAGGCCTCGTCATTGACTGCCAGCTATCTCACCCTTTCACGGGTTTAATTTCCTAGCTGTGGCTGTGGTAGTAGTAGTAGTAGTAGTAGTAGTAGTCCAGTAAGACGGCCAATGTTGTAGGGATGTAATTGATATTAGAAGAATCGATACATCGAAATAATCTTTCCAATAAATCGAAAAAATATTATGTCAATTGCTATGTAATTTAATTTATAAAGAATCACCAGTCTTCCGGGCTTTGCCACTATTTGTTTGCCATTTTTAGACAAAACTAATAAGAACTTTGAAAAGAAACTCACGTATTCACTCAAAACAGATGAGATCACTCGTCTTTTTATTTTAGGAATTTTAGGATCTTAGCATCAAATAATTAGTTGGATAATGTGAAAAATGATAGATGTTTCATGCTTTGTGCAGTTCTTCAAAATCGAATCAAAATTGTTTGAATCGAAAGAAATAATATCAATAATCGAATCGAAAAAATGGATCTCGACCACAACCCTGCTATGTAGATTGGACAATGTAAAATGAAATTCTCTACCAAGAGTTGTAGAAATACTCTACCAAGACTGATAGAAATACTCTACCAACTACAATATTTGATACTTACGAAGAGCTAGTTTCTTAAAAAACCTCTTCTGGACAAACTATCAAACAGTATGTAAATTCTGCGTGTATGTAAATTCTGCGTCGCTTGCAGTGCCGACATTTAAATTCCTGCACGAAATGTGTGGCCAGCCCGTGCAAAATACGCTGCCACACTCCCGATTGCCACTCAGTTTCCTTGGCATGAATGGATGACCTCACAACTGAACGTAGCGTTGATTCGCAAGCTACGTGGGCTTGGTTAATTTTGTTGACATGTTATCCACGGGGGTGTTTGTACAACATGTTACCACCAGACGACCGGTCGACTGGTGCATACATTAAATGCCTGTACTGTAGTGCATCTCGTAGCATCATAGAGTTGTGGTTTCCTGTCAAGACAGAACAACATTGGAGGAACCTTGTTAGGGCTAAATAATGTTATTCCTCTCGCGGATCATCTGTCTTAGCGCACATGCCTTCCTCCTCCGATATCCTGAGAATGTGACAGCTTAACACGTTGACAGCTGCAAGGCAGCACGTGGCCTGGACAAATGGGCAATATCTCACACACTAAGCCAATACTGCAAGAGAGATTAAAGGGGAGATGTTTCAAGGCCGGGGATGCACACCTTAACTATATATATATATATATATATATATATATATATATATATATATATATATATATATATATTATATGTATATGTATTATATATATATATATATATGTATATATATATATATATGTATATATATATATATATATATATATCGTATATATATGTATATATATATATATATATATATATATATATATATATATATATATATATGTATATATATTCATGTATATCTGTCTTTATATATAATTATGCAATATCTCACACACAAAGCCAATAATCCACAAACGATTGAGGGAGAGTTGTTTCAAGACCGGGGATGCACACCTTAATATATATATATATATATATATATATATATATATATATATATATATATATATATATATATATATATATATATATATATATATATATATATATATATATACATATATATACATATATATATATAAATTTCTTGAAATTCATCGCGCGATTTGTACTATTTGTACTTAGGTCAGATTGTCAGCCTGAGTTTCTTAAGAAAATTTGCCATAAAAGCACTGGAGCAAGTGATAGTGCAGGAAACCAATGATATGCTTGCGGAACCGAAGGCCTGGGCTATTTGTTTTGTTTGACTGGCTTTGAAGACACTTTGCCTACTCTAGGAGGAGTCGCTGAGAGCAGCTAGCAGCGGAAAATGACTGTTATTGGGGCTTGGTTGCAGCCGGGGAAGGGGAGGAGGAATGCGGAGAGGATTATTAGAGTCCCCTTAGCGACCTCTGATCTCTCAGCCCCACTGAGCATGTAAACAGATGCTCACTACATGTACAGTGCCTACACTGAATTCCTGCAATAAATGCGCGGACGGCCCGGACATAGTACACGACCACATGCCCGGTTGCTACCCAGTGTCCTGGGCATGGATGCATGCATGACTTCACAACTGAGCGTAGTTTTCATTCGCAAGCTACATGAGCCATTAATGTGCTTGGCTTATCTTTTGACGTTATCCAGGGGTGTTTGTACAACCAGGCACTGACAGACGACCGTAATTAAATGTCTGTACACTACTGCCTCACAGCACCAATACCTGTAGCAGCAGTTAGAAACCCAGAAAAGGACCGCAGTTTTATATTGATTAGATTACTAAATCTACCTGCACCAGTAGATAGAAACCCATAGAAGGGCCGCTTTTCTGAAACATTACATTTAATAACTCAATCTATTATAGAAAAGTTGACAGCTTAGGTTATGGAAGGGCAGACCTTTTATAAACTTTAAACCGAGCTGCTTTTAAAAGTCATAAAACACGATTGAAATGCTATAACACATTAGCACTCAGTGTCCACGACAATGCTGTCTTCTGATTGGTCTAGCCTGACCTACTGTTTGTTGTTGCCCCATTTTTTTACTGTTGCTTCTCATAGTAATGCAATGGGGCTTTGTGAAATCTCAGAATCCACTCCAGACTTACAGTTGGAGTATTTTACTAGATATAGTACACAGCATTTCTGGCTTCTGTTTAGTCTATACTGCCCAAATGTGTGCTAATTTGTTTTAGCATTTGCCATTCCTCAACCCTTTTGGAAAAGGATGTATATAATAATATATACGATATGTATGTATGTATGTATTAAATATATGATAATATATACAATATATACGACATGTTAGGACACCACTTTCATAGAGAGACCACTTGTCCACAAAATAGTCTTAATTTCCCGACGAAAATCCCATTAATTTGACTCCGTCGATAGAGATCACTTGTCTTGGGTGACTAGGGACCGCCCTTCCATTTACCTTCCCCGTAGGCCATGTGTAGCCTGCCTAGAAAGATCATGCAATGTAGTAGATAGTAGATACAGGTCAATCTATTTCCCTTGCAAGGCCTACCTGACCACTCAGGAAATGAGCCACTCTTAATGGACCAGCAAAGCTGTCTACCACATCTCCTTAATTGGTTTTCCTTGATAAACAAAAGGATTAACTGAGCACTGGATGGGATTCAGATGTTACAGTGCCGGCACCTAATTTCTGCAGTAAATGCGTGCGCAGATCAGGCAAAATACACTACTGCCCACCCAATGTCACCCAGTTTTTTGGGTATGGATGCAAGGATGAGCTGATAACTGAACGTAGCTTTGATTTGCATTAGGTATTTGGGTTACTTATTTGCTCGGTTTATTTTTTGACAGGTTATCTATGGATGTTTATAGAACCTATCACTGGCAGACGTCCGGGTCGACTGGAATTAAATGTCTGTATTATAAGTGTTATTCAAACCACTCGGTTGCAACTTCTGATTTTTCTGAATAGCTAGGGCTAGAGTGATCATTCTACTCTTTCGAGAGATTTCAGGATTTACTATTTTGATATAAGACGCTTTAATAATAGTATAATCATTTCAACAAAATAGGATTATTGCTATCATTACTACTTAAACTATTAGTTTTTGCTGCTTGCTCGCGCTTTATAATAGATACTGAACTACATATAAGGGTCAATAAGACCTTGACTGTAGACTTTGACAGACCAGTCTTTAATTTGCCATCAGCGGCCTCTTATACAGCTCTGACAGGTTACGCGGAATGGAAATGTGTGAACATGTTTATGTACCGATATATACTAGGCACCCGCACCGACAAATAAATACAAACGAGTGCTATCAATAATATTTGTTATCCTCGTTGTGAAAATGGTATACGGCATGATGTCTGCGAGAAGCCAGAAGGTATCGCCTGAACTAAGGTAGGCAATCTAATCAATTCTATTATGGGGGGGCAAAAGCTAAACGCAAACAACAACACTAATGATACATTTCCCATCGATACTTATCACCTTAGTGGAAACATTTATTTGGAATGTATTTGGGTATATGACTGATTGGTGACATGGAACTCTGTTCTTTGACACACACATATGACTGTGTATTGACAAGGGTTAAAATAGCTCTACCCTTCCAACCAACAATCTTATTAGAAGGAAGGACCATCCTTCCACTTCCACCTGCTATGACCATTATCTAACTATGAAGCATATTTATGTGTGTAGACTTTTATAGATATTAGAAACAGATATTTTACATTGACCACTTTGCAAGAAACTATTGAGAAAGTACCCCAAACGGCCTTTTGTCATATTATCATGGCATTGGTGTTTTATTACTTGTAAAAGGTTTTAATATTTCAAACCAAGTATAGATTGTATATGTATTATTGACTATAGATTTATATATCTATTATATGTTTTGCAACAATTACATATATATATATATTATATATATATATATATATATAAATATATATATATATATACATATATATATATATATATATATATATATATATATATATAATATATATATATATATATATATATATATATATATATATATATATATATTACATATGTACACTGTGGATATGTTTCTGAAGATATTTCCTAAGATGGCAGAATTACCAGAAACGAGCATTAAAATAACTTCTGGATTATATCCGATACCATTTTGTCCTTCGTGAACCGTTTACTTCATTTACAGCAGGATACTATCGCATCAGTATCTTCCCTAAGGGAGGAAGCTGATACTTATATTTGGTTTAAATACCGCTGAGAAAGATGATAAGTTTAATCATACACACATGCATATATATATATATATTATATATATATATATATATATATATATATATATATATATATATATATATATAATATATATATAAATATATATATATATATATATATATATATATATATATAT